>JZKD02S1183863.1:0-70325 GCA_000966675.3 Picea glauca | reverse complement strand
CCTACCCCTCCTTTTATAGGCTAGAAGGAGCTAGGGTTTTAGACGAACTCTCAGCCATGCATGGCGGGGAGTTCCAGTTAACTGACCAAGAGCTTCTCGTTCCGTCGACAACTTTCCATATTTTGTGATTCTGAAGGCAAACGCGGGTTGTAGTGGGCCTGCTAGCGTTTGCTCCGCGGGCAGTAATGGGCCTGCTAGCATTTGTCCGCGGGCTGTAGTGAGCCTGCTAGAGTTTGCTTTTTAAAAATGGAGTTTTTAGAAGAGTTGTTCAGTAGTTTTTTGGCAAAGAAGGGATATGAGTTGGCCTGATGCCAGGTAAGCATGTGTGGTGCAATTTAGGGTTATAACAGATGCCCCCTAATGTGTGAGTTCAGAAGAGCATCTGATGTCAGCTAGTGGACCATCCTCCCTTTTTCCACCTGCCCTCCTCCTGATCGTGTGATGAGGCTCGCTCCCCCTAGCCCTTCCTCATCCTCTGACACTCATTCACTTCCCCTTATCTGGTCCATGTGGCCCCTTCCCCCCATCTCATCGACCACTTACCACCTGCCATGTGTCCTACTCCCTCCACTTATTGTCTTCCTCCACACATCTTCCCCTGCCGCCTCTCTCACACCTCATCGCTTCTTACTTCACCCCCCGCAGTTTTGTCCCCATCACTCCATTGCTGTGCCCCATCTTTCGCCCTGGCCTCCACGCCCATGCACCATATCGCTCAGCTAATCCAGGTGGCAGCGCGAAAGGTATTCCACGCCGCAGAGGTGTCGAGTTGGCTGGGCCATCCTCAATCCCAAGGAAGCAGTTATTGAGGCGGTTGGTGGTGGTTAGACATCATCTCCTCCATAATGGGAAAGTCCGGTGACAAATTAAAGGCACGTCGATTCGCCTATGGAGCTGTCAGAAGTCCGATTGTGTCCGACGTTGGTGCATGACTATTGAAAGATTGTAGGTGCAGATTGTCAGAAGCCATGCAGACGCAATGTGTTTAATGCGACGTCTCAGTTTTGTTGTTGTTGTTGTTTTGAGTATATGTAGGTGTTTTCACCATTTTTGTAGGGATCGATGGTAGAGTGAAGCTCCCAACTGTAAAGTTTTAACAACCATTCTGGTTTCTGGGTTATGCATCTGTGTTTGAGATTTCTTGTTTTATGACAAACAGTTTTCCTTTTCTATCCGTGTTTTCGTCTCATACCAGGGAGTTCGTGATCGAATGATTCGCATGAATTGTTGCAGTTTTGTTATGATAAAGGATTTGTTGTGACATTCCTGTATTCTCTAGTCTTCTATGTTTGAATGTAAGAGGATATTGCGTTTGGACGCTTTCTTCTCCAGTCTGTTAGAAACCTGATGTTTATGATAGACCTTTGCACTTTTCTCATGCAAATTCTTCCATCTACTCACCCTTTTTTACAACTCACTGTTTGGAGTTTCTCTAAGACCTCACTCGCCCATGCATGCCTGGCCTAGTTTCAGAGTTGAGACGATATCGTTCTGAGTTCACTTCCATTTGATCACCCTTTTACAAATAAATCATGACATTAAACTGATGGGTGTCAGGCTTAGCTCCTGCAAGAAATCCAGGAGTGACTTCTGACGCTAACATTTCTGGCGCCATTGCCGAGGATGAAGTTGAATATTTTCCCTGGGATTGAACGACAACGATCAGATGATTCTGAAGGTGCATCAGATATCAGAACTATTGGGATTTCTACTGTGCACCTGGCGACTCCATTGTGACGAGTCCACTGCGGCGAACCCGTTGGATTAGTTGTGGCTTCCAGCGACAGACACACGCGGTCCCACCCACAACTGCCTCTTGCTACAACTAAAGAAAATATGGAGGTGATTCTAAGAAAAGGAAAGGCCCCTCAAGGAGAAAGATTCGCCTCCGAATCAGATATTTCCCCACCTCCTTTCGTAAAAACTCCATTTTCTTATTCTCAGCTTCTTAGTCGTCCTTCCTCTGAGGTTTCCCATTTTCTGAATTTCGGGAGTGTTCCTGCTGAGTTTTCTCCTTCTGGTCTAGTATCAGAGGGAGAGATCCTTGTCACTCCCCCCTCTCTGGAAGCTATGCCTCAGTTCAGACCTCAGGCCTTGGAAGGTTTCACTACCCCTCCTTTTATTGCTATTGTTGAATAGAGAGAAGCATCTGCACATTCAGGTCCCTTAGCCTTCTCTCTGTTTTCCCCGTCGTCTCCTTCGAGAACCTCCTTTCCGACATCTCCCGTTCACACTCCTTCTCCTCCTAGTTATCCTCCACCTAATATCCCTATGGCTGGTGCTAATCCCCCTCTAAACAGAATGGACGCCATAGTCATTGCTAGATATGCTCCTTTAATCCTACCCCATCCTATGAATCCTCTCCCTGCTGGAGACTATTTGAAATATATGCCCAAGTTCGCAGGAGAAGGAGACATAACTGTAGAAGAGCACTTGGCTGCTTTCTACAGTTATGTAGAAAACTTAAACATTGAAAATGAAGATGTCTGGATGAGAGTCTTCGTCCAGATCCTGGATGGCGAGGGTAGGAAATGGTTTAGAGGATTGGCCCCCGGATCTATTGTTGGAATTGAAGCTCTGGATAGCGTTTTCTTGAGGCAGTGGGGAGACAGGAAGGATTATATGTATTACATGACAGATTTTGGGGCTCTGAAGAAAATGGATTGAGAGTCTATCTCTGACTTCTCCAAAATATTCAATAAAATGTACAACAAGATTCCTACAGAGATAAAACCCTCAGAAGCCTCTGCCCAAATTTCCTATGCTGGTGCATTCGACCTTGATTTCTGTCTTTTATTAAGAGAAAGAAGAGCCACCTCCTTAGCTCAAATGAAATATGCAGTTATAGAAGTGGAATCCAACATATTAGTAGTTGACAGACTGAGGAACAAGGCCGATGCAGATAGAAGAAAAGGAAAGTCGGAAGTCTCAACTTTCGACCCATCGCTATCCCACCCTCGAGTGGAGGAACTGACCCAGATGATGAAGCTTTTGTCTGAAGAGATGGAGAGACTGAAGGTGGAAAGGAAGCAAATGAACAAGGGTCCTCAGAGCACTGAGAATAAAGGGGGCTTCAGAAGGCCAAATAATATTGCTCCCCCAACTATGCACAGAGAGAGAGGAAGAGACAGGGACGACCAAAGAATTCAGGCTCCCTTTCAAAACAATTTTGTGGTCGATGAAGAAGAAGGGGAAACAGGCAAGCCTGAGCCTAAAATCCACTGCTTAGAAGTCACTCCTCCTTTCCCTCATCTGACTCAATCAACATACGAGGAGTCTCTCATGAACAGTCAGCTAAATGAATTTAGCAAAGGAGACAAGGCTAGTGATGGCCGAGGCAGGTATAGCCTGAGGTTCGACAAAAGGACAACAACACCTGATATTCTTGAGTAGTCCACCAGAGCAGAAAAGCCTACTAACGAAGTAGCAGATGCTCACAGAGGTAAGAAGGCTCAATCCCCCTCTCCCATTGTCCACAATCATGTCCCTGAAATAAGAGAAATTCCAAAGCTTACATCTTCTTTTAATTTTGAGCATGAAATTCAAAAGATCAGAATCCCTGTCCCCCTCACCGAACTAATCAAACATGAAGAATTCAAAAAGTGCTTCTCTGATCTTTTGAAATATGAAGCCTCATGCCCTCCCACAGACTTCATAAACCTCCAAGATGAAAGGCCAATAGTTTTCCTAGGCCCCATGGTAGAAGACAGAGATGATTCATCCCCTCCTTTCTACATATCCATGAACATACATGATAAAGTGTTGCACAATTGCTTAATGGATTCAGGGGCCTCTCACAACCTCATGCCCAAAATTGTCATGGAAGAATTAGGACTGGAAGTCACCCGAGCCTATCATGACCTATATTATTTTGACTCCAGGAGAGTTCAGTGTCTCGGAGTTATCAAGGACCTAGTAGTTTCTTTGTTTCAGCTGCCCATGAAGAGTATGGTCATGGATATTGTGGTAGCTAATGTTCCCCCCAAGTTTGGCATGTTGTTGTCAAGATCTTGGATTAAGAGACTTGGAGGGATGTTACAGATGGATCTCACATATGCCACCATTCCAGTCTTTGGAGGGGAACACAGGAGATTGTACAGAGAAGCCCAGCTAGCCTACATAGTCAGTGATGAAGCGAACCCCACTAATCACCCCATCTTTGCACTTGACACTGACTTAGGGTCTAGTTTGTTATAGGTCACTGAGACTCCTGAGGTCCCTTTGCAGATCAGAAAACAACCCATTCTCAATCAGGAGATGCCTCCTCCAACCACCTCTATTTGGAAGATGTTCTTTGATGGATCTTCCTCCAATATGGGTGCAGGTGCCAGGGTGGTATTTGTGTCCCCTTGCCAAGAGACCATATCTATGTCATACAAGCTGGAATTCGAAGTCACCAACAATGTGGCAGAGTATGAAGCTTTGGTTCTGGGATTAAGAGCTGCAAAGGAAATGGGAATTAAGGAGATGGTCGTGTTTGGAGATGCAGAATTGATCATCCAGCAGGTAAAAAATGTTTATCAGGCTAAGCATCCTCGTCTCAGGAATTACAGGAACGAGGTATGGGACCTAGTGGATAATTTCTTCTTGGCTTTTAACATTTATTTCATTCCAAGGGAGGAAAATGCTTCAACAGACTTTTTAGCTGTCACAACTAGTCTGTTTGAGGTTCCCACGCTGCCTACTGTCAGATCCTATATAGAAATAAAATATAGACCCTCAGTACCAAACAATGTCAAACATTGGAGGGTATTTGAAGATGATCAGTAGATCGAAAAGTTTCTTCAATCCATTGATGAATTTTCTACAGTGCACATAGATGAGGATCCTGACACTGAAGGGGCACCTGACCATCACCCTGGAGAGTTTTTGAACAAAATTGCTGACCACCAGATTATTCAGCTACCAAGAAATCACATACCAAATGGACTAATCCCATTAGAAAGGTTGTTCGATGGGATTGATGTGACAGTAAAGGGTAGAGTTTCAGGTGATGATGCTGACACAACTGAGTGCAACATAGGAACACCAGAGGAGCCCAAGTTTTTCAAGTTGTCAAGGAGTTTCACCAAGGAGCAGAGGGTCGAATATACTGAGTTGTTGAGGGAGTTTGTTGATGTGTTCGCGTGGACCTACGGAGACCTCAAAACATATGACACATCAGTTATTGAGCACAAAATCCCATTGAAAGAAGAGGCTAGGCCATTCAAGTAGAAGCTAAGATAGATAAATCCCATGCTGCTACCTGTCATGGAGAAGGAAGTGAAGAAGCTGCTAGATGCCCAAATCATTGTCCCCTTGAGATACTCTGACTGGGTGGCCAATTTGGTCCCAGTAAGAAAGAAAAGTGGCGAAATCAGACTCTGTGTTGATTTCATAAACCTGAACAGGAGCTCAAGGAAAGATAATTATCCCCTGCCCAACATGGAGCACATATTGCAGAAGGTCACCGGTGCTTCCAGAATATCCATGATTGATGGTTTCTCTGGATACAATTAGATATCATTCATGCCCGAGGACCGAGAACTTCACCACTCCTTGGGGCACATTCATGTATGCCAAAATGCCTTTTGGGTTGATGAATGCAGGAGCTACATTTCAGCGAGCCATGGACATAGCCTTCATCGGAGAAAAATATAAGTTTGTGGTGATTTACCTAGATGACATAACAGTCTTCTCCAAGACTGATAAAGAGCACCTCTGCCATTTGAAGAAGGTTTTCCGGAAATGTCGGAGGTATGGCCTATATCTAAACCCCAAGAAATCATTGTTTGCTATGAAGGAGGGAAATCTATTAGGCCATATAGTATTAGCAGAGGGGGTGAGAATTGATCCTAGCAGGGTGGAAGCAATTCAGACCCTGTCACTCCCCAGGTCCAAAAAAGAGGTTCGGGCATTTTTGGGGAGGATTAATTTTCTGAGGAGATTCGTCTCAAATTTTGCAAAATTGGTAAAACACATCACGACCATGCTCAGAAAATGAAATGAATTAAAATGGACCTCTGAACCCAGAGAATCTTTTGTCCAAATAAAGAAGGCGTTGACTGAAGCACCTGTGCTATTCAGTCCTGATTATTCTAAAGGTTTTCTGATATTTTCTTTTGCTTCTTGTGATACAGTAGCGACAGTTTTGTTGCAGAAAAATGATCAAGGGCAAGAGCATCCTATTGCCTTCTACGGCAAGGCATTGAAAGACGCAGAAATCTAGTACGAGATCATGGATAAGAAGGCTTATGCCCTGGTGAAGGCTCTTAAAGCTTTCAGAGTCTATGTATTGCACTCAAAAATCACTGCATATGTCCCTTCAACCTCTGTGAACGACATTCTTATACAGCCTGACATAGATGGGAGGATAGGTAAATGGATCGCCAAGATCCTAGAATTTTATTTGGAGATTAAGCCCACCAAGTTGATAATGGGGTAGGGTTTGGCCAAGCTGCTGGCTGAATCCAACTGCAAGGCCTTGGGAATTAACTTCATCAATGAGCAAGCTGAGCCATCCAACAAGCATTTCCAGGGTGCCCTATCACTAGCATCATGTCCCTGGTACAAGGATATCTTGTACTTTCTGCAAGAATTAAAGCCCCCGGATGGATTGGGAAAAAATAAGGCCAGGGATTTAAAGCTCAAAGCGGTCATATATTGCCTCATTGACCAAGCCTTGTATTGGAAAGACCCCCTGGGGGTATTACTAAGGTGTCTGGACCCGCAACAAGCCTAGAAGGTTATGATCAATTTCCATAGCAGTCTCTGTGGAGGTCATCATTTCTGGAAGACCACAGCTCACAAGATCCTCCGAGCTGGGTATTACTGGCCCACCTTATTTCCTGATGTTTGCAGAGAAATTAGAGCGTGCATCAAATGCCAAAAGTTCTCAGGAAAGAAACAACTCAAATCTCTGCCACTAAATCCTATAGTAGTTTCAGCACCTTTTCAGCAGTGGGGGTTGGACTTTATTGGAGAAATTCATCCTCCCTCAAGTGGCCAACATAGATGGATTCTGACTGCAACCAACTATTTCACCAAATGGATAGAAGTTGTCCCTACCATAAGCACTTCTCACAAAGTGATTATCAACTTCCTGGAAGATATCATAGCTAGGTTTGGCTGCCCTAGAAAAATTGTCATTGACAATGCCTCCCCCTTTCGGTCCGAGCCTCTGGGCAAGTTCTGTGAACAGTTCGAGATTTCACTGATTCACTCTACTCCCTATTATCCTCAAGGAAACGGGCTGGCAGAGTCCTCCAATAAAATTCTGATCAAGCTCATTAAGAAGCTACTGGAGGATAATAAAAGGGCCTGGGACTCAAAGCTCAAATTTTCTCTCTGGGCTGATCGGGTGACAACCAAGAAATCCCTGGGCATCTCTCCTTTCTAACTTGTTTATGGAATAGAGGTCGTTTTCCCCACTCAGATCGCCTTATCTATGGAAAATTTCCTCCAGGACTTTGAAGGAGAACCTAACCATGTAATCAGAAGGATTCATCAGATGGTGGAAGTGTAGCAGATCAGAGAACAGGTCATGAATAAGGCCTACAATCATCAACAGAAGATCAAGCAGGCTTTTGACAAGAAGAGCAAAAAGAAAGAATTCGAGCAGGGTGATCTAGTGCTCAAATGGGATGCACCCAGGCAGGAAAAGGGAAAACACAGTAAATTTGATGCCCTCTGGTTCGGGCCTTTCAAGATCCTTGAAGTATTTTCAAATAACACTTACAGGTTGTAGGATCTGGAAGGCAAAGAATTTTTCAATGGCCCAATAAATGGGAATTTCTTAAAGAAATGTTTTCTGTGAGCCACAGTCGGCTCTTTTTGTTTTGTTTTGTAAATATTGTTTCTATTTTTGTTTTCGGCCTAATAAATGACTCCATAGCCCAACAACAAAGGCACTAAATCTGCAAAAGAGTTCTTAGAGCATCACAAGGATGACTCTATCCCCCATGGAGCCAAATGTTAGCGATATTTCTTGTAGGAGGGTTAGAATGCAAAAGAATGGGTTAAAAACCAAATTGTCCTAAGTTCTGAATGAAAATGTGCCCGTGGTAAACGATGAGAAAATCTAGACGGTAGGATTTCACGCGCCCGGATCAGTGGCGCACATCAGATTCTGGAGCCCCCCTTCCTTTCTACCTTTAAGCGGAGGGTGGGGGTCTGGAATCTAGGGCGCACCTCTTCAACAGTCGAGATCAAAGCACCCAGATCAACGGCGTGTGAGATGATTCCGGACCGCCCCCGCCTTTCTACCTTTAAGCGGAGGGGGGGGTCTGGAATTCAGGGTGCATCTTTCCGACGGCTGCGATTGAAGCACCCGTATCAACGATGTGCAGGAGATATAGACCTCTCCCTTCTCTCTGTGTTTAATCAGTGTGGGCCCTTTTCCCGTCATGTCATCTAGTGGACCATCCTCCCTCTTGCCACCTGCCCTCCTCCTGATCGTGCGATGAGGCTCGCTCCCCCTAGCCCTTCCTTATCCTCCGACACTCGTCCGCTTCCCCTTTTCTGGTCCATGTGGCCCCTTCCCCCCATCTCATTGACCACTCACCACCGGCCATGTGTCCTGCTCCCTCCACTTATTGTCTTCTGCCACACATCTTCCCCTGCCGCCTCTCTCACACCTCATCGCTTCTTACTTCACCCCCCACAATTTTGTTCCCATCACTCTGTTGCTGTGCCCCATCTTTCGCATTGGCCTCCACCCCCATGCACCATATCTCTCAGCTAATCCAGGTGGCAGCGTGAAAGGTATTCCACGCCGTAGAGGTGTCGAGTTGGCTGGGCCATCCTCAATCCCAAGGAAGCAGTTATTGAGGTGGTTGGTGGTGGTTATACATTGTCTCCACCATAATGGGAAAGTCCGGTGACAAATTAAAGGCACATCGATTCGCCTACGAAGATGTCAGAAGTCCAATTGCATCCGTCGTTGGTGCACGATTATTCAAAGATCGCAGGTGGAGATTGTCAGAAGCCATGCAGATGCAATGTGTTTAATGCGACGTCTCGGTTTTGTTGCTGTTGTTGTTTTGAGTATATGTAGGCGTTTTCTCCATTTTTGTAGGGATCGATGGTAGAGCGAAGATCCCAACTGTAAAGTTTTAGCAACCATTCTGGTTTCTAGGTTATGCATCTATGTTTGAGATTTCTTGTTTTATGACAAACAGTTTTCCTTTTCTATCCGTGTTTTCGTCTCATACCAGGGAGTTCGTGATCGACTGATTCACATGAATTGTTGCAGTTTTGTTATGATAAAGGATTTGTTGTGACATTCCTGTATTCTCTGTTCTTCTATGCTTGAATGTAAGAGGATCTTGCGTTTGGATGCTTTCTTCTCCAGTCTGTTAGAAACCTGATGTTTATGATAGAACTTTGCACTTTTCTCATGCAAAGTCTTCCATCTACTCACCCTTTTTTACAACTCACTGTTTGGAGTTTCTCTAAGACCTCACTCACCTATGCATGCCTGGCCTAGTTTCAGAGTTGAGACGATATCGTTCTTAGTTCACTTCCATTTGATCACCCTTTTACAAATAAATCATGACATTAAACTGATGGGTGTCAGGCTCAGCTCCTGCAAGCAATCTAGGAGTGACTTCTGATGCTAACAGGCTACAACCAGATGGAAGCTACAACTCCCTGTGTTCAAGCACCCACTTGAAACTCTAAGGACAACAATCTTCCCTAGAACCACCCTACCACCCTGAGATATAAATCTTTTCTTTCTGAAATTTATTACAGTGATACAGTATTTGTCAATGGCTTACCGGTCTCATCACTATTTGGCTACACTGCTCTGCTCTACCTACATTAGTGTGTTCCTGCTTGCATATTCTTGCACTTAAGTTTTCGTACAGTCTGTTGTTTTCACCATTTCTTCTCTGTCCATCTTATGTTCTTCATCTCTGGATATTTCACACTTTGTTCCTTCTGTTTTCTTGATCACATACAGTTCGAATTGTTTTACTGAGAAACAACAACCTGCCTCTATCACAACATGTTTCCTTTATTCCTTCTCTCATCATTCGTTACACTCCGAAATTCCAACACCCATGTCGGGAATCTCAGAACGATTAAGAGCCATGATTCCAATGCCATAAAACAATGATTCAGTTAGTGTAACTAAATCATAAATGATCAAGAAACCACGAAGTGAAACAAAAACCCTTCGATCAGATTCGGTTTGATCAACGTCGTTGGATTATACACGTAGAGGCTTTTTTACTTTTCAATGCGTAACCTCCGATGTGGATCCCAACAACGCTAGCTCCTTCCCCTATCTTTCACTAATGTGACATTGGGTGATGCTATCATGTGACCATGCGAATGAGGGATGACCAAAGGTGGTTTGAGATCAAACTAATTTTATCCCCACAATTTACCTTGAGCCTCCATGTGTCTGTTCTCCAAAACTGTTTTTTTCGATTTCGGTCCGCCTTCAGAAAATTAACTTTCGAGCAATTTATGGTCCTGCAATCAGGCATGGTCATCGATCTCATGGCCTTTGACAGATTCCTTCGATCAATGTCTCTCATCTATCGTCTTTCATTCCTCTTCTTCGAATCCATGCCCCCCTAAGTCTTAACGACCAAGTGACGTGTGGCCCTCCAAACCAAAAAACGAGATCGATTTTTCCTTTCGGGCTTTGAGAGTCTCGATTCGCAAAATCCACTTTCTTAGTGGTGCTTCCACCTAGAATTCACAATCTATTGAGACATGGTCTTATTGAATCAACACTCAAAATCCCTTTGGGTATTCGGTGTTCGCAATTCTCAACTTTCCTTGCTCGCTTTTTCTCAGAGTATTCCAACCGGAGTACATGATATGTTGACGTGTGTCCTCCTACAGATCGACGGTCCTCATCTCCTTCGACTCTTCGGGCTTCAGGGATTTCAAAACTTAACTTCACTTCCTTCACTTTCTCCAGGAATGTTTTTCCCGAACTGCACAAATTTTTGCCACGCGTCCTTTTGGCAACTGCCGGCCTGGATCTTCTTCTGCCCTCAGGTAGTCAACGATCTGATTTCCTTCCCAACCACAAACTCTCGAAGTGATTCGCTCCAAAGTTTTGAATCCTACACCACCTGTCAGTCTTGAAGATGGATGGTCCCTACTTGGTTTGGGACTTTGACAAGTCCACTCTCTTGTGCTCATCCAAAGGCTTAACCTTCGTGCATTTACCTCTGGATCTAACGACCATTGATCCTCAGTGCTCAAATCCAACAAATCATATATGTACTTCTCCTGGATCTAATGGTTGTCCTAACTCTTGAAATGTACCTTAGATCGACGACTGATATCGACTTTGGGAATTTTGACATTTGTTGGTGATGAAACTCTCGAAGTAAATCTCCCGTAGTGACGTAGCTTGCTTACGTCACTTGTTGACGTGTCACGAGCCGAGTAGCTACCATGTGTCACTCAGATTTGTGATTTGCATGTACCTGAAGTGTCGATTCATCTTGACACTTGTCATTGTCTAATTGAACTTTGCATCCTTGCTAATGTGGTCTACCACATGTCCTTGTAGACATGGTCTACTGACATGGTTCTTTCTGATCTAACATTCATCGCATTTTCTCTAGATCTGGAAGGAATATAATTCAGCTGAACAACTCATTTTGTAACCTGCTCTTTGATAAAATGATACTTTATTGGTATATGCTTTGTCTTTGAATGGATAAGAGGATTGTTCGAGACACTAATGGAACTGGTGTTATCACAGTGAAGTGGAATGGGATCAATATAATTTACCTTCAAATCTGCAAGAGTTTGTATTATCCATAAGATCTGAGTGCAGAAAGTAGAAACCACAATTTACTTTGCCTCTGTAGTTGATAATGAAATAGATCCCTGCTTCTTACTAAGCCATGCTACTAAATAATCACCTAAGAAGAATGCACCTCCACTGGTGCTCTTTATCTCATCCAAACAGTTTTTCCAATCAACATCTAAATATGCAGTTAATTGAAAATTCTAATTTTTAGGATACCAGAGACCATAATTCATTGTACCCTTCAAATATTTGAATATCCTTTTGACAACTGGTCAATGAATTTGTTTAGGAGAAAACCAAAGACGACCTACAATTCCAACAACTTGCATTATATCAGGATGGGATGATGTGATGTACATAATACTGCCTATCATTGATCGATATGTTCTTTGATCAACATCAGGTGAAATATCATCTATACTGAGCTTGCAACCAACCACCATAGGTGTACTAACAGGAGAGGAATCTTCCATCTAAAACTTCTTCAACATCTCTTTCAAATAATTTTCTTGAGATATAAATAGCCCTGCAGAACTCTGATTGTTTTGTAAACCAAGAAAATATGACAGTTCTCCTATCAAGGACATCTCAAACTCAATCTGCATTGAATTAGCAAACCACTGAACTGAAGGGTCATTAGTGCATCCAAAAATAATGTCATCTACATAAATGAAAACAACTAATAAATCATCACCTTCAGACTTAATGTACATATTACTGTCAACAATACCTTTCTTGAACCCTTTGTCTTGTAGAAATTTGTCCAGTCTATAATACCAGGCATGTGGTGCATGTTTCAGTCCATATAATGCCGTTTTCAACTTACAGACATAGTTAGGATTATCTATCAGTGAAAATCTTTCAGGTTGCTCCACATATACTTCTTCTTCTAGATCTCTATTAAGAAATGATGAATTAACATCCATCTGATATACTTTAAAGTTCTTATGACATGCATAGGCAAGAAATATTCTGATGGCTTCCAATATTTCCTCTGGTGCAAAGGTTTCATCAAAATCCTATCCTTCAACTTGTGCATACCCCTTACATACCAATATGGATTTATTCTTAACAATTTTTCCTTGTTCATTCAATTTATTCTTAAAGACCCATTTGGAACCTATGACATTTTTACCTTCAGGTCTAGGAACCATCTCCCAAGTATTGTTTTTCTCAATCTGGTCAAGTTCATCATTCATGGCTTTAACCCAATGGTCATCTTCGCTGGATTCATTAAAGTTCTTGGGTTCCACCATGAATATTGAGGCTATATTTGATTGCTCGGTGTCTTTGATTATCCTTCTTCTGGTTTGTACACCTTTGTCTTTCTCACCAATTATCTGACTTTTCCAGGATGATTCTTTTGAGTAATTTTGGAGGAAGGATTTGATGTTGTCTGCTGATTTGAGTCTGCCTGAGTGTTTGTATCTTTATCTGACTCAAAGTATTTGTTTTCTGATTCTTGAAACTGTTCATCTTCAGCTTCAACTGTGTCCTCTATAGCAGACTCAATATTTCTCACCTCTCTTACTATGACTCCTTCATCAACCTTTAAGTCAATGCAATCAAATAATTTAGACAATATTTTATTAAATCATCTATATCCTTTACTATTGGTAGCATATCCTAAGAAGATGCCTTCATCAACCCTATCATCATACTTGCTAAGGGTTTCATTATTATTCTTTATGTAGCACTTACTCCCAAAGAATTTGAAGTGTTTGATTGAAGCAAGTCTTCCATACCACAGTTCATAAGGTGTATTGTCACTGTGTGGTTTGAGGTGGGATTTATTAAGAATATGGATTTTTGTGTGTATTGCTTCTACCCAGTAGGTTTGACCAATGCTATTCTCATTCATCATTGACCTAGCCATTTGCTGAACAATTTTGTTTTGCTTCTCAACTACTCCATTTTGCTGTGGATTTCCTCAGATTGTGTATTCTCTCTTGATCCCATGTTTATCACATAATTCCTTGAAATCACTTGACGTAAATTCTCTTCCTCTGTCTGTTATTACTCCCTTTAACCTATTTCTTTTTTTATTCTCAGTTAAAGCCTTAAATATTTTAAATTTCTCAAACGCTTCATCTTTTTCTTTGAGAAAATCAACTCAAGTGAGTCTGGATTAATCATCAATGATCAACATGAAGTAGTTTTCCTTCACTATGCTTTTTTGTCTTGATGTTCCACATAAATCCATATGAACTAATTGGAGTGGTTTCTCTTTTCAAGTAGAGCTCTTGGATTTAAACTGTGTCCTGGTTAGATTTCCTACTTGGGAGGGCTTACACACAGAATCTTGTGGCTTTGATATTCTTGGAAGATCTTTTACTGCCTCAATAGTTTTGAGCTTGATTAAGTGGTCAAAGTTTATATGTCCAAGTCTCTTATGCCATAACAATATTTCATCATGTCTGCTTACATGACACTCTTCTCTATCTTCTTTCAACACATATACATTATTATATGTTCTTATGCCTTTAGCCACCACTTGTCCTGAGTTTACAGACTTTATATTACAATCTTTGGAAGTGAACACCACTTCACACCCTCTATCACACATTTGACTTACACTGAGAAAATTATGTTTCAGTGCATCTACAAGCAGAACATCCTGGTCTTTTCCTTTACCATTACTCAAACTCACCATCCCTTTACCCTTGATTTTACCTGGTTCATCATTTCCAAAGGTCACATTTCATGTTTTTCTTTTACTTATAGACAAAAACTTATCCTTGTGTCCAGTCATGTTCTTGGAAAATCTACTGTCTATATATCAGGGGTCCTTTTGTTTTTGAGCTAAAATTACTAGACCACATTTTTCACTATCTTTATTTTTCCATGTGCTGACATTTCTAGCAAAGGGTTTTATCCTTGGATCTGCTTTGTAATTCTTCAGATGGAAGTTTGCAGTTTTGTGGCCGAAGTTATGACAATTATAGCATTCACGCTCATTGTTCAATAGGTCAAAGTGATTGGTGCAACTTTGTCTACTCATTGGATATTTAGTTCTATGTTGCAAAGATTGTTTATTTCTTGATCTCCTCAGTCGCATGTCTCTAAAATTAATTTGAAAATTTACAATCTTATAATCAAAATTAGAGCAGTAAAAACAATAACCATGGAAGAAATTTTGGTACCTGAAGGATGGCCTTATTTTTGGAATTTTTTTCTCCATCTTCTAATATCTTTGTTTTTGATAAGGGATCATATTGTCTTTATTAGATTTTGGTGGCATAGTACTCACTTGGTCTGATTGTCTGCTGACTTGAAACTTGATCATCTTTATTGGATCTTTGCTTTCTGGTTGTTTGTTGCTTGAACCACTTACATAACCTAACCCAATATTCAACAAAGGAGATCTCTGTTTGCTCAAAATGGCGTTTAGTTCTGTTGAGGCTTTAATGCTTGGAATATTTTGGAGATATAATGCTTTAAACTTCTCCATCTCTTTTCTGGTTTTTACTACCTCTTCTTCCAAGGCTTCACATATTTCCTTCTTCACTAATAACTGTTGTTTCAGAATGTCCTTTATTTTCTTTGATTCTTATAATTCCACTTTTAGCAAGGAAAAGTCTTGATCAGGTTTTTTACTGTCTTTCTCGGACTGTATCAACAATTGTTTTTGCTTTTTCTTCTTAAATCCGAGTCTAGCAATTTCTTCTAGGGCATTGATCAGTTCTCCTTCCAAGTCAACCGCAAATTCTTTATCATTAACATCAGTTCATGTGATTTTATTATCGTAATCCTCTTTGGCCATAAGAATAAGTCATTAACCTTATCTTCACAAGAAGAGTCACTATCTGTGTCCCCTGAAGAGTCATCATTGTTTACACATAAACTTTTCTTTTTACCAAATCTCTTGGATTTGTACTTCTCTTCACCTTAAGAGTTCTAGTCCTTCTTATTGTGTGGACACTTAGATGCAAAGTGACCTATATTTCCACAGTTAAAACATTTGAGGGGAAACTTTCCTTGGTACTTTCCTGATCCTTTCTTTAGTCTTCTCACAATTTTTTCTTCAATTTCATCAGGCTCAGAATCCCCATTCTTATATGATTTAAATGATGCTTCTCTAGAGGTGGGTTTATCTTTACCTATCCTCATATCATAAGTAGTCATAGTTCCTAGAAGTTGGTCAATAGGCAGAGCTTTTAGATCATTAAGTTGTTCTATAGCAAAGACCTTTGGGTTGAACCTATCTGGTAGAGATATCAAAAAATTTTGGACTAAAGAGACTTGCTCAATTTTTTCACCAAGTCCTTTCATTGCATTTACTATTTCTTCAACTCTCAGAAAGTACTTCCCAAAAGTTTCATCCTCTTTCATATTTAGTTGTTCAAACTGTAATCTGTAGGTTTGAAACTTCACACCCTTTACCTTCTCATTAATTTCATAGCTGCTAATGAGTTTGTCTCACATTTCTTTGGCAGATTCTAAGTGCATAAATTTTACAAATTCTTCTTCTGCAAGCCCACTCAGAATAGCATTCATAGCCTTAGTGTTGAAGCTGAATTCTAGCTTGTCATCCTTAGAAGCTAGTACAACTGGCTTCACATAACCAGTCTCTACCACATCCGAGACATCTACACCTAAAGCCATTATGTAGGTTCTCATCCTAACTTTCTAGAAGGAAAATATTGTTCCATTGAACAGGGGGGCCTTATTGGTTGAATTTCCTTCATGGCTAGTCATGCTTAAGCTATAGGATCTACCCTTAGATAAAAGGAACTCGCTCTGATACCAATTTTTAGACAACTGAGGGGGGGGTGAATCAATTGTTATTGTGCTTAAACAATTATTCCCATTTTAAAATCATTACATAACACTCAATGATGATCACAATAATTTAGGGAAGTAAGCAATAGAGTATTCAACGTCAATCACACACATGAAGTATACAGAAACAGATATTCCTAAGGAAACCCATAAAGGGAGAAAACCTCTTCTTCTTCGAATGATAGACAATCTTTTTATGTTCTGTACATCATCTATCTTTGAACACCAACTCAATGTGAGGATACCACTTCTGTTTTACAAGCTGCAACTTGCTGAGAGCACCAACTCTCTGGTTTCTCTAGCACCCACTAGAAGGAAGCACCAACTAGAAGGAAGCACCAACTCCTTGAGTGTTCCAGCATCAACTGGATGGAAGCACCAACTTCCAGTCACACAGGAACCAACCTATGCAATAGAGAACAATAGTTATCCCTTGCACCACCCTACTACCCTAGTTTTTCTGGCTGCAACCAGATGGAAGCTACAACTCCCTATGTTAAAGAACCCACTTGAAACTTGGAGGACAAAATTCCTCCCTAGAACTACCCTACCACCCTGAGATATAAATCTTTTCTTTTTGAATTTTATCAATGGATTACCAGTCTCATCATTGTTCAGCTACACTACTCTGCTTTATCTGCATTAGTGTGTTCTTGCTTGCATCTTATTGTTCTTAAGTTTTTGTACAGTCTGTTGTTTTCACCAATTCTGCTCTGTCCATCTTATGTTATTCATCTTTGCATCTTTCACACTCTGTTCCTGTTGTTTTCTTGATCACATATAGTTCGACTTGTTTTACCGAGAAACAAAAACTTGCCTTTGTCACGTCATGTTTCCTTTATTCCTTCTCTCATCAACCATTACACTCCAAATCTCCAACGCCCATGTCGGGAATCTCAGAACGCTTAAGAGCCATGATTCCAATTCCCCAGAACAATGATTCAGTTAGTGTAATTGAATTTTAACTGATCAAGAAACCACGAAGTGAAACAAAAACCCTTCGATCAGATTCGGTTTGATCAGTGTCATTGGATTATACATGCAGAGGATTTTTTACTTTTCAATGTGTAACCTCCAATGTGGAGCATAGCAGTGCTAGCTCATTCCCCTATCTTCCGCTGATGTGACCTTGGGTGATGCTATCATGTGACCATGTGAAGGTGGGAACGGGCAAAGGTGGTTTGAGATAAAACTACTTTTTGCCCCGCAATTTACCTTGATCCTCCACGTGTCCTTTCTCCAAAACTGTGGTTTCGATTGCGACCGACCTTCAAAAAATTAAATTTCGAGCAATTTATGGTCCCACAATCAAGCGTCATCATTGATTTTGTAGTCTCTGATAGATTCCTTTGATTGATGACTCCGATATTTTGATGTGTGTCCTCCTACAGATCGATGGTCCTTAGCTCCTTCGGCTCTTTGGACTTCGGGGATTTCAAAACTCAACTTCGCTTCCTTCACTTTCTCCCAGAGTGTTTTTCCTGAGCTACACTAATTTCTTCCACGTGTCCTTCTGGAAACCGATGACCTGGATCTTCTTCGGCCCTCAGGTCTTCAGCGATATGGTTTCCTTCCCAACCACAAACTCTCGAAGTGATTTTCTCTGCATTTGTGGATTGTGCTACACCTGTCAGTCTTGGAGATGGACAGTCCCTGCCTCCTTCGGGACTTTTGGACTTTGACAAGTCCTCTCACCTACGCTCATCCAAAGGCTTAACCTTCATGAATTTATCTATGGATTCAACGATCGTTGATCCTTGGTGCTCAGATCCAACGGATCAATTATGCACTTCTCCTGTATCTAACAGTTATCCTAACTCTCGAAATGTACCTTAGATCGGCGGTTGAGAGCGACTTCGAACCTTCATCCTTCAGGACTTCAGGACTTTTGAAATTTTTTGGTGATGAAACTACCGAAGTAAATCTTTTGAAGTGACATATATTGCTTACATCACTTGTTGACATGTCACAAGCCAAGTACCTTCCACATGTCACTCAGATTCATGATTTTCACATACCTGAAGTGCTGATTCAACTTGACACTTGTCATTGTCTGATTGCGCCATGTGTCCTTGCTAACGTGGTATTCTGACATGGTCTGCCACATGTCCTTGTAGTCATGGTATGTTGACATGGTTCTCCATTATCTAACATTCATCACATTTTCTCTAGATCCGATGGTCCTTATTCATTTCGGATTTCGGGCTTCAGGTAATTCGAATTTCAGGTTACCAATTCTTCCAAAGTGATATTCCCTGAACAGTAACCTCCTTACAACTTTTGGCGTGAACCAAATGTTGTTCGTCGATCATGCTCTTAGATCGATGGCTCGATATATCTTCAATTCTAATCTTCTAGCTTATCCCTTCCTTCCACTTAAAAGTGATCCAACGGCCGTGAAGACACTCGAAGCAGATCAACGATCAAGGATGGTTGTGGAAACACAACTTACGAGTGATTTAACTCATCACCAAAAATCTGCAACTTGAAGTTGTGTGATGTTGGTGAGTCAACCACAATCGTCGATCTTCGAGGTTATAAGATATGATGGTCCTAATTAATTGTGGCATTGGAAATAACATGATATTTAATTCTCCTTTCGATCTCTGCAATCTATCCCTATCGTTGATATGGTGATTGCGCATTCAATGATCACGACTTAATATGACTTAATCTGATCGTTTGTTAGATCAACCACAATTGTCGATATTTGGGTTTATGAGATCTGACGATCTAGACCAATTGTGGGATTAGAACTAGCGATTTTTTTAATTCTTCTTTTTCTCTCCACAATTCATCCCTGTCATTAATCTGGCTTGCAGATGCGATAGTCACGATCCTTCAATGGTCCTCAAGCCCACGGTCACTCATATGATCGACATCTGTAGTATTAGATAATCAACACGGTCCATTTCTTGATCAGACAGTTGTTGAGGTTTCTCACCTTGAGATTACTAATCTAGGTGGATATCAGTGGCCACCCACCTTTTCCAACTGGCTCAAAACAATTTTCTGACAATTTTGGCAATTTACTATTTTTAGCAGTTTTAACTTTCGGGGCCATTTTGAGGGCCTAAATGAAGGTTTTTCAGGATCAAGATTTTCAATCATAGATAAAGGCATGATTTATCCCCCAAAATTAATCTCCTCAATGATACCTTTCCAACGAGCTATCACACGCCTAAAATGGAGATCGTATGCAAAAGTTACGACCCCTGGAAGTTGATGTACTAACTTACCCAAACGGGGCCCACATGACTTTTGGCACTTCATCTCCTAGGGTTAGATTTTTGGATGTCTAGGGTTTTTGGCATTCTTGTTTATTGTAAAAAGGACTTCAGAGCCACATTGTAATGATCTTCTTGCGAATGAGTGCAACCGTCACATTTCTTCTCAGAGATAAGCCGCCACCATTCCAGCAAGCTCGTTTCTGCTGCATTTTATAGTTTTAGCTTATTTCCTTATTGAATAGAAAACCAATTTTACTGTATCTCTGTTATTTTGTGTTAAGAACCTATTAATAATATGTAGTCATTTCGTTCTGCTCATAAAATTCAGATCAATGGTATAAGAGCGATCAACTCCTTGTCGTCTTAATCCATGTCCCCAACGAGGTCAGAGTACAAAGAGTTGGGTCTCGAGCTTGTTTCTCTTGAGGAAAAAATCTCTCGCACACCCAAACGACATCTCATGGAAGGAGAAAATAAATATGATGGGACAGGAGATCCTTTCAAACTGTTGATTGAGGAATCCCTCACACAACAAAGGAATGAGATGATGGATAGTTTCGCGCAAATCCTTCAGAGGCTACCAAAAGGCGATGCATCTTCTTCGAGCGGAGGCGCCAGCCCCTTCAAGGTACAAATAAACTTAGATATTCCTATATTTGAAGTTCAGATAGACACAGATGTTGTATATAAGTGGTTGAATCTACTAGAAGGGTATTTTTCTTTCCATAACTTTTCGAATAGAGAAAAAATTACTCTTGCACTCCTCAAAGTCGTTCCCCATGTCAAAGATTGTTGGGAAGTTTTCTGTGAGAAAAAGGAAACAAAGGAACCCTCATTATTTAAAATCATGGCCACCTGGAATTCCTTCAGGGATGTTATTAAGGAACAATACTACCCTTTCGGAAGTTATGATGGCTTGTATACCAAATGGACCACATTGCAGTAAAAAAGAGACCAAGCAGTGTCAGATTTCACGAATATCTTTCATACCTTGCGCACCAAGATGGGTATCAAAGATTCTGAACGACATCTAGTGCTCAAGTATCATGGTGCTCTACATGGATACATCCATACTGAAATGGAATTTTTGGACATCTCATCCTTGGGTGCAACCTATCGATATTCCGTCAAAATCAAGCAGAAGCTCAAACAAAAGATGCGACAATTTGGGCATGGGAACCCCTCACAACAAAATCCAGGAAAGGGAGGCCCCAACCCAAAAAACAAAGGACAGATAAAATATGGACAATATCAGGACAACTAGTCCAAGCTGCAAGAAAATAAGGACACCGAAAAGATAAAGAAAGATACCGAGAAGTGGTGTGACTTCCATAAGATCCCTTGGCATAACATTGCTGACTGTCGCTCAAAGCAGTTGCTGGTGGCCGAAGTGAAAGCCTCTGAATCAGACGTGGGTTCAGAATTTGAGCCAGAACCAGAAAGGGAAGAAGGATCATTGACGTTGAACCTAGTTCCACTGTTGTTACCACCAAGCTCCATCTTGGTGAACTAGACGAGCCAGAAGAAGGAGAACGAATATTCCATTCACAGATGTGGGTAAAAGGCACCCCACTGCACTTCATCATGGATAGAGGTAGCCAGAAGAACCTCATATTAGTAGAGGTCATCAAGCGGTTGGCCCTGCCAAAAACACCGCACCCACAACCCTACACCATTGGATGGCTCCACCAAGGAAGCGATCTCCGCATCAGTCAACAATGTCGACTGTCGTATGACATCAAGCCCTTCAAAGATGAGGTATTGTGTGATGTTTCTCCTCTCGAAGTTTGTGATGTTATTTTGGGCCAACCTTATTTATGGAAATATCATGTTGTATATTACTTTGTCTAGGCCTCATAGTGTTATTATAACTTTGAAAAGGAAATTGTACAGGATACCCAAGGCAGTCCCACCTAGTTCTATTTCATTGATCTCTGCTAAGCAATGTAGGAAGGTCATCTCTCAGATGGGGGAGTTTGTCTTCTTCAAGATTCATTCTCAGAATAAGTGAAGGATCACAACCACATCCAGGGTCTTTGTGGCTGACCTCTCCACATAGTAGAAGCAAGTAGATAAGGTCGTGGAAGAATACTCAGATATCTTCTCCTCACCTACCAGGGTACCTCTGCACTACCAGGTCAAGCACCCCATCGATTTGACCCCTGACACACCGCTGCACAATGGGACAGTCTATCGTCACTATCTGTTATAGAATGAGGAGATCAAGTGACATATCCATGAACTTCTCCACAAGGGGCACATCCATCCCAACTCATGACCTTGCGGGAGCCCAATCGTGCTGGTACAGAAGAAAGATGGAACCTGGCGACTCTGCATTGATTAACGGGCTCTGAATAAAATCACATTCACAAATTGTTGGCCCTTGACCAAGTTTTGAGGATTCTTGGTCACGTTTGACCTAATTTTGGGACTTCGACAGGATTTTGAAAGCGGAGCAAAGAAGAAGCGGAGATTGCAGGATCTCGGCCCATTTTAGGGCCCTTTTTGGGATTCGAGATTATGTAATGGGTATGGGATGTTGGCCCATGGGTTTACCCATGTTTAGGCCTATTTTGTAATGTATAAATAAGTATCTAGCCGATGTAAGAGAGAGACCTAACAGGCTGGTGTGATAAGTGCTAGAGTTTGATCTATGTGATTAGAGTTGTAAGAGCTTTGTGCATACTGTGTGAGGCTTGCAAGGCTAGTGCAAGTAACTATAAGAGAATATGTGAAGGCTTGGTGTTGTACCCTAGCTAGAAGAATGAGGATCTGGCAGAGTGCATGCAGATGTCTTGTCTTCTTCGGAGTGGGACTTGGATGCTATGTTCTTGTAGGAAGCTTGAACAAAGATAATAAAGAAGAGAAGAGTTGGTGGGCGTAGCCCCAGGGTGGGGGTGAACCACGTACATGTTGTGTTGCTATGATTTATGTGACATATTGATGTGTTTAATTGTTTAGTTCTTTAATATAGATGAATGATAGATAGATCTGTTGATTCTTAGTGCTTAATAATATGAATGGATGTTAGATCTTACTTATGAACATATGCTTGGCACTTAAATACCTTAGATCTAAATGAGTATTGTGATACTCTATAATTAGGGTTTAACGGCGCTGTAACTAAGAATGGATATTGATTAATGTTAACTTTTGAGTGCTCTGTTAAGTGTTAGAATCACAGATCTGTGTCCCAGCTAAGGTTGCAGACATATGAGTCCTGAAACCACCCCTGCCTCTACCTCGGGTGAGACTTCATCTGCTTCGTAGGTGTTTCCGAAAGGGCCAATAGTTAGGGTTTTGTTGGTGCGTTGTTGTAGCGTTGAACCCTGGGTCTACCCCTATGCCAAAAAATGGTTCCATTGCAGAGACATCAAACTGTGATTGTTGGGAACTGAGGAAGAATAAGCTTTGTGAAAAGATCTGAACTGAAACTATGATTGTTGAGAACTGAGCAAGAAGAAGCTTTGTGCAAAGATCTGACCTAAAACTGTGATTGATGGGAATTGAGGAAGAAGAATATTTGTGCAAAGATTTGACTTGAAACTGTTATTACTGGGAACTAAGGAAAGATAATCTTTGTGCGAAGATTTGACTTGAAATTGTGAAATCTCTGTGCGTAGATCTGTCTCTCTAGTGCGCAGTATTATACTCGATCTATGAAGCTCTGTGCTAAGAAAAAAAGTTTGATATGAAGAAAAGAGGTAAGATCTGGGAGCTTTGTGCCCTGATAAAGGTGAAAGTGAGACTAAAGAGGTAAGACCTATAGGATTTGTACAATCTGCTGAAGATGAGATTAGTGGAAATTTTTGTTTCTAGAGTATGAATCTAGGTATGTTTGATAAGATTTGTCCTAGCTTGAAAACTAGGGCACTAATAGAAGAAAGAAGATTTGATATGAATAGATCTGATAAGAATAGTGAAAGATATGTTATACCTATGCATAGAGAGAATGTTTGGACTAATGAATGGATGCAGGAACCTAGAAAGAGTTTGTTGCATGCTAGTTACTATGCTCCTAGCGCATAGTACATGAAAGGTTGGGGATCATTTAAGAGAAAGAGAGGAATAACCCTTTGTTACAGTTGCAAAAGACTGGGACATATGGCTAAGGAATGCCCTGGTAGAAAACCTAGTTGCCTCTATTGCAAAGCTATGGACCATGAAGTTTTGGATTTCCCTAGAATGATTTCTAAGGTTGAAAGGTTGAATATGAGACAAGAAGACCACGAGAAAGGTCAAGAAACTGAAACCATGATAGAACCCCAGAAAGAATTAGAAAAAGTATTGCTACAGATGAAAGAAACCATGCATGACCACCGACATATCAGTTTATCAGAGATCTTAAAAGAAAAAGAGTGCATTTAACCAAGAATATGAGACTTCGACATTGACTTTGTTCTGGATGAGGAAACACAGGTGAATATCATGACAGAAAGAACTTGGGAACTTTTAGGGGAGCTTGCTATGATTCCTTCAATGGGAGGAATATTATTATTCAGAGGAAATTCGATAACCCTATGTGGAAGACTTACCCAGATATCTATGAGTTCTCATGGAACTTCAATAGATGAAGAATTTGAAGTTGTATAATTTATTGAGAACAACGCTCCATTTTATATGTTACTAGGAAAACCTTGGATTGAAAGAGATCATTCCAGAAGGAAAGAAGAAGAAGTCTTAGAACAAAAGAAGCAAAAGTTTAAATATTTCATGACTAGAAGGATTGCACACTTGATTGAAGAACAAGAGAACCGAGCGAAGCTATTTAAAACCAGAGACTTGAATGTTGAAGTGGGAAGAACACTAGAAGACCCACATAAGACTGAAGTACCTATTCTATATACAGATGAAGTATTACCCCTAATTTCTAGGAAAGAATCTCAACCATGTGAAGTTACTCTGCCAAAATAAGATACGAATCAGACTGGAAAAATGAATATTGAGACGAAGCTCACTGGAGAGAAGGCTCAAAAACTAAGTAAGAAGAGAGCTAAGATTGAAAATTTACAGAAGGTTCCACAGGGAACGTCACAGAAGGAAAAATTTTCAAAATTGGAACTTCGTCCGAGTATCAGAACTGCGTCACATGGCACTTCTCCATGGCAAATAAATATAGTCGTTGGGAACAATATAACTATTATACCGACGGCCTGAACAGGTAGAAAGGAATTTATGGTCAAAAAGGTCACCACCAGACCATTGGGACCGTGCCATAACAGACAGAACTGAGTTAATGACAACTTCTCACCTGTCGCAAGAGATCCTATGCCAAGTTGTCTATTTATCCCATCGCGCCATGCAATGAGAACACTTTTTACAACCGTGACTATCTGAGCTCACAGAATAGTTGATTTTGCACAGTGATCATCACGTTATTTCCATCCATCCCGTTGCATTGAACAATTACTCTTCAAACCCGAGATATTCAACCACGAGCGTGTATGTCTGAAGAACTTAGCGCACTTGAATATTCTGCGAAGAAAGTACTCATCAACCTCATGAATCAAAGAGCCATGTCTGAAAGAGTGATGTATGTGGTTGTACAAGCATCATCGATGAGAGGAGTGCAAGCCTCTCCATCGACTTCTCGCAGAGCCAGACCATCCTAACCATCAACGTAAAAGAGAACCAAACATAGATATGACCTAGAAAATGCGAAGTTTATATTGACCATATTGCCCAACTACATCTCGTCTTTGGATGGTGCAATGAGTCATGATAATGTACCAAGAGATTTCGAGTACACCATGTTTACTGCGTACCTCCCAAAGGGGATACGTGCAGTTTGAGTGCAGTAGGAAAAGATCACAGCGTTGAAGTTTAGTGTCTTCAACCTCGAAGATCGCAAGAACTATAGTATGCTTTCCCTGTATAAATACTTGACCAGGACGAAGGGTAAGAACTCAAATATAATCCCCCATCCATGGGCGATGAACCTCGCATAGTCCACCCTGTTAAATGTAATGAAAATCCCACACTTCGGAAGGCACCAGGAATTCAACGCTTGTGTCAAGCTACTCCTTTCATGTTACCATGGAAGCTACTTATGGTTAGACCATTGTATCAAAGTTGATTCTATGCTGATCCATAGGATCACCAGATTAAGTATGCAAGGACCCGACCCACAAGAGTTCTATCCATGAAAAGCCACAGATCGTGCACTAGCACAGAAGATCAAGGATACATATGATGATGTTGAAAAGAGGACATGAGGCTATAAGGTAGCCTCCATCCAAAATGGCACAGTGCACCTAGCCTTCCAGTTAACAACTGGAAAGTTAGTAAGGAAGAACAAACCTATGCAGGTCACAGGATTTGTAGTTGACCTCGCAAGGAAGTGCGTAGAAGGTCTACAGATGAACTAGGTGAAGTACCTAGTTAATCGGATGGAACTAGACTGCTGCGAAGCCCAAGATCAGGGCTACGAGCTGGCTCCTGATCCTCTTCGCCTTTGTTTCCTGGGAGATGTCGGAGGGTGCAACCTTCCTATATATTGAATCATTCAAGCCACTTGCTATGAAGTTCAACACACTATGTTACTCGAGTGATATGAAAAAACAGTGGCAGTCAAACGTTGTTTTTCACACATATTACCTTCAACTGAAGAGAGCCATCGAATATGAACCTCACATGACTCCGAACACCCTACAGAGGTTCCGACCCCTGATGAATTTTTGCGCAAATCACTTCATCTACCTTACAACGTGAGCCAATGAACATAAGGAGCATATTCAGTCGTACTACAAACTCATGGAAGGGGACCTTGAGGAGATCACTAAGGATTAGTCCATAGACCTCCTTATCCTCGCTGACCCTGCAGAGATGTCTGACCCTGAACTAGATAGCTCGACAACCACCCACAAAGAACAGAACACACCTGACACCAGCAGAAGGAAGAAGACTGAAGAGGTCCAAGACTTAAGCAACATCTAAAGCAAGACTGCTTTAGTATCACATGACCGAGGGGGCGATGATGAAGTAGAAGAGGTAAATGGAAAAGGATTTGAGCAGAAGTAAGGCGATGTGACACCGCCTAGAGACGAGGTTGATCCCATGAAGAAGAGGAAGGTTTCTCCCCTGAAGCCTTCTTCCTGGAAGAAATCCAGAGCCACCGTGACCAAGATGAAGACTGTGCTCACTACTGATGATTTTGACTTCATCATAGCAGCCCTAAACGACGCTTCGCTGGAAATTGTGGAGAAACAAGAAGCTAAGAAAGAGGAAATGTACGACAGAATTAAGGTTGACCTCTGAGGGGTGCAGTACGCCCTTCATCCCAACCATTTAATGTCCACTGTGCCCCTGCCATAAGGAGAACTAGAGTTGGGAGAAGAGCCAGCCCAACTCCTCTGACTAGATGATATAGTCAAAGCTTGCCTTCTTCATGCACAAGAAGAAATAGAACAAGCCACCCAGGCCTTGAAAAAGTTTAAGGAGTACTCGTAGAACAACGTTGACTTGTAGAATAGGAGAAGGTTTCTCTCCAGGAAAATTTGGAAGAAGAGAAAGCACAAATGCAGCAAGAAAAAGAACAGTTACTCGTAGAGAAACACGAAGTGAAAGAAGTAGTCAATAGAGAACTCCACTCCGTGACAAGATTAGAATCATAGGCAAACGACTAAGTCATGCCTCAA
This sequence comes from Picea glauca, assembly GCA_000966675.3. NCBI lineage: Eukaryota > Viridiplantae > Streptophyta > Pinopsida > Pinales > Pinaceae > Picea > Picea glauca. The sequence goes on along the minus strand of JZKD02S1183863.1, from coordinate 42,909 downwards.
GTATATCATCTCACAGAAGCTATCCATTAGCTACAACAAAAAATAACAGACTTAGAGCTCTTCACCGTACCCAACACCTTGCAAGATGTAAGGGATCAAAGAGAAGCAACTGCTTGAACTGCAGTTGAAAGAATCAAAGCCCTTGCCATGGAATGCAAGAAATTGAGTGATCGCAGTGCCCAGACATATGAGAGACTCACTAAGAATCGAGAATTGAAGGCATTGGACTCACAACTACAAGAACAAAAGCAACAAGTAGAGACAATACATGTGTAGTTGAAGCCCCTGTCAGCTGTGGAAAGAATGAAGTGATCCCAAGAGCAATGCATTGCCCAGCAGTAGGTCCACACTATTTAGAGTATAGTTATGGAAGTAACTTAGAGGCTCCAACCTGTACAGGATGAGGCTTACCAACTATTCACAGAGATTGAAGGTCGAGGAGAGGAATTGGAGCAAGACATCATTGCAGTTGAACAATGCCTAGAGGGACCTGTCAATGAAGAAGTCATACAAGAGTTCGTTGAACAGAAGGTCGTGGCACAACAAAAAGACAAAGAAACTCGATCCAAGATCAAGGATTTTGAAGCAGAACTAATCAGATCAGAGTGACTCGGGACGAGTCATGGGTGAGTGTTGGGGGCCTGTTGGCCCTTGACCAAGTTTTGAGGATTCTTGGTCATGTTTGACCTAATTTTGGGACTTCGACAGGCTGTCGAAAGTGGAGTGCAATACGAAGCAGAGATCATGGGATCTCAGCCCCTTTTTGGGATTCCAGATTATGTAATGGGTATGGTATGTCGGCCCATGGGTTTACCCATGTTTAGGCCTATTTTGTAATGTATAAATAAGTAGCTAGGTGATGTAAGAGAGAGACCTAGTAGGTTGGTGTGCTAAGTGCTATAGTTCTATCTATGTGATCAAACTTGTAAGAGATTTGTGCATACTGTGTGAGGCTTTCAAGGCTAGTGAAAGTAATTGTAAGAGACTGTGTGAAGGCTTGGTGTTGTACCCTATCTAGAAGAAGGAGGATCTGGCGGAGTGTGCGTAGATATCCTGTCTTCTACGGAGTGGGACTTGGATGCTATGTGCCTGTAAGAAGCTTGACCAAAGATAATAAAGAAGAGAAGAGTTGGTGGATGTAGCCCCAGGGTGGGGGTGAACCACGTACATGCTTTGGTACTATGCTTTGTGCGATGTATTGATGTGTTTAATTTCTTAGTGCTTTAATATAGATGAATGATAGAAAGATCTGTTGATGCTTAGTTCTTAATAATGTGGATGGATGTTAGATCTAACTTATGAACATATGCTTGGTGCTTAAATACCTTAGATCTAAATGAGTACTATGATACTCTATAATTAGGGTTTAACTGTGTTGTAACTAAGACTGGATATTGATCAATGTCAACTACTGAGTGTTATGTTAAGTGTTAGAATCATAGATCTGTGTCATAGCTAAGGTTGCAAACATCTGAGTCCTGTAACCACCCCTGCTTCTACCTCAGGTGAGACTTCATCTACTTCGCAGGTGTTGTCAAAAGGGCCAGTAGTTAGGGTTTTGTTGGTGCGTTGTTGTAGCATTGAACCCTGGGTCTTCCCCTGTGCCAACAAAAACTAGTACCCGATTCCTTGAATCAACGACCTCCTTGATCAACTCACGGGGGCCAAATACTTCAGTACGATTGATATGAAGTCTAGCTACCACCAGGTCCCGATAGAACAGACAGATGTATGGAAAACTACCTTCAAGTCAAAGGAAGGCCTTTTTGAATGGTTGGTCATGCCCTTTGGTTTGACAAATGCTCAAGCCACTTTCATGAGGATGATGGACAATATCCTACAACCATTCACCAATTATTTTGTAGTGGTGTATCTGGATGACATTCTCATTTACAGAAAGACTTGGGCCAAACACTTGCATCATATTCAACAGGTTCTGCACACCCTGCGATAGCACAAGCTATATGCCAACTTAGAAAAATGATCCTTAGGCATGGACAGGGTCCATTACGTGGGCTACATAATTGATCAGCATGGAATACATGGGGATCCAGCCAAGATCCAAGTCATTTGTGACTGGATAGCCCCAACCAAACTCACTGAGCTTTAGATATTCTTAGGCCTTGCCAATTTCTACCACAGGTTCGTGTTGGGATTCTCCCATATTGCATGGGCCCTTAGCTAAATAACCAGGGGTGGTGATAAGGAAAAGTTTGCGTGGGGACGGTCCCAAAAAAAAGAGTTCGATGATTTCAAGAAACACTTGTGATCAACCCCAGTACTTTCACTACCAGACCTACAACAACCCTTTGAGATCGAGACAGATGCTTCAGACTATGCGGTGGTCATCGTTCTCACTCAGAACAACAACCCCGTGGCCTATCATAGTGATACATTATCATGTGTTGTTCGTACGTACCCTAATTACGACAAAGAAATGTACTCCATTGTTCAAGCTTGCCACCAGTGGAGACATTACATTCTTGGGAAGGAGACATTCATCCACACTGAGCATAATCCACTGTAGTTCATGCAGACACAAGGAAATTTGCAGAATGGTCGCCATCAAAAGTGGTCCACATAATTGCAGCAATTCCACCTCAACTTCAAGTATAAAACATGAAGCACCAATCGTGTCATTGATTGCCTCAGCAAACCGCCAGTCGCAACACTCACCACAGTGCTAGACTCCTATGGCCATGAGACCTATAGATGGCCCCAACTCTATGAGACAGACCCAGACTTCGCCACCACCTACGAAATGTTGGCTGCAAATGCAGTTGTCGATAATTTCTATCTTTAGGATGGGTTGTTGTTTCGTCTGGGCCATATCTGTGTTCCATCAAGCGAGTGAGTGAAGATGAGCTGGGAATCCCACTACATTTGGATGGAAGGACACTTCAGCATCAAAAGGACAATGGCAATGATACATAAACATTTCTACTCACTGAAACTTTGACAAGAGGTCAGCAAGTATATCAGGTCCTGCACTACCTGCACTATTGCCAAAATGACAACTAAGAAATAGAGCTTGTACACCCCTCTTCCTACTCCTGACAGGCCATGGGAATCCATCTCAATGGACTACATGTCAAGCCTCCCATCCACCAAGCGAGGAAATGACTGTGTTTTTGTGGTTGTTGATCTCTTTTCTAAGATGGCGATTGTGGTTGCCTGCAAGAAGAACATCACAGCAAAGGCCACTACCAAGATCTTCTTTGAATAAGTATGGGTACATTTTGGAATCCCACAAACCATTTTATTAGATCCAGATAGTCGATTTCTCAACACATTCTGGTCAATCCTCTGGTCACTGTTGGACACCAAGCTCACCAAATCCACGACCTTCCACCCCCAGACAGATGGCCAAACCGAGGTCGTCAATCGAATGATTGTGCATATCCTTCGCATGTATAATTCAAATAACCCTCTCACATGGGATGAGAGGCTTCGCTATGTCCAACATAGATACAACCGAGCCCTACATATCTCAATCGGCCACAACCCCTTTCAGGTGGGGTTGGGATTCCAACTATTGGGTCCCATAGATGTTGCACTTCCCCTTGCGGTCACCTAAACCGACTCATCTCCTTATCCAACTAAAGTTGACAAAGCCACCCAATTCATTGAGCGGATCTAGCACATCTGCCAACAGGTTCAGGATATCCTATAGAATTCCAATGACAAGTACAAGCAACACCATGATCAACATCGGGTGCCACGTAAGTTTCAGGTGGGTGAAAAATTTTGGTTGCACTTGTAGAAAGAACGCCTTATAGGACCCCATCGAAAGCTTCATCCACTCCATTATGGGTTGTACAAAATCACCAAATCCATGGGAGATAATTATTTTGAGCTCAACATTCCTCCTTTCCTTTGCCTGCACCCAGTGTTCAACGTGGATCTCCTTCGCCCTTTTTTCCCACCATTATTGGACACCTCAGACGTAGCAGAGCAGCTGACACCAACAGATATCAATGCCGACTGCATACAACAGGCATCCATAGATCATATTTTGGACACACAGATCAAGGGCACTCAACAACAAAGGATTCGTCTTTATTGAGTCGTCAAAGCAGGGCAGCTCCTGCACCAAGGTAGGTGGCTTACCCAGGGCCAAATTCAACAGAAATTTTCTCATCTGATGGGGGAACTCAATGAAATGGATGCCATTTGTTCCTAAGGAGGGAGGATTGATCCAGGTGGATATTGGTGGCCACCCACATTTTCCAACTGGCTCAAAACAATTTTCTGACAATTTTGGCAATTTACTATTTTTAGCAGTTTTAACTTCCGAGGCCATTTTGAGGGCCTAAATGAAGGGTTTTTAAGATAGAGATTCTCAATGATATTTGAAGGAATTATTTATCCCCCAAAATGAATCTCCTCAACGATACCTTTCCAATGGGCTATCACACACCTAAAATGGAGATCGTATGCAAAAGTTACGACCCCGAGAAGTTGATGTACTAACTTACCCAAACGGGGCCCACATGACTTTTGGTGCTTCATCTCCTAGGGTTAGGTTTTTGGATGTCTATGGTTTTTGGAATTCTTGTTTATTGTAAAAATGCCTTCATATCCTCATTGTAATCATCTTCTTGGGAATGAGCACAACTGTCACATCTCTTCTCAGAGATAAGCCACCACCATTCCAGAAAGCTTGTTTCTGCTACATTTTACAGTTTCATCTTATTTCCTTATTGAATAGAAAACCAGTTTTACTGTATCTCTATTATTTTGTGTTAAGCACCTCTTAATAATATGTATTCATTTGGTTTTTCTCATAAAATCCGGATCACTTACGCTTTTCCTTTCGAGCTTTGATCTCTGCATATTGTTCGCTTCTCCTACTGAGCTTATGCTTTTCCTGTTCGCCATCATCATTGTTGTTCTTTCCATCAATAGCAAGCACACTCTTCCTGTAAAAACATGCCAACAATCCTCCTTGTGAGGTATAAAAGAACGGTAGACCAAGTGCCTACCCATTGGGTTGTGATTTATTCATGCAGTCTGAATCTGCCAGCCTTTATTTAAAAGATCAAAATCAACCCAACATAGCTCAGGGCCTTCACCTCAATCTTCAAATATGCTTCTTTTATTCCAACTTCTTCATGCGAAAAGAAAAAACAAAAACGATTGTGTACAGTGAATGGAAGGGGTGATGATGTTTAAACGATATAATTCTTTAGGAATCTTCCATTCATAGGCCCTCCTCCAACGATGTCTCCATTACTCTCCTATAGTATGTAAGCATTACTTCCATGGTATGCTGCAATTTCGAATGGTCCCAACCACAGATGATCAAACTTCCCGTGATTTCCCTTATCTTCATTTTGTGCATCCCATTTTAATATTAAGTCTCCAAGTTTGAAGTCATCTTCCTTGGTACGCTTGTCGAAAGACTCTTTGATCTTGTCTTGAAGTAGCAGAGAATTATTAAGATCCCTTTCTCTGGTCTGTTGTACACTGATTAGTTCATCCTTTATTTTTCGAGTGGCATATGTTTCTGCATGTTGCTATTGTAACAGCTTCATCACTGGTAATCCCAATGCAGTAGGAAAAATTGCCTCTATACCATAAACAATCTGGAAAGGGGATTTGGATATGGATCTCTTCGGGTATATTTTGTTAGCCCACAGTGCATGGATGAGCTTTTTGTGTCAGGCCTTTTTATTTTCTTGCAACAGTTTTTTGATGATTCTGACTAAGCTTTTATTCGAAGACTCAACCAACCCATTTCCTTGAGGGTAGTATGATGTAGAATGACCAAGGGTGATATTGTAATCACTGTATAATTTTTCTATTTTCTTGGACTTGAAAGACGTTGCATTGTCTATTATGATCTTGGTCGAGCATCCGGACGTGGACATAATATTGTGTTCTAAAAATTGGATGATAACATCATCTGTTGCCTTCCTAGTGGGAACTGACTCAATCCACTTAGTGAAATAATTTGTTGCTGTCAAAATATGTAATTGTATTGAACCTGCACAAAATAGATCTAGCTAAACAATAATACACACATTTACAGAGACAATTGGAGAAATAAGAAGAAGGAGAGAAAGAATGGAAGAATTCTCATTAACCATTGTGAATAATGAATAATTTACACATGATATACTATGTATAACTCAATGAGTTCGACTTGAGGTGAACCAATGCACCATAGTGGTGGTCTAGAGTGATCTGGACACACACCAGCAATTACGGGAGTGAACTTCCACCTATTCTAGTCTCTCAGGCAGTTACAGGAGTGAACTGCCACCTAGTTGAGTTAACTAGTCAACTAGTCTTTAGTTAACTGACTGAACAGAGAGTAGTGAGGAGTTAACTCAGGGAATCAAGGCTAATGTGCCACTATGGTGATGATACCAAGGGAAGGTCTAATTATCATGGTGATGATTCCAATGCAACATCTAAACTCAACTCAACTTAGTCAAACTAAAGTGTCAACTGAAAGAGAATATTCTCCAGGTGGAATATTCTCCCCTAAAATATAGGATATTGGATAATGACTAATTATGACTAATAAAAAAGGAATAACCTTAGGAAAAAGAAATCCTAGGTGTTTGTAAAGTAACTCCAACACCCCCACTAAACATCACTATGGTGAAAATAAAGATTGGGTCCCAGCAACGAGGCCATGTTAAGTACCCAAGTACAAAAGATACACTAAAAATAAACTGAGGAAAGAGGGAAAACCTCATGGGAAAACCCCCCCTTCAAGGTACAATGAATGTAAAAAGAAGAACTACAGTTGCTAGGAAACTGTGTCCTTCACTCCAAGGCGACCTCGCAAAGAATCGAATTTATACTCGGTGAAGGTCTTTGTGAAAATGTCTGTCGTCTGTTCTGCTGAAGGACAGAACTGTAAGTCGATGATTTCCTTGTGTACTAAGTCCCATATGTAGTGCATGTGGATCTCGATGTGCTTCCTCCGCTTCCTCTAAACTAGATCTCTGCAAAACTTCAGAGTGCTCTGGTTATCACACTAGATGACGATCAGTCAATGAAATTGAATGCCCAACTCAGTGAGAAAATGTTGTAGCCACATAGCCTGAATGGTTATGTTAACTACCCCTCTATTCTCTGCCTCGGCTGAAGATAGAGCAATGGCAACTTGCTTCTTTCTCAACCAATAGATAGTCCCAAAACCAAGACTGAGTGAGTAACCATATGTGGACTTGTGATCAATGTTATCACCAGCCCAGTCAGAATTTGTAAACCCAATGAGATCTAATTTAGAGTCTGTTGCATAATGAATCCCAAAGGTGATGGTGCCCTGTACATATCGAAGGATACTCTTTGCAGCTTTCCAATGTAGCTCATGTGGGTCCTGCATGAACCTGGAAACTGCACCAACTGCATATGAGAGGTATGGTCTGGAGTGTGTGAGATACAACAAACTCCCCACTAGCTGTCTGTACAATGTGCTATCAACCAATGGAGTCTCCCCACCATCCTCAAGTTTGACTCCTGATAGGAAAGGAGTCGGAGCAGACTTGCAGTCTGTCATGTGAAATCTCTCAAGGATATCTCATGCATACTTGGCTTGAGACAGTTTGATGCCTGATGCATCCTGACTGATCTCAAGTCCAAGGAAGAAGTGTAGCAGACCCATGTCCGTCATCAAAAACCTGTCTTGAATAATCCTCTTGACTACAGCAATCGTTGAAGTCGAGCAACCGGTGATCAACAAATCATCGACATAAAGAACTAAAAGTAGAAGTGAATCAGTCGTCCTGAGCATGTATACATTCAGGTCTGATTTACAATGTACAAAGTTTTGTGACAACAGGAAGGATTCCATCTTGGCATACCATGCCTCAGAGCCTTCTTGAGGCCATAAAGTGACTTCTTCAGTCGACAGACCAAAGATGAGTCCTGCATAAATCCCTGGGGATGCTCCATGTAGATCTCCTCAGAGAGATCACCATGAAGAAATGCATTCTTCACATCCATATGATGGACTTCCCATCCCTTGGCTACTACAATGGAAAGTGCCAATCGTATGGAATCCATCTTCGATACTGGAGCGAAGGTCTCATCATAGTCAATACCATGAACATGCTGAAAGACTTTGGCAACAAGCCTGACTTTGTATATGCTAATATTTCCATCCCCTGCGCTCTTGGTCCTATAGACCCATCTGCATCTGACAAGTTTCCTCCCAGAAGGAAGGGGAACCGGATCCCAAGTCTGGTTCTCGAGGAGGGAGTTGTACGCCTCGTTCATGGAGGATTCACAAAAGCGATTTCCAACAACCTCTCCATAATACTGTGGATCTGAAGATTGAACCAAGAAAAGATGTTTGGAGGGCAATGGTTCAGTGGCAGTGAGTGCAACAAGAGGCTCCTCGAAATCAGATCGAGTCCTCCTAGTATTGGTTGGATCACCTATGAGATCCCCTGCATCCTGAAGAGTAGTCTATACCCACTTGGGCCTTTTCTCTGGCTTTGCATCTGCATCTGGATGCTTCAACTCTGCATCTGATTGTACTGACTCTGAATATGAATCTAAATCATTTGAGTCCTCTAAATAAGAACTCTCATCTGAAGAAGATTTGGCATGTGCATGCTCATCATCTCAGACAGGTGGAAGAGTGAAGGTGTCTGCATGCGGTTGTTGAGGTACATGCGAGACACTTTCCATGAATTGGACACTACGCTCAATGATGAGATGGTCCAAGGAAAGATCAATAAGCCGATATCCCTTCACACTATTAGGGCATCCAACAAAAATGCACTCAGTGCTCTGTGCATCAAGTGCCTTCCTCTTTTCAGAGGGAATCTGAGCCCATGCACGTGAACCGAAAATGCAGAAGTGGGTCACTTCCAGTTTGAGGCCGCTCTAAGCCTCGTAGGGGGTATTATCCTTGAAAGATCTATGGGGAGATCTGTTTTGGATGTATGTTGCACGGTTAAGTGCTTCGTCCCATAGTCTCTATGGTAGTGACTTTTCATGCAACATGCAAGATGCCATCTCCTTTAGAGATCGGTTTTTTCGCTCAGCAACTCTGTTTTGTTGCAGAGTTTAGGGAACAGTATGCTACAACTGAATCCCTGCCTCATGAAAAATATTGTGGATCTCATAATTCACATACTCTCCCCCATTATTAGTTTGAAGAACTTTGATATTATTTTTGGACTGTGTCTCAACCAAGGCTTTGAAATCTTTGAGGTGTTGAAAGACCTTAGATTTTTGCCTAAGAAAGTAGATCCATGTAAAACATGAGAAATCATCAACAAAAGTGAGAACAAACCTCACTTTGCTGATGGATGGATGCGGAAAAGGACCCATGAGGTCACTGTGGATCAGATCTAAAGGTGTGGAAGCTCACTGAGACTTTCCCTTGTCGAATTTCTCTTGAGGGTGTTTTTCGAGAACACATCCCTCACACACTCCCTTGGAGAAATGGATGTCTGGTATACCATCAACTAATATTTTCTTGCTAAGTTGTTGCATGTATCTAAAATTCAAATTTCCAAACCTTTCATGCCATATCCTACTACTTTCATCAGCATGAGTAAGCAGTAAAGAAGAATCAGGTTCAATGAATTCAGAAAATGTATACAATCTAGACTAATGATTTACCTCACCGGTAGAAACCCTAGAGTTGGTTTGCATGTCGTATATGCCCACGAAATTTGGTGTGAATACAAATTTCTTTCTGGTGCCGAAATTCGTCATCTGATACATGGAGAGAAGTTTGACAGAAATCTTGGGAACATGCAACACATTCTCGAAGATTTTGTTGGTGAGTTCAATCCTTCCTTTGCCGGTGACTTCGACAGAAAATTTGTCCCCCATCAGAATAGGAGGACCTTTGCATGCATCCAAAGAATAATATACTTATTTTGAGGTAGCCATGTGATGTGATTCTCCTGAATCGATGATCCAAGCATCGAGAGAGGAGTTGATGGCAATCAAGGCATGGCTAGAATTGCCTTTCCTGGAATTCAGATCTTCCAGCTTCTTCTTCTTGGCACCCTTGGGGATGCGATCTCCAAGGTTGATTTTATGAAGTATTTGAGACAACATATCTATTTGTTTTTGCATGCATGTGGATTCTGAATGGAATCCTTTGTGACAGTACGTGCATTTCTCTCCTTTTCTTCCCTTTTCTCCTTTGGATCTGGAGGCATCGGTGAAGGGTTTTGTGTACCCTTCCTTTTTCATATGTGCATGAGATTTCCGCTTATATTTATCTTTAGATTTCTGATATTTATGGATGCCATCATGCATAGTGAGTGCATGCACCCTTGGGCCTTTGATTGCACCCATGTTGATGAGCTTGGTTTTCTCTTGTGTCAGGGATTCGATAAAGTCCTCAAGAGAAGGCATATTCTAGGTGGCTCCAAAGGCAAATCTGACAGTATGGAATGTAGATACGAATAAAGAGAATTCAGGACCAAGCTTGGAGAGAATGGTGAGAACCATTTGTTTCTCCTCCTTTGATTTATCAACCCCACAAGATTTGAGTTGTGACAGTAAATCCTTGAATTTTGTAAAGAAATCTTGGATATTATCGAAGCTTTTTGGATCCAATGTGAGAAGCTCCACTTCCATCATGTGTCCCCTCATCTCATCTTGTTTTCCAAAGAGCCCTTCCAATATGGTCCAAGCTTCATTGGGAGTATTACAGGAAGATATATGAAAAAGGAGATCGAAAGAAATAAGACTGCAAATTGTTCTGAGTGCCTCATCCATGTGATTTAAGTACTTGGATTTTTCTATGGATGATATCGGCTCTAGATTTGTATTCATAGTTAGCCTATAAAACCCTCTGGATCAGATATGTATGGTTATTTTCTCCTTCCATGCAAAATAGTTGTAAGGTGTAAGAATGAATTCTTTTTGGAATTCCATCTTTTTGTCGTCTTCAATCTTTTGTACCTGCAAACAAATTTTGGTGTAGCTTTTTCTTAGAATTTTGTCGGCTCTGATACCATGTAAATGTGTTGAAACTGCATAGAATGTATCTATATAAACAATAATACACACATTTGCAAAGAGAATTGGAGAAAGAAGAAGAAAGAGAGAAAGAATGGAAGAATTCTCATTAACTGTTGTGAATAATGAATAATTTACACATGATATACTCTGTATAACTCAATGAGTTCGAATTGAGGTGAACCAATGCACCATAGTGGTGGTATAGAGTGATTTGGACACACACCAACAGTTATGGGAGTGAACTGCCACCTATTCAAGTCTCTCAAGCAGTTACGAGAGTGAACTGCAACCTAGTTGAGTTAATTAGTCAACTAGTCTTCAGTTAACTGACTGAACAAAGAGTAGTGAGGATTTAACTCATGGAATCAAGGATAATGCGCCACTCTGGTGATGATACCAAGGAAAGGTCGAACTAGCATGGTGATGATCCCAATGTTGCATGGTGATGATCCCAATGCAACATCTAAACTCAACTCAACTTAGTCAAACTAAAGTGTCAACTGAAAGAGAATATTCTCCAAGTGGAATATTCTCGCCTAAAATATAGGAGACTGGATAATGACTAATTATGACTAATAAACAAGGAATAACCTTAGCAAAAAGAAATTCTAGGTGTGTGTGAAGTAACTCCAACAGAATCCACTTGTGTTGGGCTGAGGATTGTGGATGTATTTCCCCTATAAAATCAAGGCCCCACTGTCTGAAAGGAGCTTTTGAATAAATGGGTTTCAAAGGCAGAGCCTGCAATTTTCCTTTTCCATCAAAAATATGGCATTCATGGAATTTTGAAACATCTTTATAGACATCGAGAAAAATTCTAGGCCAATAGAACCCAACCCTCAAAATCTTATGCACAGTTATCTTCCAATAATGATGACCCCCACAATCAACCTTATGGAACTCTCTGATGTTCTTTTCTACTTCTTCTTCCAACAAACAACTCAACAAGATTCCCCCTGGATCTTTCCAATATAGATATTGATTCACTATACAAAACTTTGTTTCCATCGGTTTCAAGAATCTGGCCTTTGTTTTAGTAAATTCAGGAGGAGCCTGCAAATTTTTCAACACAAAGATGATATTTGCATACCATGTAGAATCAATAAATTTTTGGGATATTTGAGGAGTTATTTCTTATTCAGTGCCTTCTGATAGGTATGAAATGAAATTTATTCCTAAGAGTTCACAATTGGTCTGTGCCATCAGCTTTGCAAGCCCCTGTCCCTTGATCAACTTGGTGGGTTTGATCTCAAGGTCATATTCTAACAACACTGCTATCCATTTACCTCTCTTTCCTTCAGAATCAGGTTGGGTTAAAATGTCTTTCACAGAGCTATTGGGAACATAAGAAATAGTATGATAATGTAAGATGTAAACTCTGAATTCTTTCAAGGCCTTGACTAATGCATATGCTTTCTTCTCCATGATATCATATTTCAAAGGAGCATCCCTCAATGTCTTGTTATAATATGCTATGAGATTCGCAAAATTATGCTCATCTTTCTGCAGTAAAACACCAGCAATTGTGTGCTCTGAGGCAAAACAAAATAATATGAAGTCCTTTTCAAAGTTTGGGTTGGTTAGTACTGGAGCCTTGGTTAATGCCACTTTAATGTATTCAAAGGATTTTCTGGTATCAAGGGTCCATTTTATTTCATTCCCTTTCTTGAGCATTGTTGGTGATATACTTTATGATTTTGACCAAATTTGGGATAAACCTTCTCAGAAAATTCACTTTGCCCAGGAAAGATTGTACCTCCTTTTTACTTCTGGGTATGCCAATTTTGAAGATCCCTTCAACTCTGCTGGGGTCTACCTTTATCCCTTGTTTTGAAATAATGTGACCCAACAGATTTCCTTCTTCCATGGTGAAATTTGACTTCTTAGGATTCAACGAGATCCCAAATTTTCTACATTTTTGAAATGCCCTTCTAAGATGCTTGAGGTGTTCCTCATCCGAGGGAGAATACACAGTGATTTCATCAAGGTAGATAACAATGAATGTCTTTTTCATTAGCAAAATATATGTCCATAGCTCTTTGAAATGTTGCCCCTGCATTTATAATCCCAAAGGGAATCTTGGCATATATGAATGTTCCCCATGGCATAGTAAATGTTGTCTTTTCTTGATCATCAGGGTGCACCATAACCTGATTGTACCCAGAGAAGCCATCTAACATTGAAATTTTCTGAGAACCTACCACCTTCTGTAAAATATGATCCATCTTAGGTAGTGGGTAGTTGTCCTTTAAAGATACTTTGTTCAGATTCCCGAAATCCACACACAACCTGATTTCTCCACTCTTTTTTCTGACTGGCACCAGATTTTCCACCCATTTAGAAAATCTCAGGGACACTATGATTTTGGCTTCAAATAGTTTCTTTACTTCTTTCTCAATCAAAGGCAACAGTAACGGATTTATCCTTCTTAATTTCTGTTTGAAAGGTTTATGATATTCTTTGATTGGGATAACATGCTCGATTATAATGGTGTCATAAACTATCAAATCATCATAGCTCTAGGAGAAAACATCAGGGAACTCTTCCATCAATTTGATATATTTCTCCTTGAATTCAGGGCTTAGTGTTCTATACAGCTTAATGATCTTTGGATTCTCTGGAGTCCCAATATTGCAATCTTCCACATCCCCTTCATTTACTGTAATATTTGGACTTCTGGCCACATCATTATTATCAAAGAGTTTCTCCAATGGGACCAAAACTTTGGGAATGATGTTTCTCTTTAGCTGAATGATATCTTTGCCTGCACTCTGATTGTCGAAATACCCCTCCTTTGTGAATGCAGCTGGATCCACTTGATCATCACAATATTCATCATCAATGTTTAAATTCTCGAATTCATTCTCCATCCTGAGGACGCTTTCTATATGTTTGTCATCTTCAAAAACTTTCCAGTACTTCATATTATCTAGTACTACTGGCTTGCACTTGACCTCAACCTTGTATTTTCTGTCAGGGAAAATTAGAACTTTGAAAACCGTTGCTAAGTAGCCAAGGCATCAACAACCTGATTTTGTTCTCTTGGAATTGCTGAAAGATTATATTCTGGAAATTTCTCAAGGAGGTCTAGTACCAAGTTCCTATAATCCCTTAGTCTGGGATGTTTTTCTTTGTATATGCCTTTGATTTGATTGATAATTAGCTCAAAGTCTCCATGTACAACTATTCTTTTGGCACCCAATTCTTTCAAAACCTTCAACCCCAATATTAATGCTTCATATTCGGTCATGTTATTTGTGCATTCAAAAACAAGTTTATAAGAATATAATTTTGAATCTCCTTTAGGGTGATTGATCCATACACCAACCCCTGCTCCCTCTCTGTAGGAAGATCCATCGGAAATCATCTTCCATGTATGTTCTTCTACATTATCCTAATGCTATGGATACTTTTCAATGTGTTGATCAGATCTCTCTTTGTTAGCCATATCAATTTTTGGTTCTTTCTCTTCGAAACATAGGTCATTAAATAAAATCGAAGATCCCAACTCAGTTTCCATAGAGTAGATGGGGTGATTACTGGGTTGTGACTTGTTGTTGACCATGTATTTGAGCAAGAATTCTCTGTACAACCTTTTGTCTTGACCAAAAATAGGGATGGTGGCATATGACTCGTCCATTTGGAGGGTTCCTTTCAATTTCACAACACAAGACCTTGACAACAACATGCCAAACTTGGGAGGGATGTCAGCAACCACTACATCCATAACCATGTTCTTTGTTGGGATTTGTGCTAAATATACCACCAGATCTTTAATAATACCTAGGCACTTCACATTCCTGGAATCAAAAGAGAACAGGTCTTTGTAAGGTCTTGTGATGTACAAGCCTAGTTGGTCCATCACCACCTTGGGTATTAGGTTATGAGATGCTCTGAAATCCAACATGGCATTGTGTAGAGTCATATCATTGATTTTTAGGCTAACATAGAAAGGGGGGAGTTCTTCATTATCACCATTTTCTTCTACTCTTGGTCCAAATAAGATGGTAGGGTGATCATCTTGTGTGTTCAGGGTATCAGAAGCTTCTTCCATCTTAAGCATTTTGATGATATGATTTCTATAATCGCTATTCTTGATTAATTCATTAAATGGTACATAAATTTTGATCTTGGCCATCTCACTTTCAAAATTAAAAGAGGATGAGGTTTTCTCTACCTCTTTGGTGACCGTTTCTTTTCTCGCCTCCAATATTTTCTTCTGTGGTTCTTATTTATGCTTTCCTTTGTCCACAGTTCCTTTTGCAGCAGAATCTTTTGCAGCAGAATCTTTTGCAACAGAATCCTTCACAGCAGAATATTTTGCAGTAGGATCCTTTTTGGATTGACTTGAAGAGGGTATGTTACTTCAAGATTCTTTGGTGGGGTTTCCTTTTGGAGGATTTCCATTTGGGAATTTTTTAGGCACTCTCTGATTTCGAAGATTGTATTGTCTTTGGAATTGCATGATAGCATCTTGTAATCCTTCTTGGTAATCCTCCCTTTCTACTGATAACCTTTCCTCCTCATCCTATAGAAAGATCTCACTTGCATCCATGAAGTGATCATGTTCTTCTTTAGCAAAAAAACACCTCTTTTTCTTTATCATCATAGAAATTCACGTTGTCTTCATAGTATCCATCATAATTCTCGTTTACATAATTATTTTGAAAAGGAGGTCTTATTTTTTGATCCCCCTGATTCCCTTGGTTTCCCTGATTCACCTAATATGCTTGATTTGCCTGAGTTGTCTGATTCCCCTGATTTCTTTGCTCTCTTTGTATAATTTGTGGGATTATTGTCCTCCTCAGATTTCTAGGAGTACCATCAGCCTGTTCTTTGGGGTTAGGCCTATTACCCAAGGCCATTCTTTCCATCATCCTCTCCATGGTTCTCATAATCATTTCAAAACTTTCTTCTGATGTTTGTGAGGTTGAAGGTTGTGCCTTATCTTGAGTTTTTTTCATGTCCCTTCCAGAGTCAGATTTTATCTTCCCTAAAGCCATTAGATTCACTTCGACTTCTATGGCACCAGTCATCATATCATCTAGTGTAGTAGATCTTCATTCTCTCAATAACAAAGAAAAATCACTTTCAAAAGAATCAACATATCTGAGCTCAACAACTTTAGGGGGGGGGGTTACTTCAACATGAATCAAATTATATACCTTTAGGAATCTAGATGAGAACTCCTGCACTGTTTCATCAGATGACCTCTTCATGTTGTTATCTTGGGTCAACAACTGAAGGGGATTTTTCTTGTCGCCTCATTTTGCAAGGAAGCTAGTTTCAAAGGCCTCAAAATCTACGATACTAGTTGTTGGAAGGGCTCTGAACCACTTCCTCACTTCTCCTGCAAGACTTTGTGTAAACATTCTAATTTTTACATCTTCAAATTCCACCTCCTCTAAGTCTACGAAATTGTTAAACCAATCTAGGTTCTTCTGGGATGATATCTTATCTTCAACATCATACAATTTGATCCTTAGGTTACAGTCTTGAGGTAAATCATGTAGTTGAGCAGGTAGTACAAGGGGAGAAAATATAGCTGCCATGGCGGCTGTGAGGGGTCAGAGAAGTTGTTGGTTCTGAGTCTGAATCATTATAGGCTTGGTAGATGTAGCTAAAATAAAATCTCGGAAACTTTTTTCGTCAAAGATGACTTCGCTTAAACAAGATTCAGACTTGGTTCTAAAAAGAGTTTGTTAAAATTTCACGTCAAACTCAAGGTCTTCAATGCTCATCACTCCATCTTTGGGTAAGGAAAAACATTGGTCTAGACGCAACACTGGATTTACTTGCTTTTCGTTTCTTGTATGTACGAGATTTTCAGGATCAGACACAGGGATTGCATCTCCTGGGTCTGAGTTTCTCCTGGTGTGAGTTCTCTTGTGAGCCAAGATTTCTAGCTCACACTGTTTGGTGAAAATGGTCTCTTGGTAACGGAGTCGCCAGGGAAAAAATAATCTCAGCCAATAAGGTATTTGATCCACTGTCACCCTCCAGGACCAAACTAGAGCTTCAAGTCATTTTTCCCCGGGAATATTTCACTTTCGTTCCCTGACAACGACGCCAAAATGTTAGCACTCTGTAAATTTTGTCCGACTGATAGAAAAACGATAGAGGTAATTGTTTCGACCTAATTTAGAGATGGGAACTAGCCTGATCAACTCAGAGAGGGCTCTCTCGTGTCACTTGATATATATTTGGAAACCAGTGGCTAGATTTAGTTTGTTTGGGTTTTTTTTATAAAGTTGTCGGTGAGGAATGGGAGGGACACTTAGGGCTATGGATTCAAAATTATGAAAGTGAATGAAAACATTGACTGGTCGATAGAACTCTCCAGAGGATAAAGGCTAAATGAGGCAATGAATCTGAGTTGTAAATTGAATTTAAGAAGAGTGTAGGAAGAAGGAGAAAACAAATAACTGTATCAGAGCATAACTGAAATGAATTTTGAATTAGCTAGGAAGAAAATTACACAGTTTAAATTGCTTAAGCCAAGAGCATCATAAGATGAATTATAGGCCTTTAAATCTCCAATTTAAACATAAGACAATGTAAATGGAATTAAATAAAATAGGAAATACATACAATGAGAGAAGACAAAACTCATATCACCACCATTAGAATCTTTTCATAGAGACTTCAAAATATTCTCCATATGTATTCAATTCATCTCTAGAAAATTACAATTGAGTTCAGAAACAACAAAAAGGTGCCCCCCCTTGCACTTCTGCCAACATTAATTTGTTCATAATTTCTAGTAATTATACAATTCGATTACAATGGCTGAAACTAAAGCGTTTTAGTTTCTAAAACTGACTACAATAATTACAAACCAATGGTTTCGGTAGGTGAACCGATTTACAATGATTAAACAAAAATGTTTCATAAACTAGGGACAAATTTCTTTGACTGCTCAAATTCCTCTTATCCATCTGTCTTGCTCTGATCTCATGTTGAACTCGCCAATATGGTGACATCTGGAAGTTATTTATTGGTCCCTGGAAAATTGCACTTTGTCTTTCCTACCCACATGATCTCCTTCCACTGTGAGTCAGGAGGAATCCTGTAATCCATCATTTCCTTTATCAGAATATCCAGATCGATGCAAGTGGCATAAGACATAGTTGGCAGCCCAATCTTTAAAATCTTAAAATGATTTAAGATCTCAAAATATGTGGTTAGATTTTCCACCAGAATTGGTCCCTTCAAGATTTCTTCTAGGCCCTCAAACTTGGAATGATCCATTCTACATTGTGTGAGGAGGGAGTTGTATTGCTCTTGGTCATATAATTTCCCTTTGTCATCCAAAAATTGTTGGAGGCCTTTGATAAACAATTTTTCAAATGTATCCTTAAATTCTTGTATACTCTACTCCATGTGCACGGATTTGGTTTGAACTGACTTGAGAAAATTGTGCTTAGCGATGATCCTCCTGGCCCAAATGATCAGTGCAGTCTTGTCTTTGACCCCAATGGTCTGAAGTTCAGCAGTGCAAACATAATTCAACAAATTTATAGCGTTCTGGGCCTATTCTGAGGGCTTTTTCGCAAGTGTTTCATTTACAACCGTACACCTGCTTCGGGCAATGATAGCCATGTTGTCTTTATCATTTATAAAATTTAAATACACCGTGAACTTAGCAGCTTCAACAGAAATAGCATCCTATATTACATGTTTATCTCCTTGCAATAGTACTTTTCCTTTCAACCTTGTCTTCAACTTGTTCACCCTTTCTTGAAAATCTTGATTTTCCTTTTGGAATTGGTCCATCTTTTCATCCCTCATTTTCATCTCTTACTGCAAATTTTCTATGACCTCCTTAAGGCTCTTGATCTCTCCTATCTTCAAGCTTACTTGGGACATATCCTGAACCAATCCATCAACGCTTGATCTAGTTTCTGTAGTAGAAGATTCATGGCCATGATGAAAAATACCTGTGAATGAGAGAAGAATGTGCAAGTCTGGTTCACTGTTGAGCTTCAATTCGAATAGAGTGTTTGCGTCAATTTTAAAACATTCAAATGATTTGAAATATCATAAAATAATAACCGAGGCCCTCCTTTTATATGCACTTTTTGATATCGAGGGCGAGGCAAAGCGGTTTTTCATAGACCATTTTTTTCCCCGATATGCCTTTGGTGGCGCCATGTGTCTGCAAGTTGAAACCACGGTATTTCCTCCTGCCTTCTCTCGAGCGATTAACCTTCATGCTATTTCCTCGCTCGATACGTCTCTTGACCATAGATCTAGGTTGTTTAGGATCCGTGGCCTGTCGAGCCCCATCAAATTCCACGCTTCCTCTATATTTATCCCTTCTCCACTAGATGTGACCCAGTACTCCAAACTATAGCACCTCCATATCAATGTAGTTCCTCGCCAAATTTTGAGACTTGGACTCCATCAAAAGAAAATTGTTATGGTGATAACAATAAGAAAGGCACTTCTAATAAGATGGTTGATTTTCTAAGCCGACCTCCCACTCCAGTTCTTTCAATTCTAGAAGTGTGATGTGTTATCTATCACACATGGAAGGATCAATATGCTATTGACCCTAAATTTCAAGAGATTTGGGGGGCATTGAAAACTCCCACAGTGATCAATCAGACCCACTTCCTAGACTACACTATTCGGAATGGGTGGATCTATAAGTTAAATTTTTTATGTGTTTGACACTCAGAGGACCGCCTCTTTCTCATCAAGGAGGCACATGCATCAGCCTATGGGGTTCACTTCAGTACCACAAACACCATCCAACATCTGCAACACCATTTCCATTGGCCTTCCATGCAACCTCAAGTTGAAAAATTTATCAGAGCCTGTGCATTATTCTCACAATCCAAGCCATCCAACTGGAAGCATGGGTTATATCAACCACTGCCTCTTCCTTCTCTCCCTTGGGAATCAATCTCAATGGACTTCGTCAGTGGAATTCCAACAACCCAAAAGCAACATGATGCAATCTGGGTAGGGGTATGTCGCTTAAGAAAAATGGCACTTTTTATCCCATGCACAAAGACTACTACAATAATGCAAACAGTGGAAATTTACTTCTGACATGTCTGGCCCCATTTTGGCCTCCCAAGCACTATCATCTCAGACAGAGATTCTCGCTTCCTCAACACATTTTGGAAGACAATATAGGCACTATTGGGGTGCCACCTCAAGTTTTCTACTGCATTCCATCCTCAAACAGATGGCCAAATAGAGGTTGTCAACAGGGTATTGGTTCATGCTCCTTAGACTCACTTTGGGCGCAGCAAACAATGGGACAATTACCTTCACATTCTACAACATAGCTACAACAAGGCAACACATTCTTCTATAGGGTTTTCACCTTTTGAATTCTGCTTGGGCTTCCAACCAACATCTCCAACCGAT
This sequence comes from Picea glauca, assembly GCA_000966675.3. Lineage (NCBI taxonomy): Eukaryota > Viridiplantae > Streptophyta > Pinopsida > Pinales > Pinaceae > Picea > Picea glauca. The sequence goes on along the minus strand of JZKD02S1183863.1, from coordinate 22,566 downwards.
CTCCCTCTCACTTGGGCTCCTCAAGGTACCTTCCATCAACAACAAGAACAACTCTTAGCACAACAGTTTCTCCAACAAATTGAACAAAGCCACACTGCAGTAACAACAACACTTAAAGAAGCTCAAGAGCATGCCAAGCAACACCATGACAAACAAAGGACCTTCATGTCCTTTCAACCAAGGGATCAAGTCTGGTTACACTTGGATATGAAGCACTTCAAAGGCCACAATCACAAGCTTTTGCCAATAAGATATGGTCTGTATACCATCCTTGACAAGATCAGAGAAGATGATTATAGGTTGGATTTTCCACCACAACTGGTAATCCACAATGTTATTAATGTAAATCACTTAAAGTTGTTTGAGCCTCCCCTCTTGGAAGAACCCATCACCATTACTCATCCAATGGAAACCATTCTTGATTTCCAACTCCCATTGGCCAAAGACACTCTACTCGACACCCAGACTCGCTCTACAAGGCACCAGACATACACTTCATATCTGGTAGCCCGCCAAGGCCAAACTTCAGCTCAGACAAAGTGGATCATAGATAAAGTATTGAACAACAAGTTTCCTCACATTCTCATGGAATATGGGATGCTTCCATATCTAAACAGGGAGGAATTGGGCCAAGGAGTCCACCTAGGGGAACGCCCACTCGGGGCGCACAAGTCAACCACCTAGTTGCGACCCATGTTCACCTTTTGATGTTATTTAATTAAGAACATGTAAATAAATGGTTCCCTCAGTATATAAGGTGAATAGAGACTCAAATAAAGAATTCTTATCTTTTTCTTGAAGCTATGTGTCTCATTTGATTTTTGTTTTCTGAGTTTACATTCACGTTTGTTGCATTTTCATTTTTGGGGGTTCTCAGGGTTAGCTAGTGCGATGCATCCTAGTTGCTCCATTTTCCATTCTTCCACCTCTAAGAGAGAGCTTACTACGTTAGCTAGCCAATCTCTCAGGGAGAAAATAGTTTTCCTGCAAGTTTCTGAGCTAGAAAGAAGGGTGCACCAACCTGGGGTTTGTGCCCTTACTAGTTTTTCCTTTGCTAGGATGAAGTAAGTGTGCCCTCCTCTATGGTTGCACTGAGCTTCTCCCATTGATCCCTGGGACTCACACCGAGATAACCACATCTTCTTGGATACTCTCAGATCATCCCAACATTCGATATCCATTTCTTGGTCACCCAAAACCAATGGTGCACCCCTGTTCTGATTTGCGCCCCTGAGGAATTTTTGGTCAAAATACAGACTATGGTTTGTTTGGTCACCTTCTCCAGTAGATCACCTTCTTGGGTAGATCAGTATTACATGGGACATCCAAAATATTCTTTGAACATATACATAAAGGGGAACTAGGTAGACAAGATTCTTCAAATATAGCCTCTTAAATCGTACGCTAAGAAATGGATTAAGAGAAAAGGAATAATAACATTGTTCTTGGAAAGGTTCAAATAATTTCATGATGTGGCAAGTTCCTCCTATCTCATAACTACCTATACATATTACCATCCATTAATATTTTTTTGAATTGGCCATCAATGTTTCTTGGACTTGACCTCAATACTTATACCTATCAACCTAGTTTGCCACATGATCATCGATAATACCTATGAGCCTCACCAGATTAAACCTAGACCCAAATATATTATTGTGTGGATTACTAATTCATCGTTAGAAAAACTAAGTCTTGGTATTTTTTAATTTATCTATTTATCTCCTCTCATTACCTGAGTCTCACATCTAACTATTCTATGAATTCATAAATCTCATGCTAGAACTTGCATTCCATACACCTAAATCAATAGCCATTATGCATTATCAAAATCCATCCCTTTTCTGAAGTGTATTTGGTAAATAATGCATAACATAAGCTATTATAGGCTAAATATGTCACCCAATATTGAAACATAAACTTTTGTTCCAAATTAAATAACATATGTTATCCAAAAAGTCCAAATTGAAATCTTTTCCACTTACCATGTCAAAGGAAGTCAAATATAAAATCCATGCCATGCATTAAAAGTGGCTATGAAGTGCTTGGAGGTGGTTTTATGAATTTTTTTGGCGTCTCATAATTAGCATGCTATTGCCACACGTTTTGGGAGTGGTTTCCACTTACGAGAGATTGAAGGTAAATTAAAACACAAATACATTTTCCTCCCATAATCATTGACATATGTCAATGCAAAGGATGTGTGGATGGTTGGATAGAACACATGGTAGGCACGTTCAAGGTTTATATTACAGGGTACTAGTCAACATTCTAAATATTGCAATCCATGAAATTGACTAAATATGATTCTTCCCAAATACTTATTGTATTTCTTGAGAGTGTTTTGTAGATGGCCACAAAACTTGTTGTAGAGATGGAGAAACAAGTGAGGAAACTTGTTAGATTGACATAAGACATCGCCCCCCATGAAAAAAAAGAAGAGGTTGGTATGTGTTTCAGTGTCTCTGTGGTTTTTTCTAGATATTGGGTCAAGGGTTCAAGCTTCATGGAGACTGGGAAGCCTACAAGTCCACTGAACTAGTCTCACTCACTCATTCACTTTGTGTGTATTGTTTGGATTCTGAGATTATCACCAAGCAGAGGTAGATGGTGGGGGAGTTTCCTTGTCAAGGCTATAATGGAAAATAAGAGCGATGCGATATTTTTCAATCCCATTTTTATGAAAACAACAACCCCTACTCCCACGGTCTTGTAGGAGTCCTTCCTGGACTCCTGCAGTCAAATATTTCTTATCTAAGAGGCCTACTTGATTGCATCGTGCAACTTCTGAGGCATTTATATCCTCACCTTCGCATGAAATATGGAGTTAAGGTCGGTCATGAACTTGTTGATCTCCAGCTTCTTCGTGTTCAGATGCATGGCATGCCGAAGTAGCTCCATAAATTTGGTCTCCTAATTTAACACCATATGACCACCCTGTCGTAAGGCACTGAACTCATCAAGTTGGCGCTCAATGAATTCCTATGGAAATTACTTCTCCCAGAATCATTCCTTGAACCGTTCCCCTAACACGACTTCGTCGGCCATGTTTAGCTGAGGTACGAGCACCTTCCTCCTTAGAAGAGCTCTCCCCTTTAGCTAAAGATTGCTTATGTAGACCTTCGTGTTGGAGGTCGAAATCGTGAAGCGTGAAGCACATCGCCTGGCTCTTTAGCCATGCCTCGATGGTTGAGCCATCTATGGCACTCATGAACTCGGGAACTTAACCCTCTTGATTTTTCCGTGAAAGCTACCAGTACTGGCTGGGGCACACGGTGGACCCTCAAGGGTATAGGCGCCCTAGCCTTATCTCAGCACAGAAGGTTAGTCAGGATCTCTGAAATTTTACTAGAAGGACCCTGTCAAACCTAACGCATCTCACGCGACAATCCACTCATGCTCAATACTTGTTCCTCTCCTTGGGGGTTGGACCCTTATGGCGTGGGTGTTACTGGAGGTGTTGCGCCTCCTACCCTGGCACCATGTCGTGAATCTCTTCAGTGTCCTCTAACCATGATTACCACAAGGACAAGGTAATAATTCAATTAGCGCTGAGTATAAATCAAGGGCTTAAGTCAGTGGAAGGCATGGATATCCATAGTCACAGGGTTGAACCCGCTCTAATACCATATGTAACGACCCCACCATTATGACAACAAAAGCGTCAAACAATAGGTCAATTGTTTTTTATTGCGTTAGGAAATATACAACACAATTAATAGCTACATCATGTCACATCATCCAATATATATTAATGAAACAATATTAACAGACTACCAATCAATCGCGACATAACCCTGCCATATTACTGCCATGAATAATGATACACATAATGACACATTAACAAAAATAAATAGAAACCCAAGAGCATGTCATTCATACAACAAATGATGACGCATAAACATGATAAATCATAATGAATAACGACACAATGTAATAACATCACCCTCTACTCGTCATTGAAATAAATATCAATTCAATCAACGCGTCAACGAAGGATAGTGACACATAAACATAAATAGCGTAGTAGATTAGCCCATCACAATATCTTGAAACAATTCATGACTACATTCAATCAGGAAATAAATACAAGATGACTACCCTCCCAACCTACCTTGCACGGTTAGGACCTCTAGGACACATAAGCAACACTCAAGCCCAGGTTCCCATCAATTTTGACCATTTAAGGTCTCAGGACTAGCGACTATTTTGAGGAACAAGGAGGTGTCTACATCCCACCCATACAATAAAGTCCATGCCATCTAAGCTAAATCAACATCATCAACAATCATCAAGGAGCGATAGCATTCCAATAAACCAACACATGTAACATAAAAATTCCATGGTGCATGAGAACTAAATTACTAAATCAATCATACAACGACATAAGCCAAGGCATAGATAATCCACTTATCATTATTTTTAAGGCGCAACAAATATCTACTTTCTTCTAGGCGCATGATTAAATCAATCATCGAATTTAAAATAATCAACATCATTTTCAAGGTAAGCACAAGATAAACCATTCTAAACCATCACACATGACAAAAATTCATAAGCGCAGGAAGTCTAATGTCTACATCAATCATTCGTTAATAATTTAATGGTGCAATAAAGGTTAATAATCCAGTTCATTGATAAATCTATTAACACACGTAAAGATAGTAGTCCATCATTCATTAATACATTTGTTGACGCAAGAAAAGATTACTAATCCATCATTCAACACATAAAATCCAAATGCGCAAGGATCTAAGATCTATAACTCAATTTATGACATACAATCCAATTCGCAAGAAGTTCTAAATCTAAACCCCATTGATTACCTAAAATTCAATTGTGCAAGAAGTCTAAGAATCAATAATTATCATACATTACATGAATTCCATAAGCGCAAGCTTCTAATGTCAAGTAATATGTCATTCATATATCATTGATTCAAGGCGTGTGAGAATGCCATTAATAATCAATCAACCTTTATAACCTAACCTGACTTAATGGTGCACGAGATTTAAATTATTCGTCTTAACGTATCCTTTAGAAAAAACTAACTCACATGAAGCAATGTATAAATAATATAAGGTAGCCATAGACATTTAACATAACACCTTAATTTAATCCATTCGACAACCTTTAAAATATTTAAAGGCCAAGGAATAAAATTAAATTGGCGGCAAGGTACCATATGAATAATAGTATAAGGTTTGTGTCTTTAAGGTTCAGTTAGAGAGAGAGCCCCAAAGTAGCGACCAATTACACAATACAAGAGTAAATTTATTGTCGAATAATATAATGGTAAGGGTTAAAATTTAGTGCCTAACATAACTTTAGCATATAAATTCCGAGAGAAACATTAGGAAGGAATGCGCCCTAGAAAAGGTTGACCAAGATAATAAGTTTCCAAGTGTCATCGCAAATAAAGAAAGAGGCAATTTATGCCGAGTGAAGATGGTAAGGCATAGGGAATAAGGTAATGTTGCATGCAACCGAGATCTCACTGACAGTTAACACCAAGGGTTAAGGATTATGACATCCTATGATACTTGCAGTTTCATAAATGAGAAAGGCAATAAGAAAACATGGAAGCTCTTAAGGAAACCTACCAACGATGAGCTCAAAACATAGATGGAAAGGAATCACTGAGCCAAAAATTGAAATTCGTAGGGTTATAACTACCCAAATCAATGCAAAGAAACCTTTAGTGAGATTCTCTGAGTTTTAAAAAGAGAACACAAGTTAAAACAATGTTCCTTCTCCCAAATTGTGCAGAGTAAACCCAATCAAAGAAATTGCAAACCCCTATCTGAGATGGAAGGGAAAACTGCAATGTACATGAGGTGACGAAATCGCTGGCAGAGGGAGAGAAAAATCGCTGGAGAAAGGGTAAAGTTCATTGAGATATAAGGGTGATTTTAAATCAAGCATGAAAGTTCTCTCTTCCGCTCACACGTAGGGTAACACGGAGTTTTTAAAGCTAGGTAAGAAAAATGTTGGAATGAAGACGTCGAGCCTCTTCATAAGCACATAAAACACAATTTGATGTTATGTAAGAACAATTTTCGAATGAAGAAGTTGAGCCTCTTCATACGCAGGGAAAACACGTTTTGATGTTGTGTATAATCAAATGGAAAAAACAAAACAAAACAAAAATGCCCAAGGGATGCCCACCAACGCTGGTCAAGAGTGTGAATGAAATCACATAGAGAACTCTGGAAAAACGCCATTGGGGAGGGAGAAAACGTAGAGGCATAAAGGATAAGGTAATATCCATGATAAAATCGAAGAAATTCACAGAGGGCAATGATGTAATTACGCTGGGCATCGGTGTGAAGGTGAGGGATCCAAAGGTAAGACCAAAGGAGTTTTATTTTTCTTTTTCCTTTTTGCAACACACAAGGTACTTAGAAAAGTATTAGCGAAAGGGTTGAATGGTGAGGAAAGGTAGTGGGGAGAAACAAATGCAAAAAAAAAACATACAACTCTTAGCAAGGCAAGGATGCAAGGTTACACTTTCCCCCATCATCGCAGAGGTAACACAGACATGGAGGAAAGGAGATGGATCTTGCTGGACAAGGTGAAGAAAAGGGAAATGTCGTGACGAAAGATGTAAATCGTGGGGTAATTTCTATGCCTCCACGCAAGGTAAATAACATCATGGATCAACCAAAAATGTAGAGATTAAAGGCATAAAATTGTTGGGTAATGAAGGGATTAAATTACTGTGTAAAAACGAATTGGAGGTTTAAAAAAAAGGGGGGGTGGGTGAGTTCCTTTTCATGCATCTTAGAGCCAATTGAATCAGAAAACACCAGGAAACCACAAGGACCAAGGTGGGGAATGGGCGAACAATCTCATAGATCTTAAAATAAAAATGCAGAATAGCAGATGAACATAATCCCAAGCTGGGAAAATTTACAGGCAACACAATACAAGGGGAAACGAACCCTTAAAATCATGCGTAGAACTAAAAACAAATGCCACATACATCTACGTATAAAACCACATACAAAATTTAACTACATTACAAATCTGAAATTGAACCTGTCTACCTTAACCAGCGGATGGACTTGTTGATGATCTTCAACCACTGGTAATCCTCCTCGCTCCCGCTTGCTAATCGTTGAGACCTCACCGGTACCTCCCAGCCAATGCTAGGGGTAATCTTCTTCCCCTTGAGCCCCCCGATCCGCAAAGGGGATGCACACATGAACCAAAGAAAGCTAGCTCCCAGCTCACCTCACAAGGCTGAGCTACCACTCTCTAATCGAGCTGGGCATCCCAACTCCCACAAGGAAAATCATTCAATAAAAATATCGGCAGTGTAACCTTACGCCTACTAGATGTGATCCATACTCCTCCTCTGCCATCCTTTTTATAGATTTTTCTTAGTGATTAGTTTCCCAAACCCTCATTAGATTATTTTTATTAAATTTAATTAGGATAAACCTCCCCCGGACACATGTCACCCAATCCCTTAGTTGCACCATAAATTAATTAATTCAATTTTGCATATTTATCTCACCCACATAAAAGCATTCCTAAAAACATTCTTCGATGTCCCTTTATTCCCTTACATTTCTTAAATGACTGACGCCTTACTTAAAGCCTAATTGAGTTCACAAATAGAAAGTTCCAAAGGCTAGATTCCCTACTAAGTTAGGCATTCCCCTTTTTCTTTAAGTTCCCCTTTTTATCTAAGTTCAGAATTAGCAAGTTTAGACATGAACAACAATTTACCCTTTTAATAATTTAATCCTTCATTAAAATTTTACTTTAATTATTAATGTTTGAATTTTCTTTACCCCCTTCTTGTTACACATCCATTTAGTTGTTTTTTGTTCACATTTTCTACTTAGACCTAGGTTTTAAATTCACTAGGCTTGGCGACAATTTTTAAGGGAAAAAGATAGATATTAAACCTTACTCATACCATCATTCATTTTAAGGCCGACCAGGTCCTAAGGAGGCATAGTTTTCTAGGTACCAGGTTTATTAACTTTCCCAAGTTAAAATCACTACGTGCTCCAAGGGTGCCACTCACTTGCATTCCTATTTTATTTGTGCGACATGCCCTTCAAGACGCACTACGTGCTCCAAGGGTGCCACTTGCCTTTTGACTGATTTTGGTAGACGTCAAACCCCTCGAGTCAATACTTTGTTAGGTGACCTTGTGGGAGACTAAGGGCCTCTAAGGAATAAGGACCTTGCCTTATTGCGTGCCCCTTAGAATCATCATGAGCAACTGTCACAATCTACCCTCACGACATCGTGGGTCTTCTCGAACTATGTAATCATTAACCTATAGTTTGAGCCACGACGAGAGTGCTAGTAGGTTATGGCAGGGATGTTGCCACACCTTTCCCTCAATATCTCTGGTTTTCGTGCGTGACCCATTTACTCCAAATGTGAGTATGATTACCAAGCTATCGTCAACCTGCATCCATCAACAACATGGCAGTGATCCATAAACAACATCATATTATATCAGTCATATGTCACATATGAAATAACAAAAATACACAAACCATAAACAATCCACTCCCTGACTCGATCCAAAGTCCAAGGAGGTCCATCGATGTCGTCGGCATCCTCTACCTATCAAGAGTCCTACACACTGAGGAGAAACCAATCAATACCACATGTCTATACATGATAACATAACATAACATCATAAATCACAATCTCATCATCATAATCCATAAGTGAAGCAGTCACTCATATAATGAACGGGATTACTTGCACGCAAGTGTCCTCAAAGAATAAGTCACATCAGAAGTGCACACAAGAGAGGGATGTTATAGAAGTGTTGTAACACCATTGAGATAATTATAATCACCGAGCCCATTGATTTTTCCTTTCAGAGGAAAAACACCTCAAATAAGTCTCCAAATAGTTGTTGATAACTTTAGTTTTACCATCAGTCTGGGGATGATAGGCGGTTTCGAGATGCAATTGGGTACCCTGTAGCCTGAACATTTCTTGCCAAAAATTGATGGTGAAAGTGGGGTCTCGATCAGAAACAATAGAATGAGGCATGCCATGAATCTTGAAGACATGATCCATGAAAATTTCAGCCATAGTGGATGCAGTAAATGGATGTTGAAGAGCACATAAATGAGCATACTTGGAAAGACGATTAACTACCACCATGATGATTGACTTATTTCCTAATTTAGATAATCCCACAATGGAATCCATCGAGATATCCCTCCAAATAGCAGGTGGAATCAAAAGCGGTTGGAGTGTTCCAAGGGATTTGATTGTTTCTCCCTTGTTACGTTGACAAACATCACATTCTGTCACAAAAGTGCGAACATCCTTTTTCATACCATCTCAGAAAAAAGAACGTTTGACCCTATCATAGATTTTGGTAAACCCTGAGTTTCTAGCGGTGGGAGTAGCATAAAGCGCAGAAAGCACCATGGATTTAAGTTGTGACTATTTACTTAAATACAAACAGACTTTGTAGAGAAACTCATTATTGTACCAAGAGTACCCTGGGGACACTGGAGAATTGTCTTGCAACTGTTGGATCGCATGTGAAATTTTAGGATCTTGTAGCCATTCCTGGCGAACAACTTGGAGCCAATCTGGGACAATGAAGGATAGGGAGAAAAGGGACCCTTCATCTTCATATTTTCGAGAAAGAGTGTCAACAACCACATTTTATTTTCCTTTCTTGTAAATGATCTCATAATCATATCCAAATAGCTTAGTTACCCATTTTTGTTTCTCTAGAGAGGAAGGTCGTTGCTCCAGAAAATACTTGAGGCTTTGATGATCTGTCTTAATTTGGAAGCGTTGTCCCAAGAGATAAGGGTGCCAAAGATCTATTGCATGAAGAATAACCAACATTTCCTTTTCATATATTGATTGGCCCAAATGGCGGTCTCACAATTGTTTGTTGGTAAAGGCCAAAGGTATGCCCTCTTGCATAAGGACTGCTCCAATTCCTCTCCTAGAGGCATCACATTCTAGGACAAAGGTCTTTATGAAATCAAGAATGACCAGAGTAGTGCACATAGTTGCCTTCAATGCTTTAAAGGCCTGATCAGCTGTGGGAGTCCAAGTGAAAGAATTCTTTTTAAGTATAGCAGTGAGAGGTGCCACAATATTTCTATAATTTTGAACAAACTTGTGATAATATCCTGTTAAACCCAGAAAACCACACATGATTTTGATAGTCTTTGGGCGAGGCCAATCTTGCATGGCTTCAATATTATTAGAGTCCACCCAAACACCATCCTTGCCAACAATATGACCCAAGTACTCAACTTCTGAGGTGCCAAAGGTACATTTAGATTGTTTGAGGAAGAGTTCATGCTAAGAGAGTAGATGAAGAACTTGATCCACATGGGAAAGATTGGATTGCCAAGTTCTACTGTAGATGAGAATATCATCAAAGAAAACTAAGAAAAAATGATAGAGAAAAGGATGGAAGACATGATTCATGAGGCTTTGGAAGGTGGAGGGGGAATTACAAAGGCCAAAGGGCATGAGAAAGAAATCATAGTGACCCTCATGAGTTCGAAAAGAAGTCTTGGGGATGTCAGCGTCTTGCATACATATCTGGTGGTATCCATAACGTAGATCAAGTTTGGTGAAATACTGAGCACCACTCAACTCATCCAAGAGATCATCAATGACAAGAATGAGAAACTTGTCCTTGATGGTTAGTTTATTGAGGGCACGAAAGTCAGTACACATGTGCCAAGTAACTTCTTTCTTAAGTACCATGACCACAGGATAAGAATAAGGGTTGGTACTAGGGAATATAACACCCGCTTGGAGTAATTCCTGCATGATTTTCTCAATTTCACTCTTTTGGGAAAAGGGATGATGGTAAGGGCGAACACTGGGAGGAATACTGCCAGGAACAAGGGGTATGGAATGATCATGAACACCACGAGAAGGCGAAAGTCCCTAACGGGTGGAAAAAACAGTTTGGTGTTTAAAGAGAATAGATTGGAGATCAGGATGCATAGAGGGTGTCTCAACCACGTGAATAGAATGGAGTTGAGAAATAATACAGAAGTGGCCTTTATTGAGGAGTTTTTCCATGTGATGGGAACTCATGATCTCAGGAGAACCAACTGTGAGACCTTGGAAGTGATACCTTTGTCCCTCCTGTTGGAATTGCATGGTTAATTCCTTAAAATCCATAAGAATGGGACCCAAAGTGGGTAACCATTCAAAACCTAGCACAATGTCACACCCACCCGTCTCGATGGAAAACATATGATATTTCAGGTGGCAATGTCCAATTTGAAGACGTACATTTTCATAACGCCCACCACATTTCATGGACCCACCATTGGCTATCATGATTTGAAAATTATTGATAGCAAAAATATATCAATTGGTTTCCTGGGCAATGCGACGATGAATAAAATTGTGGGTGCTACCACTGTCAACCAGGATGATGACCTTCCTATTCTTAATATAACCAATGAGCTTGAGAGTTTGAGGAGCAGATAAGCCAGTGAGAGCATGGAAGGGAATGAGTGTTTCAACTTTAGGTGGTTCAATGAGCTCTGGGGTAGCATTGTGAAGGGAGGTCTCTTCAACAAGTGGAACTGTCACATCTTCTTCAAGAATGTCTTCAGAAATGGCCATAAATTTGTTTTATTCCTTACACTTATGCCCCATAAAATATTATAGAAAAGACCCTTCAATTAGTATTCAACCATTTCATCCCTAGTTAATTTCTGGACCTTGAGGGGAGTGATAGGGGGGTTAGGATTAGTGGGTCGAGGGTGAGGAACAAAAGAGGGTTTTTTTTTTTGGGGAAAAAAAAACTTGTTGGGCCTCTTTAGCACGTGTAGTAGTGTCTAACCAAGTTTGAGGGTGGGCCATGAGAACCTGGGATCGAATTTCATTCTTGAGGCCACTGATAAAGCATTCATGGAAGAACACATTTGACATGCCCTCTGTTCAAAAGGCCAAATGCTCAAAAAAAGTGATAAAGTCTTCCATTATGTCTGATTGTTTCAACTTGGTCAAACAACCAAGATAGTGGGTATCAATATCAAAGCGGGCATAGATCTCTGCAACAAACTGGGTCTAGTAAATATACCCCTGACATGAATTTTTATGCCATTTTTCCCATTTCCGGCATTCAGGATCTAGATAGAGGACAACATAGTGAAGTTTGGCCAACTCATTAGTAATACCATGTAGAGAAAAATAATGCTCCATTTGAGTGACCCAACCCGTAGGATCAGAGCGATCAAATTTATTGACCTCTACGCGAGGAAGACGGGGTTCACAATGAAAGGAGTTTGATTGAAAATGAAGAGACTCAAAGGAATCAACAACATCGGGTTGGTATAATGAGGAAGGACCCGTAGGGAGGTTCAACAATTGATTGAAATCATACTGGAGGGTGGTAAATTTGGTTGTGAAGTTGGCTTCCATGGTGTCAAATTTGTGTTCTAATTTTGCAATGTGGCTAGAATTGCTAGAGCCAATCTCAGATGTCACATGTTCGATGGAGGCATGGGATTTATTTATGGAATCTTGGAGTTCTTGGTTGTGAGTGGTGGCCATTTGGAGAGGGAAAGTGTGGGGAAGGGAAAATGGGTGGGTGGGACCACAAAAAAGAACTTATAAGTGATAGGTACCACAATAATTAGTGCGATAAGAGAAATAAAATGGAATAGGCGGAAAAATAAGGAAACTGGGAAGGGGTTGGGTCCACTGAAACAAAAAGGATTAAAAATTAAGGGTATGACTACGATCAGGGAGAAAAGGGGAATCCAATGGAATAGGTCCCAAATAAGTATGTCATCGTGACCACTATACTATTTTACTCGTGTGGAGTTATACTCTGTCCTGAAGAACATTTCAGTGACGAAATGCCCAAATTATTAATAGGAAGAAATGTGTAGTGTTGGCACAGGGGTAGACCCAGGGTTCAACGCTTCAACAACGCACCATCAAAACCCTAACTACCAACCCTTTCGGCAACACCTGCGATGTAGGTGAAGTCTCACCCGAGGTAGAGGCAAGGGGGTTACAGGACTCAGGTGTCTGTAACCAAGCTGGGACATAGATTTGTGACTATAACACTTCCACAAAGTACTTAGGAACAACATGCATCAACCCACTAGTCTTATTCACATCACAAATCAAACCCTCAGTATAAATCGACGCAGTAGCAATGAAAACATACACTTCTCACTTAGAAACATAAATTAGATCTAACACGTTCAACATAAATAAAGCACCAAGCATTCATAGATCTATATATCATTCATAACAATCAATGCACTAAGTAGATCCAGAGCATAAACATCATAACACAAGGCAAACCATCAACACATGATATACGTGGTTCACCCCAGTGTGGGGCTACGTCCACCAACTGCTTCTTCTTCTTTATTAGGCTTTAATCTCTTACATTTCTCTACTCATGTGCACTAAGCCACATATTCAAGCTTTGCAGTGGACATCTGCGCACTAAGCACCAGATCCACCTTCCCAAAATCAGGTCAAGGCATAGAGCCAACTCCTCTAACAAGCATCGAGCCTTACATACATAGTTTGTTGCACAAAGAAACTCATAACTACTTGCCTCTTGCACTTAGCTACATACACCTCTTTCTAATCCCTCTTCTACATTACATTCTTTACTTATTTATACTTCTACATTCCTTACAAAAAGGCCTAAACATGGGTAAACCCATGGGCCAACATCCCCTAAACCCTAATACCCAAAACCCTAGTGAACCCCTTGTTGGGTCCACAAAACAAGTGAGATCCCGCAATCTCAGATCCGCCTCGGCACTCTATCTTTGACCATCCTATCTAAGTCCAAAAGTGGTAAAACCCGACCAATGTTTCCTCAAAACTTGGTCGAGGGCCAACAGGCCCCCAAAACTCACCTACAACTCGTCCCTAGTCACTCAGATCTGGGCAACGCTGCTTCTAAGGCCTCGAGCTTAGCTCGAGCTACCTTGACTTGTTGCTTCACCTGAGCTTCCTACTCAGTGAACTCCTGGATCATTTGCGTTGTGACATGCCCTTCAAGGCATTGTTCTACTATCGCAACCACTTGGTCCAGTTGCGAAACTTGTCCATCGATCTCTTCAAACATCTCGCAAGCTTCGTCCTGTTAGCAATCAAAATGTAATGGTATTTTGAGAGTGTTTTCGTCGCTTTTTACTTGATTTGTTGATTTATTGGATCTCTTATATAGTATCATAATTCTACATACTTCGTCAAGCTCTCGTTGATCATTTTTTGTCCATAGTATCTTCTGACCTACATTCCAAAATCTGGTTAGTTTTGCCTAGAAACTTAATTTTATGCCTTTTTATATTGTCAAATAAAATATTGAAAATGTTATCAAAAAGTGTGTGTGCATGAGTGTTCTAATGCTAAGCCATACCAAACATCAAAATATATTCCAAACTCCAAGTCATGAAAAAGAATATATGCCTAAACCTAACCTAGTCTATCGGGTTTTATGGCTTTTTATCAAAATTTGGAGGGACCAACAAGCCAAATCCATGAGTCAACCTACAAACCCAAGCTATGAGTCAAGTCTCATGTCAAGCCACAAAAAAAATACACAAAGCCCAATGCAATTTCCAAGCCCGACACCACTCATTTCATCAAACATATCATGTGTTAATGCGCAGGTGTCAAGACAATGGTACCTAACAACTTACAGGTGTTCAAGGTTTTCTTTTTGTGCCCAATAGATAGATTTTTTGGGTGTCCAGTACTTGCAGGTATCAAATAAATATGCTAAGTGTTTTTATCAAAGCCGTAAACAGACACAGAGATCTAGAATGGTCGTAGTTGTTGTTGATAAAGAGAACAACTCTAGGGATTTTGCATTTATAGTCAATTGTTGGGTGTAGTTTATGGGTCTCATTGTGTAAAGCCACCGGTTATCTATGGTCATGTCAGTCACCTAAAGCTTATGATTGTGTTTTGGTCTAAAATGGCCCAGACCATGACTGCTCGACCCATGAAAGGAATGCTCACTTACGTAGTTACAATTTTGAACCGGTCTTTTGTTAGAAATGATCAACCAAGATGCTATGAGGAGAAGATAAATTTTTGAGCCTGAATCTGAGTTTCGTGGCGTGTTGATTGCACAGGTATCAAATGAAGTCAACAGTCAAGTAGACTCAAGCCTGCAGTGCAAGTTAAAATTTTGATTCCATGTGTAAAGGGAAACATTGTAGGTGTCCATACGATATTGAGTTGGGTTCTAAATAACTCCAATAATAAGACAAGTGCACCATTGGGTCTTAGGAAGGTTTATTATTATTGAATGGAATTAAACTATTTCATTTATTGAACATGAGATCGGAGCTGGAACGCATAGTCCAAGTATTCCTTAAGAACCCAGATGGGGATATACAACCATCATTCCATTTTGTCTAGTACTATCCTTGCCTCAATAGATCAAGATGTTGCCTAAAAGGCATTTGTGCATAATGTTTTCTGCAAATGAAGCCCCCAAATTGTAATCACCCTACACAATGTCCCTTCTGAAAAACATCAAACTATGTTGTGGAGTATCGAGGTGTTAAAACACAAGAAGAGAAAGCATTGAACAAGATGAAAACCTACGTCGAGAGTCTTCCAAATAATGCAGGGCAAACTCCAATTTTGAAGTATTTTCTTTTTTGTCAAACCCAGGACTTTTGGCGGCTAACTCACACTTTTCATGGAAAATTAGTCGTCAAATCCCAAGACTTTCGATGGCTAATTCCACCTGCCTCAGGCCAGTAAGCCGTCGAAACCATAGAAGCAGAGAAAAGATAGATTTGGATCTCGAGAAAGATATTTTTTAAGACAAGTGATTAAAGGAAATTTCAAACGAGTTCCTACATGCATTTGGGAAAATTGTTTCAAAGTTTTGAGGCATTATACAAGGTGAATAGGTTCATGGTTATTCTACAGTTGTTGAAGGTCATTTATAGTTGTTGAAAAAAGGTACCGTTCATATCATCAGACATCAGAGCATTCGTACAGATGTTGAAGACTAAGAAGACTGAAGACAAATCATTTTTTTTGGAAAGGGATTAGATCCACTTTTTTGTAAAAGTTGTTGTGTTATTTCTATTATTAGCATACCAAATCCTTTCTTTTAGGATCTGAAATTGTTTTGTAAAGGATATAAATCCTATGAATCTTGAAGGAGAAGAGGTTTGAGTCTGGATATTAGACCATACTGCTATTGTACTAGACTTTTTGCATATAATACATATACACAAGTTTCTTTCATTGTTAATGTCAAATTGTCATGTTCTCTCTTTTCTTGTACTTTGGATGATTAGTGTTATCTAAGTTTGTCTAGTTGCAAATGACTGTCATCTCATTGGTAAACTCATAAACATTGATTTAATAGTAATCTATACTATCTTTATTCATCCCATCACATAGGTGTTCTGGTTGATAAATATAGTCTTTATTCACCCACCAGTTCAGTTATTTATCTGATTATTGACTTTTGAAAGCATTGCCTCATTTGGTTATATATATTTAAGTGTCTTGAGTGTGAACCATTTGTTTAGTTGTCCCATTTGATCCAACATACAAAGAAAACCAAAACATACTTTAAGTTACCAGGCTTCTTCAAGCTACAACCTAAGAAGGACTCATGGAGAGATAACGAATTGGCGTCGTTGTCGGGGAACGGAAGTGAACAGAGTTTCCCTGGGAGAACGACATAGATCTAATCTTTGATGATAGACAAAGGTTGGACACTACATTGGTTGTAATCATCTATCTAGTGACTCCATGAAGAGAGAATTCAATGGCGACTCCACTGGTATGAAATGAACAAAAGGTATGCATTCTGTGATTTCTCAAAAAATTCTAGTTATCCTAATCCAATGCCTAGTAGAGATGAAAGGGACAATAGGCTTCCCGGATTTCGCGGAGAAGAGTGGGAAGTGCCAGCTGAACACTTGTTGGATTTTCATGACTTTATTCATTGGCTTGAAATTGTACATGAGGATGTACAAATTAAGCTTTTCAGGTATTCATTAGAAGGGATTGCTCTTAACTGGTGTTGGTATCTTCCAAATGAAAGTGTTTACTCTTTGATAGGTTTCCATACAACCTTCAATTATTTTTGTAAAAATTATTTTCCAGTTGAACATATTTTTGAAGGATGTTGTGAAGATTTTTCTTCATTTCATAAAGATTTTGCTTGTCAAAAAAAACAGATTTGTGATAAAGCTTTTATTTTAGAAGAAGACACTTACCAAGAAGATCAAGAGGTGTTGAATGATAGTAATAACATAGAAACATATGACATCATATCAGATGTGCATGTTGTTTTAGAATATCAACATGTCTCTTTTGAATGTATAAATGTCAAAGAACAAATGCATACATCAATAGGAAAAAGTAGTGAATTTGAGTCAGAAGGAGATGGTGAAGGAGAGCAGAAAGGTTTAGATCATAAATTTATGATGCATTTTTTTCCAGCAAACATTGAGCAATCCACATTCATCATTAAGATCAGTGAAGGAAAAGAGCAACAACATTTCATCCAGTTGGAACAACAACAAGAAGAGGTATTCCTTTACGATTTTGATGATCCTATTTCTAATTATTTGGAGTCCACGAGCACCATAAATATCAAAATATTCTTGTTAGATGAAAGATGGTTTTATCATCTGTTTCAACCACATTTATGTTGGCTATGCATTCCTTTATTTTTAAGGTCAAGATAAAGCTTGATGGCAGTAAATCAGTTTCTTACATGGCTTCATTGGAAGCATGAGTTCACTTCATAAAGAGAAGTACAGTTGGTTAGAGTAGGAGTAGGTAGAAGAATAAGCTCACCATACGAGCAGGAAGCTTCTTTTCAGTTGTTGGTTTATTTAATAAACATAGCAGGCTACAAGTTTTCAAAATAGCAGTTGCACAGACCAGATGACTCCATGCCCAATGGCAAAGGCATAAGGTCTGCTAGGTTCTTGGAAGCCTCACAGGGAGGTCTCCATCTGAGTTGGAGCCAGATGTTAGCGATCAAAATGTAATGGTATTTTGAGAGTGTTTTCGTCGCTTTTTACTTGATTTGTTGATTTCTTGGATCTCTTAGATAGTATCATAATTCTAAATCCTTTGTCAAGATCCCGTTGATCATTTTTTTTCCATAGTATATTATGACCTACATTCCAAAATCTGGTTAGTTTTTCCTAGAAACTTAATTTTATGCCTTTTGATATTGTCAAATAAAATATTGAAAATATTATCAAAAAGTGTGTGTGCATGAGTGTTCTAATGCTAAGCCATACCAAACATCAAAATATATGCCAAAATCTGAGTCATGACAAAGCATATATGCCTAAACCTAACCTATTCTATTGGGTTTTATGGATTTTTATCAAAATTTGGAGGGAACAATAGGCCAAATCCATGAGTCAACCTACAAACCCAAGGTACAAGTCAAGTCTCATGTCAAGACATAAACCAAATACACAAATCCCAGTGCAATTTCCAAGATTGACACCACTCATTTCATCAAACATATCATGTGTTAATGCGCAGGTGTCAAGACAATGGTACCTAACATCCTACAGGTGTTCAAGGTTTTCTTTTCGTGCCCAATAGACAGAGTTTTTGGGTATCTAGTACTTGTAGGTATCAAATAAATATGCCAAGTGTTTTTATCAAAGTCGTAAAAAGAGACATAGATCTAGAATGGTCGTAGTTCTTGTTGATAAAGAGAACAACTCCAGGGATTTTGCATTTATAGTCAATTGTTGGGTGTAGTTTATGGGTCTCGTTGTGTAAAGCCACCAGTTATCTATGGTGATGTCAATCGCCTAAATCTTATGACTGCGTTCTGGTCTAAAATGGCCTAGAGCATGACTGTTCGACCCATGAAAGGAATGCTCACTGGCGTAGTTACAATTTTGAACCGGTCTTTTGTTAGAAATGATCAACTAAGATGTTATGAGGAGAAGCTAAAATTATAAGCCTGAATCTGAGTTTCATGGTGTGTTGATTGCACAAGTATCAAATGAAGTCAACAGTCAAGCAGACTCAAGCCTGCAGTTCAAGTTAAAATTTTGATGCCATGTGTAAAGGGCGACATTATAGGTGTCCATAAGATATTACGTTGGGTTCTAAATAACTCCAATCATAAGACAAGTGCGCCATTGGGTCCCAGGAAGGTTTATTATTATTGAATGGAATTAAACTGTTCTCATTTCCTGAACATGAGATCGGAGCTGGAACACACAGTCCAAGAATTGATTAAGAACCCAGATGGGGATATACAACCATCATTCCATTTCGTCCAGTACTATCCATGCCTCAATAGATCAAGATGTTGCCTGAAAGGAATTTGTACATAATGTTTTATGCAGATGAATCCCCAAAATTGTAATCGCCCTACACAATGTCCCTTCTGCAAAACATCAAACTATGTTGTGGAGTATCGAGGTGTTAAAACACAAGAAGAGAAAGCATTGAACAAGCTAAAAACCTACATTGAGAGTCTTCCAAATAATGCAGGGCAAACTCCAATTTTGAAGTATTTTCATTTTTGTCAAACCGAGGACTTTCGGCAGCTAACTCACACATTTCAGGGAAAATAAGTCATCGAATCCCAAGACTTTCAGTGGCTAATTCCACCTTTCCCAGGTCAGTAAGCTTCCAAAACCGTAGAAGCAAAGGAAATATAGATTTGGAGCTCGAGAAAGATATTTTTGAAGACAAGTGATTAAAGGAAATTTCAAATGAGTTCCTACATGCATTTGGGAAAATTGTTTCAGATTTTTGAGGCATTATACAAGGTGAATAGGTTCATGGTTATTCTACAGCTGTTGAAGGTCATTTCTAGCTGTTGGAAAAAGACACCACTCATCTCATCACACATCAGAGCATTTGTACAGCTGTCGAAGACTAAGAAGACTGAAGACAAATCATTTTTTTTGGAAAGGGATTAGATCCACTTTTTTGTAAAAGTTGTTGTGTTATTTCTATTATTAGCATACCAGATCCTTTCTTTTAGGATCTGAAACTATTTTGTAAAGGCTATAAAGCCTGTGACTCTTGAAGGAGAAGAGTTTCGAGTATGGATATTAGACCACACTGCTATTGTACTAGACCTTTTGCATATAATACATATACACAAGTTTCTTTCACTATGGATGCCGGATTGCCATCTTCTCTCTTTTCCTATACTTTGGATGATTACTGTTATCTAAGTTTGTCTAGTTGCAAATGATTGTCATCTCATTGGTCAACTCATAAACATTGATTTAATAGTAATCAATATTATCTTTATTCACCCCATCACATAGGTGTTCTGGTTGATAAATATAGTTTTTCTTCACCCATCAGTTCAGTTATTTATCTGATTATTGAATTTTGAAAGCATTGTCTCATATGGTTATATATATTTAAGTGTCTTGAGTGTGAACCAGTTGTTTAGTTATCCCACTTGATCCAACATACACAGAAAACCAAAACATACTTTAAGTTACCAGGCTTCTTCAAGCTACAACTTGAGAAGGACTCATGGAGAGATAACACATCCTGCACCGATTGTAGCCTCTATGTGACTTCCATTACTCTGCCCTCGATGGCAGTAATCTACTGATGGACCACACGTTGTTCTTGTGATCTCTTCATTCTCTCGACTGTAGTGAGTGAATTCATGTGCGCTTGAACTGTCAGTGCCTGTTATTACGCCTACTATAGTTGTGCTTCCAACTTCCTAATTTCTGGGTCTTCTGTGAGGCGTTCGTAGTTCTGTGCACTTTTTTTAATTAGCTTCTTTCATTATGAGGCAAGGAATCTCATCATTTCCATTGCACTCTTAGCAGCTTCCTCCCTCTGATATCGTACTTCCTGTGAAGTGCTCGGAACTGCTTGGATCTCCAACTCCATTACCCTTTCTTAAAGTTGTTGGATGACCTCAACCAACTTCATCACTTGAACCTTGACTACCTCATTTTCCTCCTGTGCCAAGCCTGACACAGAGAAAAGTGCTTTTCTCACCACTTCTTTGGCTACAGTCTGCTCTGCAAGAAACTGGTCCTTCTACCTCCGTATCAGATACCAAACTGTAATATACCAAACTGTACCAAACTTTGATACCAAACTGTAACATACCCAGCCACCCACAGGTCGGGGCATGCTACCTTCAAGCCCTCCCTTGGGCTTCTTTCTCTTACGATACCTTTTTAAAATTTAAGGATGCATAAAAGAAAAGACTTTAACGACATGCACAACAATAGTCAGCAAGCATGCATAGTCTAAAGATTCAATTAAACGATAATTAAATATACAACGGAAAAACATTCATATACATGTAAATGATACCATAACATAGAGCACTTATATTTATGGAAGATGACACCAACTGGATGCAGACCAAGGACGTTCCACCCAATTGTAGATACCACTGCACCAAATCTCAACATCAGTGTCAACCCCAAGCCAGGACTATGAATCCACAAGGATGGTTCCATAGTGTACTTGGGCTCCGAAACCAGTCAACTCTCAAGCTATCATAGGTTTCCCAACACCTACAACAATCCAAGTACCCACCTCTCTTGTACCCATCCTGTACCGCCCAAAGAGAATGGACCTCCACCCTTCTCTGCCACACAATCCCTTAGGAAATCCCTCTCCTTTATTTTGGGGCCTCTAGCACAATGGGTCTGGAATATCAAAACTGGAACTCTTAGTACTTGGATTTGTGAACAAAACAGGGCACGGGCCAATGCATCTTAGACATGCAGGCCCCAGGTCATGGCTGGATTGCACCAGTGACCATTACAGCCAACTATCATGTGGCTAATTCTTCATCAGTTGTTCCCTTCCCAAGCCAAGACGCAGGTAAGGATGGAGAAATCAATGGGTAAGTGAGTGCATGAAAGTGCATGGGGGAAATGAAGGAATGTACAGGAAATCAACGAACAAGTCATCAGTTGAACCCCCCCATCAGACCCGAGGCAGTTTTAAGTAACTTCGTGGGGAATCAAGAACCTCCTGGCCTTCCCCAAGAAGATCATGTAATTAATCCCCTCCCTTAGGAAAAAAGGGTAATTAACATAAGAATACACACTTAACCCCTCAAGCCCCCTCTCTTGTGAAATCACAGCCCCCTATAACTCTAGTCCTTGTTCATCTACCAGCCAACGATGTGTTTATTATTAATAATGATCAAAACATTACATTTCTTGGGCACACTGGTCTTTCACTAATTGTTTGGGCACACTAGCCTCTCAACATTGAAACAATACATTATTTAAAAATGGGGGTTCAAAACCTGGGGTGTTACATCCTGTCCCCCTTATTTTGGCACTATCCTCATTGCATATACAAAATAGAGATCAAAATCTCAAATTTATTAAAAAAGTGGCTGGTACTGGGCCCGCATGGAATCTTCATGCTGTTAGGTAGCATCTGCAGGACCGTAGCAGGTCCACTCAACTTTTACCAGATCTATAACGCGATTCTGGAGCATTTTTGCCTTTTTGTCCAATACCCATACTGGTTGAACCTGAAAGTCTACCTCCGTCTCTACCCGAATCAGATGCCAATCAATAACATGGTTAGGGTCATGTA
>JZKD02S1183830.1:0-12650 GCA_000966675.3 Picea glauca | reverse complement strand
TCACTGGCCTGGAGAACCAAGAGTGGCTCGCTAGCCCTGAATTAAATGACTCGTCAGAATTGGTAGGTAAAGGGATCCTCATGAGTAATGAGGGATGGGGGTGAACCACCCATCCATAGAGTCCTTAGGCCTGACCACTGCGAGAAAAATCATGCCACACGCAACCTCGCCGAACAGAGTAAAGGCAAGAAGTGTGGGTGATCGAGGGGAGACGCGAGGGAAAGAGGAAGAGAACTCTGGAAAAATAAAGAGTGAGTGATAGCGGAGAAGAAGGAGAGTAACCTTTGTTCTCGGTCACTGGCAAACCGAGACGCAGTATCCCAGCATCGTGGTCTCAGCTCGGGGGTGGCTAGTGGTAAATCCGTTGGGAGTCGCCGAGCCTACGGTTGGGTGGAAACGAGCACCCCTCTCAGCAGTTGCAATCACATCTGGTGTTATTTCTGATAAGTGTTTTACATTTTTCATCTTGAAAATTATATGCTGACATGTATGCTCATAGTCTGTGCAGTTTTATGAATGGTTTGAGTATAAGAATTCCTGTGTAGTGTTTTGATTTAGAAATGGTGGTTGCACACTTATAATGGAAAGACTACGTATGGCTTATGTTTTATAAATCTCTATTTATACACATATTGAATTAATTCAGACTTCAAGTCTATTCTCGGGAAATCTATACCCTTATCCGTCTCAGGTAATACCCTGGATAGATCTCCCCATAGAGACACCCTTCTTAGAAATCTCACCAAGAACCTAGAAAAGGATTTGAAGGCGCAAGCCTTAGTAACTCTGTATGAGGAAGAATGATCCTATTGAAATCCCGAAATAACAGCGAAGGAATACTATGTTCACTTCGCAAGAGTCATCAAGGAGGCATTGGACGGTCAGAATTCTTCGTGGAGAATTCGCGAAGTCCCGAGAGCCGTCAGATCTTGTAGAGGAGCAGGGGAGTTACGGTAAGCCTATTTTTAAGTTTTAAGTTCAGGAGAAATCAAACCATAGGATCTGAGTCGACAAGGACTGTTGGATCACTCGCTTCATCTCATTTCATGGATTCGCAAGTTGAAGGGTTAAAACCCTTGCCTCAAGATTCGCGAGGTCGGGAAAGGCGAAGTCCCAAAGGGGCGAAAGGATTTGTGTGAGCCAATTATTGGTGAAGTGCATCGAAACTCGGTATTTCAGGGTTTCATGGGTTGAAGAACCAAAATATTAGCATCAGGATTCGCGAAGTCGTGAAGTCTGAAACTCCAAAAAGGTGGGAAGTTCCGTTGTGGGACCCAGGTTGACGACGTGTCGAAATTTCGACATTTCGGCATATCGACGGATAGGAGGTTGAGACTTTTGTCCCGAAAATCCCAAAGTCACGAGTTGCTATAAGGAGTAACGAGGAGTTCGGGATCTCAACACTTCAGGTGTCAGGATACAAAGGAGGTAGCACTTCAGGAAGCGAAGTCGTGAAGTTCCGAATCTGGGGACGAGGGACACATGGTAGAACCGCAAGGTGGGCTCATGCAATAGATAGGCAGACATGTGTCACCTAGTGAATGGAGTCAACACCCGTTGACCTCTTGTGTCTCGGGGATTCGTGAGATAAGGGAACGAGAGTTCAACCCTTCGACTTGAGAAGTTGCGAATAGCGAGAACGCGAGAGGGAAAGCTAACATCGCTTCTTGGGGTTTCATGAAGGGAAGGTGCCAAGGTTGGGTGCCTAGACTTTGCGAGTGGTGAAGCCACGAGAAGATCAGGACTATCCATATGAGGAGGAAAGGTGGCAGAAATCGAGGTATCTTGCGAACTCGGAGGTTCGTAAGATGAGAGCCCAGGAGTTGGGTGCTCCAAGTCACGAGTGGCGAAATCGCGAGGAGCAAGGATCACCATTGGATCCAGGTCACGGGAGGACCGTTGGATCAGAGCCTCATCACGCGTATCACGTATTCAGAGGTTTGGAGGTTGAGAGGACCTCTTATTGACATCAGAAGTCGTGAAGTACCGAAATCCAGGCACGAAGGAACACGCGGTAGAACCACAAAGTGGGGCCTGTATGATTGACAGGCGGCCACGCATTGCCCGGAGAAAGGAGTTAACACCCCGTTGACTTCTCGCATCTTAGGAATTCGCGGGATGAGAGCACGAGTGCTCAACCTTTCGACTTGTGAATTTGCGAAGTTGCGATAGGAGCTAGCACTTAGCCTAGCCATTGGTCATGCACAGAAGGAACTGACATAAGGGAGCTATACCCATTACATGATTTCGTATATCGTGAATTTGGAAAGGAAGAGTCTATCAAGATTTCACCAATTAGGAATTTGGGAGTCCCATTGACAAGAGGTTGAGCTCTTGTATTCATAAATCCTGAAAGAGATAGGACATCGGTCTTATGAGAAGGGGTCATATGGACCAAGGCATAGCCCAGAGGGCTAATTGCTGATCGATGCATCTTTAGCATTTCGACATTTTGGGGTTTGCAGAGTCGAAAGACTCGACTCGCTTATACCGCTGAGTCATGAAATGCGAAAAGGATCCTAGTTGTTTGGCCTATGATCATGATCAATGATCACACGGAGGTGGGAAAAAGGGAAAATCTAGCCTGTGCTAAGCCCCGTAGGATTTCGGGGATTCTGTCCCTTGAGAAAAGGCAAAAAAATTTATTATGCCAGAGTGGGTATGTGACAATTTCCCAAAAAGAAAAGAACTGAAGCGAGTGAATTATTTATTATATCAATGGAATATACATCATGTTATCCCTAAATCCTAGGGATAACTAAGGATATGATGTCTTGAGGACCTCAGGTTGCAGACAGGGAGTACCGAGAGACAACTTGACCGACAATGTCCACTTGCACAGACAAAGACCCACCTCACCACCACAACTCTAGTTTTGTCACGACGGTATACACCACATCAATTAGCCTCTGAAAGACATTGGGTATTTATCCATGAGGTGAAATTCAGGTATTATGGTGAGTGTCATTTCAATATTTGAGGCATTTGAGTTTGTTTAATCTATTACTACTTTTGATTATGTGACATTTTCTTGGACATTATGCTCTTTTCCGTATTTTACTTTGGTGGTTGATATTGTGCCCTAATAAGTGGGTCACCCTTAGGGATATATATGATACTGGGAGGTCCTTTTGAAAAGTCATCATGCCATTCCTGACCATACTTGTCACTTTCCACACTCCATCCCCTCATCTCCTCACCTTTTGGGTTTTTCGGGTGTATTGACCCAAGAAGGGGTTGTCCCTCACTTCATGGAAAGAAGGGGATAAAGGCCCAGAGGCTTGTGGCTAGAAAAATATAAAATCCAAACCATTAAACTTATAGATGATCACCAAGGATCCCAAGGAAAATTAAATGACTCATAAAAAGCTAATGGTACCCATAAAAGAATGACTAGTAACAAAATTCCAACAAGGGAGGATCATGTGTGGGAACTGTTTTTATTTCTTACGTAGAATCCCCACACAAGTTTCCAACTTGGGAAAGCATGATGTAACCAAGCAGAGTCAAGGTGGGAAAAATGTTTCATTATTAGGTAGAAGCCCTGCCTTGGCTTCAACCTAGAAACATCCTAAAATAATAAAAGGAAACAAATGAGCTTGGAAAAAGGTTGCATTGAAAACAAAGGTGCAACACACCATCTCCAAAGGAACCCATAAGTGAGACACTACAACCCCTTGTATGTCATGAACCCCATGCCCAAAAGTATTCCCCTCATCCATGACACCTCATCCACATGACTTAGGGGAGGTCCCCTCGAGAAACACCCCTAAACTTGAGGAACGATTCACCCAATAGGTTGTTTTGTCAACCCTCCCGTACCTAAACTTGACAAGTTGCATAAGGTCTTTTAGAATTAGTTTATTTTGATGAGGTGGTTTGGATGTAATTTCTTAGATGGATATTTTATTGATTTTATTCACTCATCAATATGATTTGACTTGATATCCTTGGAGGGTTTATCCATTTGTATTTGCAGGACCCAGCTGGTGGACAATTTTGGAGGAACAAGCCTAGATTGGGATTACATGGGGCTTGAAGCCCATATGTTGGATTTAAAGGGCCCACATGTCAGATCATGAATACATGCCTTTGGATGCTTATAATACATCATGGAGGACCTTACCTATCCGCTACCACCCAAACGATTTTCCTAAGAAGGCCAAAACGTCACCCTTGAGGGCTTGACGTCATAGTAGGGATAGGGTTTGGTGGTGGTTGAGGACACTTGGCATGTTTTGAAGGAAGGAATCCATGGATCATGGAGAAGAGTCTTGGATTGAAGACACATGGTATTTGGAGGCCTAGCTCACCCATCTCCTACTCCAACGACTTGCAAAGAGTGCCAAAACATCACCCTGGAGGGGTGACGTCTTACTTAGGGTTTTTCTTATTTGGAAATTATGAATTAAAAAGTATTATTTTATGTAAAGGGGAAATATTAGGGGTTTTGACCCCTTATATTGTGTTTTACCCTAATTTGTGTGGACAAACATTTTCTTAGAGGATTTGTATAAATAGAGGTCACCTCTAATTCATTTTCATATAGCTCTCCTAGGTGGAGAAGGATACTTGGCTGAAATTTTCGCTATACTATGGAAAATCAATTCTCTCTCTCTATTGTGATATGGTTTATCTCTTTTCTTATGGAAGGAAGTGGTGCAATACTCTTGGAGGCCCTTTCTCTTTTCTTTGGTGATGAAATTCCTTGGTAACTAGCGTTTTGTCTTGGAATTTCTTGGAATTGGTAAAGAAAATTTGCACTTTGTTAGGTTTCTTTCTTGTTCCATACTTGTTATTGGATATATCCTTGGAGGAGTGTAAGTATTTACAACCTTCACCCATTTTTATCATTATTTTTTATTGAAAAGGCTATTACAAAGGTTGCTAGGAGGAGTAAAAGGGTTTACACCCTCCTAGACTTTACCTTGTTAGGGTTGCTAGCTCAAGGGAGTAAAAGGGATTACACCCCTTGAGATTTAGTAGTCCTAACATAATACAAGAAGACTCCACAACCCATTTGGAAAGACACTAATATTTTATTGCATTGGGGAAATAAATTGCTTGCATTGAAATACATGATTTTACGAGATATTGAATTTGTTCAAAGTGGAATCAATTATTTTCCTTAATTGCTTGCTTGAGCCACTAGGGCGTTTTGATTGGTCAAGGATACCTTGATGCTGTTACAAATTTATGCTACAGCCATTAGGGTTGCATTAAACTCTCTTTTTCAAGCTTAATTTCTCACTCTTTTACCGTTGGAAATAGTTGGAAAGTTGCTATTGTTAATCTACTTGATGTTGGCTATTGTTGGGTAATTTTTTGGCTAATTCCTTGGGGTAAACGTTGCTACTGTATAAAATATTTCTACAGAAATTTAGCTGCTTTGAAAAATAGTTGAAAACATCTCTTTTGCAGCCCCAATTCACCATCAAAACTTGTGCTAAGGTATTGGGAATTAGTCAGCAGGTTTAGTGCTTCATAGCCAGATAAATACTTGATGCTTTTGATGGTTATTTCTGTAGTAAGTAATTGATTTCATTTCTGATATATATTTTTGTTGACTTCTGCAAATTGGTACACCAATATTAAAGGGCTTGTCCACCTAACATAAAGCTCGTACAATTGTTTTTTCTAGTGTCTCGGGCAGGTCCCAGGGGCCCGTGTCACTTGCGAACCTCTGTCGGGAAGCATCTCGGTCAGGGCAACTTTGAAGTTCAAACACTGTTTGCAAGTACTCAAAGACTTGGTAACCACTGTCTACTACCAAGACTCGTTTCCAACCCTCTTTCTATATCAAAAATTTGCCTATAGGGGCATCCATTTATAAGTATCATTTTCCATCTCATTTCCCCTAGGGTCACCTGAGGTTCCCCCATTGAGGTGATCACTTCATCTCTATAGTGTTGGGAATACCTATTTGAGGTGAAAATGGGTAGGGTTTCTCTTAGTTGTCACCATATTGTGGTTTGGGTTGGGTTTTTCCCAACCTGCAACTTGTGCGGTAATATTTTGGCATCGTTGTCGAGGAGGATTTTGAATCCTCTCCCAAACCTTGACAACACCTTGGAAAGCTATCCCAAAATCCTTTCCTGAGCTTTCCTGGTGACTCCACTTGAAGGAAGTTCCCCTTCCACCCTTGATTATCTCTTCTTGAGGTTCATATTGAAACTCCACCTTCCAAGAATCCACCTTTCCTTGATTACCCTTTCCATCCTTTGATGAGCCTTGATCTCATATGGCGACTCCATTGAGGTATTACCCTAAGTAATGGAACCATGGCCTCACAGGACTTACCATGGGCATTCCAAAAGGTGTACCCTTCTCTTAAGAATATCCCCGGATATCCAAATTATTTCTCTATAGAGTGGAGGGAAAATTTCCCTAGATTTAATGGTGATCCAGCTCTAGCAATCACCCATGTATTCAATTATATGAAGTGTGATTCAAGCTTAAATGTGCTACATGAAGATGTGTTGATGAAATTTTTTGTATCTTCACTGGAATCAAGTCACAGGAGTTGGATTGCACACTCATGTAATCCAAGAAGTATCCCATCCTCTACAAAGCTCATTGAATAATTTCTCAGACATTATCGACTGGCTACCCAAAATTTGCAAGATACTTTCCAAGAACTCAAAGACTCTCTTTGAAGAGAAGGTTTTCCTATAGACGAAGATGAATAAAATCTTGATAAAGATCCCGATGAAGTTTCTCATGTTGAATATCTAGACGAGACATCTGATGAGGTGCTTATATCTGCCCTTCCACTTGATGAAGACATCTAGGCCTCTACGACTCCTGCACATCAAGAAGAGAACATGATGAGTTGTGAGCCTTTTGAAGGTATTAATGATAATTTATTCCATGACTTTGGAAGTGAAAGAATATTAGAGGAGCCATTGGATGCGACAGATTCTTTTGAAAGGAGGAAAACAAAGCACTTTGTATTAAGAATCAATCCCCTTGCGATGAAGAGGTGATGGAGGGGTATAAAAAGAAAGAAGAATTATGATGAATCACAACATGTTGAGACATCGTTATCTTTTCTCCCACTTGAGGAAGGTGAGTTTGTCCAACCTTTCTTTCCTCCTACACATGTAGTTGAAGAAACAACTAGTATCAATGATGAAGAAGTTGAAGATCCAATTGAAGTCACCCTAGCCTTTGTCCTTCCTGCACATGAAGACAAAGAGATGGTCAATTTTATTCACAATGATGGAAATATGAAAGAAACCTTGGATATGGTTGATGAGAACATAGACACTTTCATACAGACTAGGAGACACACATGGGATTTTGGTCATTTCATTTTTTATAGAGACTCCATTTACGACATTGAGGGTATCTCTCAAGTAAATGGGGTTTATTTGTCACCTTTAGAGGATTGGTTTTCATTTGCCTATGATTCATATGTTTGGAATCATGATGATCACATAGTTACAGATTTGTTCTTCCCATTCGAGGATGACCTATCACAGCATTTTTAGGGTGATTTTCAGTCATCCCTTGGGATTTGTGATGTGGATCCTTTTGGGGATACAAGCTTGTTCTATGAGGATTTTCAGCCACCTCTGTCCTCAGATTTAGATGCATACCAGTATCTGGCCATTCCAAAGAAGTCAAAGCCTCATACCATAGAGAAACAATGTTTTCATCTTGGGACCATTCGAAAGTATTTACATATGAAGAAGCAACATGTTTTGGATGTTTGAAAATAATCCTTGTTAGGACCTAAGGTCCCCCCTTATATTGTTTCCTCTTCTCTAGGGAATCATAAGGTTTTCTTGGGATCTCTTATCCTTTCTCATCCTTCAGGGAGCATTTATTTTCTAAGTGAATATGAATACAAGACATCTTCTACATATGGTATCCCTCTTCAAAGATGGATTGATCATGCTTATGGCTACACTTTCAAGCGGGATGACCAGGCTAGTGGTTTCTCTTTATAGCAAGATTTCCTCCCTCCCACCCATATCCATGAGTTTCATTTCATGACTGATTATATGTGTATTTATACTCATGATTATTATATTCCTAACTTATCTTTGTTGTATCACATGAATAATCACAGGGGAAGATACCCTAATGAAATGGTGAACAAGTGGTTGCACTGGTTGTACAACTTCACTTAACATTTCAAGACTTGATCTTCAGGGCCCTAGGGCCCCAAGTAAGTTGGTAGGTCATTTTGTTTTCTTTCATTTGCATATTTATTGCTCATAGTATCTTATTTGCATCTCATTTTGATTTTCGTTTTTCTCTACTTGCATCTTGATTTCATGTTTAGTTTAGAAGTTTTTGAAAAAATGCTAAAATTTTATTTTGTATATTAGTTTCATTTTTTATTTTGATGTATATGGACGAAGAGTGATAGAACCACCCTATATTTTATATTGTGATGTTTCAGTGTAGGAACGGGTCAACCAAAATATGTCGTGGTTCTCATGCACTTTATGACAAGCACATGTCCCCAAGTAGGAGATAGATGGTATCCCCAACTCTTAGGGATAACTAAGGAGATGATGTCTCGAGTCCCTCAAGTTGCAGACAGGGAGTATTGTGAGACAACTTGATTGACTGTGTCCACTTTCACAAATAGAGACCCACCACACCACCATAACTCCAGGTTCGTCACGACGGTATCCACCACATCAGCTGGCCTTCGGAAGAAATTGGGTCTTGCTCCATGAGGTACAATTTAGGTATTATGGTGAGTTTCATTTCAATATTTGAGGCATTTGATTTTGTTGCATCTATTATTGTTTTTTATTATGTTGCATTTGTTTGGACATTATTCTCTTTGTCCTGTTTTGTTTTGGTGGTTGACATTGTGCCTTAGTAAGTGGGTCACCCTTAGGGATAGGTATGCTACTGAGAGGTCCTTTTGAAGATTCATAGTTCCATTCTCGACCATACTTGTCACTTTCCACACTTCATCCCCTCATCTCCTTGCCTTTTTGGTTTTTCGGGTGTACTAACACAAGAAAAGGTTATCCCTCACTTCACGGGAAGAAGGGGTTGAAGGCTCGGAGGATTGTGGTTGGAAAAGGATAAAAATCAAACCATTAACCTTCTATATTCTCACCCAGGGATCTCGAGGACAATTAAATATCTCTCATAAAAAACTAATGGGACCTGTAAAAGAATGAATAATAAAAAAATGCCAACTAGGGAGGAGCATGTGTGGGAACTATTTTTATTGCTTAGGTAGAAGCCCCACACATGTTTCCAACTTGGGGAAGCATGATGTAATCGGTGTAGAGTCAAGGTGAGCATAGTTTTTCATCCTTAGGTAGAATCCCGACATTGGCTTCAGCCTGGAAACACCCTAAAAGAACAAAATGCAACAAATGGGCTTGGAAAAAGGTTGCATTGAAAACTAAGGTGCAACACACCCTCTCCAAAGGCACCCATAAGTGAGACACTAAAACCCCTTGTATTTCATGAAACCCATGCCCAAAAGTCTTTCCCGCATCCATGACACATCATCCACATGAATTAGAGGGAGGTAACCTCGGGAAACACCCCTAAACTTGAGGAACGATTCACCCAATAGGTCATTTTTTCAACCCTCCCATACCTAAACTTGGAAAGTTGCATAGGTTTTTTTAGCATTAGTTTATTTTGATGAGGTGGTGTTGATGTACTTTGTTAGATGGATATTTTATTGATTCTATTTACTCATCATGATGCTTTGAATTGAAATTCTTGGAGGGCGTATCCATTTGTCTTTGCAGGACCCAACTGGTGGACAGTTTTGGAGGAACAAGCATAGCTTGGTCTTCCATGGGGATTGAATCCCACAGGTTGGATGCTAAAGGCTCACATGATGGATCATGAATACATGCCTTTTGAGGCTTATAATACATCATGAATGAATTAACCTATCCCCTACCACCCAAACGATTTTTCTAAGAAGGCCGAAATGTCACTCTTGAGGGATTGACGTCATAGTAGGGATAGGGTTTGGTGGTGATTTAGGAAACTTGGCACGTTTTGAAGGAAAGAATACATGGATTGTGGAGAAGAGGATTGTATAAAATGAACATGGAATTTAGAGGCCTATCTCACCCATCTCCTACTCCAATGACTTACAAAAAGTGCCAAAATGTCACCCTAGAGGGGAGACGTCTTACTTAGGGTTTTTCTTATGTGAAAATTATGAATTTAAAATGTATTATTTTATGTAAAGGGGAAATATCATGGTTGTTCGTGCCTTATCTTGTTTTTTACCCTAATTTATGTAGAAAAACATTTTGTTAGAGGATTTGAATAAATAGAGGTCACCTCTAATTCATTTTCATATAGCTCTTCCAGGTGGAGAAGGATACTTGGCTGAAATTTTCGCCCTACTTAAGAAAAATCATTCTCTCTCTCTCTCTCTCTCTCTCTCTCTATTGTGATATGGTTTATCTCTTGTATTATGTAAGGAAGTGATGTGGTACTCTTGGAGTCCCTTTCTCTTTACTTTGGTGATGAAATTGCTTGGTAACTAGGGTTTTGTCTTGGCATTTCTTGGAACTGGTAAGGAAAATATACACTTTGTTAGGTTTATTTCTTGTTATATACTTGTTATTGGCTAGATCCTTGGAGGAGTATAAGGATTTACAACCTCCACCCATTTTTATCATTATTATTTGTTGAAAAGTCTATTACAAAGGTTGCTAGGAGGAGTAAAAGGCTTACACCCTCCTAGACTTTACCTTGTTAGGGTTGTTATCTCAAGGGAGTAAAAGAGATTACACCCCTTTATATTTAGTAGTCCTAACCTAATACAATAAGACTCCACAACCCATTTGGAAAGGAACTAATATTTTATTGCATTGGGTAAATAAATTGCTTGCATTGAAATACGTGATTTTACGAGATATTGAATTTGTTCAAAGAGGAATCAATTATTTTCCTTAATTGATTGATTGAACCATTAGGGCGTTTTGATTGGTCAATAATACCTTGCTTCTGTTACAAATTTATGCTACAATCATTAGGGCTGCAACAAACTCTCTTTTTCAATCTTAATTTCTCTCTCTTTTACCGTTGGAAATAGTTGGAAAGTTGTTATTGTTAATCTACTTGATGTTGGCTATTGTTGGGAAAAATTTTGGCTAATTACTTGGGGTAAAAGTTGTTGTTGTAGAAAATATTTGCTACGACCATTTAGATGCTCTGAAAAATATCGGAAAACATCTTTTTTGCATCCCTAATTAACCATCAAAGCATGTGCTAAGGTATTGGGAATTAGTCTGCATGTTTAGTTATTCATATCCAGATAAATACTTGATGCTTTTGATGGTTATTTCTGCAGTAAGTAATTGATTTCATTTCTGATATATATTTGTGTTGACTTCTACAAATAGGGACAACAATCTTAAATTGCTTGTCCACCTAACATATAGCTCATACAATTGTTTTTTCTTGTGTCTCGGGCATGTATAAACACTCTTTGTAGGTACTCAAAGACTTGGTAACAATTGAATACAACCGAGGCTCATTTCCAGCCCTTTTTCCATCGAATAACTTGACCTATAGGGGAATCCATTCATAAGTATCATTTCCCATCGCATTTACCCTAGGTTCACCCAGGGTTCCCCCCTTGAGGTGATCACTTCATCTCTAAAGTGACAAGAATACCTATCTGAGGTGACAATGGGTAGGATTTCTCTTAGTTGTTTCCATATTGTGGTTTGGCTCGAGATTTTCCCAACCTACAACTTGTGCGATAATAGATCCCTTATGAGGTGAAGTAATTCAAGGTTGAGAAGTAGTACATGTGCCTGATCATATTCACTACCAAAAGAATTTAAAATTATATGATCAATGAACAATGCATGTGATTGTTAATCATGATCCCCTTCATTATTCCATTAACAATATGGAACTCCACACTAATTGAATGGGTCAGTGGATTCTTCTTCTGCATGAGTTTGATATTGAATCCATTAACTGGAATTCCAAAAAGGGGATGACCTTGGTTGATCATCTTATTAACACCCTTCTCTCTAATCATATGGTTTTTGGATGGATGATGTTTTTGCAAATGAATCCATTGATTCTCTTGAGTGGTAAAATAATATGGTATGATATTTATCATTAGGATACTATGCCAATGGTACTATCCAAGAAAAACATCACATCCTTGCATTATGCTATAGTTGGGGAAACTTTGTACAAGAATTCTTTTGATGGAATTCCCCTTCATTTCCCAAGTCCTAAATAAGCATAAGTCACCCTTTGATAATTCCATCTAGGTGTCTACAATGTAATTTGTTCTTGCCTTATCGTCCTTAATCCATTGACTAGGTGGAAACCTTCAATAAGTCATTGGTCTTTATCCTTAAAAATGCAGTCTTGACATCTAAGAGGGATTGGCACCAAAATGTATTTGTTACCCTATGGACTTATTGTATTTGAATGCATACATTGATAGGTGCCTACTCCTCTTCTTTGACGTTTTGGGCCAAGGATGTCCTTCACCTCAAGGTTGAAATTCCTTCCCTTTGGGTGGCATCGTCCACCTTGGCTATCGAGAAAGAATATTTTTCCATGCACCTCACTGAATTAGAAATAATAAATGAGAAACATCTTCAAGCTCTCCAACATAAAAAATTATATAAAAATAATTAACCTCTACTTATGAAAAGAAG
>JZKD02S1183819.1:0-12650 GCA_000966675.3 Picea glauca | reverse complement strand
CTGGGAGATCCTCACAAAGTATGATGTTATGCTATCATCATCATTCATCTTCATGTCACAGAGCTCATTCTTTAGACTCATTATTTGTCCAATGTTTCTGACTGAGAAGAGGTTTTGTTAGGACATCGTACATCTTCTTCGATGAGTTAAGATGGGAGATGTAGGGTATCAAGTGGTCTTTTATAGAGTCCACTATGATACTCATGGCATTGATGTCACCGTCTTTGAACTTCTCCATAACTGCAACGTTCTATGGTTCCTTCTCTTTTCCTTCTTCAAACTCTGGTTCCACGATCTTTCCTTTCACGATATCCAATACTTTATTCTTGGCAAGGATGAGGTTAATCCTTGTCTTCCACGCTCTGAAGTTAGAAGCTCCATCTAACTTGTTTTCTGAATTCATAGAGTAAGTCATGGCTGCCTTGACTTGGTCAACCCTAGATCTGACCAAAAAAACTCAAACTTGACGTCTTGGCTTGCTGAGAGTATCAGGAGATGCGCTAGGCTAGGGCACACCGATCTATCTGGAAATTAGGTCAATCCCTTCACTTAAGGTGCCTTAACGAGAGGATTAGGGTTTCTATAACTACACTTGCTAGTAACCCTAGCGGTAGTGCTATGGTGACTGCTCCTGCTAGAAACCCTAGCGACAGTTCTTCAACGAGCTTAATATTCTTACGGCTATGTTTCCTTCCAGCGGTTAGACTGAATGAAGGAGCTATGGACCCATAACCTGTTAGAGTATAATGGATGTGCTCGTTTTACCATTGACAATATCACTATTGTCACCCAACCATAGGCCAAAGCCACACTCTGAGCACCTTAACCTTGACAGAGAATCACTCCGGAAGCAAACTCTAGGCTAGATAGCCAAACAAAGGGTAGCGCACCTTTCCCCAAGGATAGCGCACCAACAAGAGCTAATCAGATAGTCCAAACCCTAACCAAGAGATAGTCCAAGCCAAACGTGATCTGCTAGCTGCAGCAGCTGCAATGGAAACTCTCCTTTAAACCTGCGCACAAAACTGGGCACTGCAGTGCGCACAAGTGTTGCTCTGCAATTCTGAGACTACCTGCCAAAATGAAGACTGGCCCCCTGTATTTATACTGATTCTAGCTAACTGCCTGGGCCGACTTCTCATTTTGGGTATCTGTCTGTTCAGTATATATTATTTCTTCTGGTCGACTTCTTCTCTTGGAGGCTAATAACCTATTATAAATTATCTTCTTGAGCCAACAAGTCTTCTAGGGTTATTAGGCAACTCATTAGGGTTTCTTCTTGCTTCCCGCAGTATTCTATCCTCATCAGGTTTACACGTGGAGGTAAATACCTCCGGCAACTACCATAATATCAACAATTTAGGTGGAGCAAGAAGGCGTCTTGCAAGTGCATCATGTGCGCATATTGGACAGGAAGAGCAAACAACTCCGGAATCGATCCATAGGACTTGTAAAGGTCCAGTGGACCTAGTATGGTCCCGAGGATGCGACATCGGAGCATGAAGATGCGATGCGGACAAAATACCCGCATCTTTTTGAAGATTTTAGAAATCTTGTTGATGTTGTGTAAAAGTTGCACTAAGGACAGTGCAAAAATAAGGGGAGGGGATCGTAATACCCCAAGGACGAGCCCATGTTGTATTTATGAATTGTAAACATGTTTTGTAGGCTGGTGAGTCGAGTGTTGATAAGCTGGTGGGCTTATGTGTTTATAGGACCCGAGAGCCAAGTGTTAAAGGCCAGGAGCCTATTTGTATATGTAATTATGCAAAATCATTAATAAAATATAAACACCGTTGCGTGCAGACTGACCATGAAGAAAGAGTGATGGGGGACTAAGCTTCCACAAGGTGGGTAAGGGAAAGGCGGCTGAAAGGTTGGAAAGGGAGCTAAGCTTAGGGGGTTTAAGTCCTTGAGAATAATAATTTATTATTATTCCAAAGCTGTGTGAAAGACATGTTTTTATCCTAAGTCCTGGGAGAGGCAACGCATGCAGCTCCAACGTGTGCAAAAGTGAACGCATGCAGCTCCAGGAAGACAAGTGTCGACCTGGGCGCATGCAGCTAAAGAGGAAGAGTCATCTCGTGTTGTGGGTTCGTTCTCCATTCGGGCATCCATTGTCTGTCCTATAGTGCGTCCATGTCTGATCCCTGCATACCCTCACGCAGCTCTAAAACCAGAAAATCGTGATGTTTTCCTGAGAAGCCGACGCATCCTCTGTCTGAACTATTGAGTTTGTGTTCGACCTCTACATGGATTCCTTGTCACACACCCTGAAAACCAGTGGAAAACCCGTGGATTGAGCCGTGTCACCTGTGTGCCCTGTGAACCCAGCCTATCCGCTCTTGCAGAGTCGATTATGTACCTGAACTGTCTTTGGGTTGCTGCCTTCTATTTTTCCTGAGTGGAATTGACCAGTTGTTGTTGTTGTTATCCTCACCTTGCGAGAATTGGGCTGAAACTGGTTGAAGAAGCGGGTTGTCGGGCCCGTGGTTGAAGAGGCAAGTTGTCAGGCCTATGGGCAGCTCTCTCCAGGTGAGAGAGTTTGTTGGGAAGTGATTTTCTCCTAGAGAGAGTCCAGCACCAGCTACAAAGCTCTGAGAATTCCTAACCCGACATGTTGCCAAGACCCAGAGAGGGAGGTGAAGCAGCGGATGGATTGTGTGACAGTGAAGGTGTATACTCCCGGGTGGAACATGCATGTGGGGAATGACAGTCTGTGAGTAGTGGGCGTAAGAAGGCTCTTGGAGAGAATCCTTCTCGTTTCTCTGTGCAGTTTTCCTGTAACCTCAGCCTAGTCTAGGATTCCCTTGCCCTGGGTGGAGCTTGGTCCCAGCTCGGGGGNATCCTCGTCAGGTTTACACGTGGAGGTAAATACCTCCTGCAACTACCATAATATCAACAATTTAGGTGGAGCAAGAAGGCATCTTGCAAGTGCATCATGTTCGCATATTGGACAGGAAGAGCAAACAACTCCGTAATCGAGCCATAGGACTTGTAAAGGTCTAGTGGACCTGGTATGGTCCCGAGGACGCGACATCAGAGCATGAAGATGCTATGCGGGTAGAATACCCGCATCTTTTTGAAGATTTTAGAAATCTTGCTTATGTTGTGTAAAAGTTGCACTAAGGACAGTGAAAAAATAAGGGGAGGGGATCGTAATACCCCAAGGACGAGCCCCTGTTGTATTTATGAATTGTAAACATGTTTTGTAGGCTGGTGAGCCGAGTGTTGATAAGTTGGTGGGCTTATGTGTTTATAGGGCCCGAGTGCCTAAGTGTTAAAGGCCAGGAGCATTTTTTGTATATTTAATTATGCAAAATCATTAATAAAATATAAACATCGTTGCGTGCAAACCAACCACGAAGAAAGAGTGATGGGGGACTAAGTTTCCACAAGGTGGGTAAGGGAAATGCGGCTGAAAGGTTGGAAAGGGGGCTAAGCTTAGGGGGCTTAAGTCCTTGAGAAAAATAATTTATTATTATTCCAAAACTGCGTGAAAGACATGTTTTTATCCTAAGTCCTGGGAGAGGCAACGCATGCAACTCCAATGTGTGCAAAAGGGAACACATGCAGCTCCAGGAAGACAAGTGTCGACCTGGGTGCATGCAACTAAAGGGGAAGAGTCATCTCGTGTTGTGGGTTCGTTCTCCATTCGGGCATCCATTGTATGTCCTGCTGTGCATCCGCGTCTGATCCCTGCATACCCTCACGCAGCTTTGAAACCAAAAAATCGTGATGTTTTCCTGAGAAGCCGACGCATCCTCTGTCTAAACTGTTGAGTTTGTGTTCGACCTCTGCATGAATTCCTTGTCACACACCCTGAAAACCAGTGGCAAACCCATGGATTGAGCCGTGTCACCTGTGTGCCCTGTGAGCCTAACCTATCTGCTCTTGCAGAGTCGATTATGTACCTGAACTGTCTTTGGGTTGCTGCCTTCTTTTTTTCCTGAGTGGAATTGACCAGTTGTTGTTGTTGTTATCCTCACCTTGCGAGAATTGGGCTGAAACTGGTTGAAGAAGCGGGTTGTCAGGCATGTGGCTGAAGAGGCAGGTTGTCAGGCCTGTGGGCAGCGCTCTCCAGGTGAGAGAGTTTGTTGGGAAGTGGTTTTCTCCCAGAGAGAGTCCAGCACCAGCTACAGAGCTCTGAGAATTCCTAATCCAGCCTGTTGCCGAGACCCAGAGAGGGAGGTGAAGCAACCGATGGACTGTGTGACAGTGAAGGTGTATACTCCCGGGTGGAACAGGCATGTGGAGACTAAGAGTCTGTGAGTAGTGGGCGTAAGAAGGCTCCTGGAGAGAATCCTTTCGGTTTCTTTGTGCAGTTTTCCTGTAACCTCAGCCTAATCTAGGATTCCCTTGCCCTGGGTGGAGCTTGGTCCCAGCTCGGGGGTGACACACTGTTGAGCGTGATGAGCAACGTGGTCTAAGGCTGGGAGGTTCGTGGAAGGTCTGCATGTAGTTGGTGGAGTTACTCTAGTTTCAAAGATAAGTATCATTGTGTGTTTAATTTCAATTAAAATGCATGTCTGTGATGCTTGTATGTTTTCATATATTCTGTTGCATGTATGAATTGTTGTTAATTCTATTTAAGTCTGTATGATGGCAATAACTCTATGTTAAATGTGTTAATTTGATTTAATGCATATTATGTATAAGTGTATATTCCACAGTAGTGGCATTGCCCGACCTATGGGTGGTCGGGGATGTTACAGTAGAGTCAAGGTGGGCACTGTTTTTCATGCTTAGATATAATCCCCACCTTGGCTTCAACCTGGAAACATCTTAAAAGAATAAAAGGCAATAAATGGGCTTGGAAAAAGGTTGCATTGAAAACGAAGGTGCAACACACCCTCTACGAAGGCACCCATAAATGAGACACTACAATCCCTTGTATGGCATGAACCCCATGCCCAAAAGACTTTCCCTTATCCATGTCCCCTCATACACATGACCTAGAGAGGGGTCCACTTGGAAAACATTCCTAAACTTGAGGTACGATTCACCCAATAGGTCGCTTTGTCAACTCTCCCATACCTAAACT
This sequence comes from Picea glauca, assembly GCA_000966675.3. Classification (NCBI taxonomy): domain Eukaryota; kingdom Viridiplantae; phylum Streptophyta; class Pinopsida; order Pinales; family Pinaceae; genus Picea; species Picea glauca. The sequence continues at coordinate 7,606 of JZKD02S1183819.1, read as the reverse complement.
TGACAAATTGCATAAGGTCTTTGAGCACTTGTTTATTTTGATGAGGTGGTTTGGTTGTACATGCTTAGATTGCTCTTTTATTGATTTGATTTACTCATCATGATGCATTTGACTTGAGATCTGTGGAGGGCGTATTCATTGTCTTTTGCAGGACCTAGTTGGTGGACAGATTTGGAAGAACAAGCCTAGCTTGGGCTTTCTTGGGGCTTGAATCCCATAGGTTGGATACCATTTCCCGCACACCGGACAATGATGACAGCGTTTGGAGGTGTTAGCTCTAGAAGTCACCCTCAGACTACAAATGAGGTTAGCCTAGAAACATTTGAACATGAGTGTGTAAATCTGCTTATATGCAGGTGGATTAACCAAAATAACAAGAGAGAACAAGGTAGCAAATTGTCTACAAGATGATTTCATTGGGCATGGATTCAATGCAACCTAAAGATTGAAGGCACTCAAGCTACTTATCACACAAAGGTTGTGTAGATAGAAGAAAGGGGAAGAAAACATAAAACATAAAGTTCATCAAACGAAAGATCCTTTCTGTCAAATGAACTAATCAAGATACTTGAATAATACAATGATAAATAGGCAAGCTACAACAGAGTCTCTGCTGCTCATAGATCTATTAATCAATGACCAGCTTTGATTCTCAAAAAAATGCATTTTATTCAAGTAAGAAGAAAGAAAAGGTATAAACAGACTGATAAACTAACTCTCATAGATCCTCAATGGCACAGATGCTTTCAGAACAATCATGCCTTCAAGCTTACATTCATGTATCCACATAAATTTGCCTCATGAACTTCTCTCTTCTCTCCGGTCTTGGAGAAAACCCTTCTCCCCTTTAAATACATATCAAGTCTTGCTATATATAACTCTTCAATGGATCGAACCTTCTCCCTAGAGTTCTAATTACGCCTTGATTACAAATGATATGCTATACTAAAAATATAGTAACTGATTGCTGAGTCACTACATAAAAAATCACAAAAAATAAACTAAAACTCAAAATAGCTGCAATATATGTCGAATGCTAGAAGTTGGAGTCATGAATTAGTTGATTCCACTACTCCTCTGCTTTCCTTCTAATTGTTTTCTGCCACCTGTGCATTTCTCCTCTACATTTAGAGTTTAAATTATCTTCGAATCCTGGAATCACTGCTTGATTCGGGTTTAGCAATTATCTACCTCAAAATACTCATTGAAATTTCTTGAACTGATAATGAGTTTGATGTTCTGACTGCTATTTTCTCGGAATGTTTTCCCTCCAAATCTGGAAATAAGTACCATACAACTGGAAGAGAGTGATTAATGCTCAATATCAAAATGACCCCTAGGAATTTGTCATTAAATCGGGAATCCGCAACTGCCATCTACTAAAAATTGCATGAAATTGCTTATTCTGACTGATCCTCTTCAAATGCTGGAGATATCTTTAGATCCGAAACTCTGGTGTGAAAAAGATTGACTAAACCCTCATCCTGCACTTTAGTGAAGGACTCAAAGACTACATCTGTCAAAGGCTTCCTATTGATTTCTCCAATCATAATACAAACCTTNGTGTTTAATTTCAATTAAAATGCATGTCTGTGATGCTTGTATGTTTTCATGTATTTCGTTGCATGTATGAATTGTTGTTAATTCTATTTAAGTCTGTATGATGGCAGTAACTCTATGTTAAATGTGTTAATTTGATTTAATGCATATTATATATGTGTATATTCCGCAGTAGTGGCATTGCCCAGCCTATGGGTGGTTGGGGATGTTACAGTAGAGTCAAAGTGGGCACTTCTTTTTATGCTTAGATAGAATCCCCACCTTGGCTTCAACCTGGAAACATCTTAAAAGAATAAAAGGCAATAAATGGACTTGGAAAAAGGTTGCATTGAAAACGAAGGCGCAACACACCCTCTACGAAGGCACCCATAAATGAGACACTACAATCCCTTGTATGGCATGAACCCCATGCCCAAAAGTCTTGCCCTTATCCATGTCCCCTCATACACATGACCTAGAAAGGGGTCCACTTGGGAAACATTCCTAAACTTGAGGTACGATTCACCTAATAGGTCGCTTTGTCAACTCTCCCATACCTAAACTTGACAAATTGCATAAGGTCTTTGAACACTTGTTTATTTTGATGAGGTGGTTTGGTTGTACATGCTTAGATTGCTCTTTATTGATTTGATTTACTCATCATGATGCATTTGACTTGAGATCCTTGGAGGGTGTATTCATTGTCTTTTGCAGGACCTAGTTGGTGGACAGATTTGGAAGAACAAGCCTAGCTTGGCCTTTCTTGGGGCTTGAATCCCATAGGTTGGATACCATGTCCTTCACACCGGACAATGATGACAGCCTTTGGAGGTGTTAGCTCTAGAAGTCACCCTCAGACTGCAAATGAGGTTAGCCTAGAAACATTTGAACATGAGTGTGTAAATCTGTTTATATGCAGGTGGATTAACCAAAATAACAAGAGAGAACAAGGTAGCAAACTGTCTACAAGATGATTTCATTGGGCATGGATTCAATGCAACCTAAAGATTGAAGGCACTCAAGCTGCTTATCACACAAAGGTTATGTAGATAGAAGAAAGGGGAAGAAAACATAAAACAAAAAGTTCATCAAACGAAAGATCCTTTCTATCAAATGAACTAATCAAGATACTTGAATAATACAATGATAAATAGGCAAGCTACAACAGAGTCTCTACTGCTCATAGATCTATTAATCAATGACCGGCTTTGATTCTCAAAAAAAATGTATTTTATTCAAGTAAGAAGAAAGAAAAGGTATAAACAGACAATCATGCCTTTAGGCTTACATTCATGTATCCACATAAATTTGCCTCATGAACTTCTCTCCGGTCTTGGAGAAAACCCCTCTCCCCTTTAAATACATATCAAGTCTTGCTATATATAACTCTTCAATGGATCGAACCTTCTCCCTAGAGTTCTACTTACGCCTTGATTACAAATGATATGCTATACTAAAAATATAGTAACTGATTGCTGAGTCACTACATAAAAAATCACAAAAAATAAACTAAAACTCAAAATAGCTGCAATATATGTCGAATGCTAGAAGTTGGAGTCATGAATTAGTTGATTCCACTACTCCTCTGCTTTCCTTCTAATTGTTTTCTGCCACCTGTGCATTTCTCCTCTACATTTAGAGTTTAAATTATCTTCGAATCCTGGAATCACTGCTTGATTCGGGTTTAGCAATTATCTACCTCAAAATACTCATTGAAATTTCTTGAACTGATAATGAGTTTGATGTTCTGACTGCTATTTTCTCGGAATGTTTTCCCTCCAAATCTGGAAATAAGTACCATACAACTGGAAGAGAGTGATTAATGCTCAATATCAAAATGACCCCTAGGAATTTGTCATTAAATCGGGAATCCGCAACTGCCATCTACTAAAAATTGCATGAAATTGCTTATTCTGACTGATCCTCTTCAAATGCTGGAGATATCTTTAGATCCGAAACTCTGGTGTGAAAAAGATTGACTAAACCCTCATCCTGCACTTTAGTGAAGGACTCAAAGACTACATCTGTCAAAGGCTTCCTATTGATTTCTCCAATCATAATACAAACCTTACACGAGCCTCATCTCTTTTTCCTTCAAATCGCATTCCTTAAAAAACAAAACTTGCAATTATTGTCATGGCAATTAATGAGGTCCTCGACAATCTGAAGTTCATCGTCTTGCTGCGTTGTTCCTGAAGATGTCACCAGTGAAAACCGATTTACAGGAAATATGCCTCTGAAGCCAATCTTTTAAAAGTATAATATTTCTTTGACTACCTAATTCAACATCATGGTTCATCTGAAAAACAATCTTTTCTATTCGCATATGGTGTTGCAGGAACTAGAACGTTTCTATTCAAGCTACCACATGCTCCAAGTTTGAATGCCATGTTTTTGATGATGGTACTCATGACAATCTTCATATCCTTCTTAAGCATACCCTGAACAACTACAAATATTTGACAGCTACCGTGTTTGATACTTGGTCGCAGGTCAACATTGACATCCGACACAGATGCATCCTGCTGGCACACCTGTACGCAAAATCTCCATCCTCGTCGATCTAACATGAACTGGGTCAATCCTTCGAACACCTGCGCTAGGGAAGCATTTTATCAGCTTTCATATCCTCTATNTTACGCCTTGATTACAAATGATATGCTATACTAAAAATATAGTAACTGATTGCTGAGTCACTACATAAAAAATCACAAAAAATAAACTAAAACTCAAAATAGCTGCAATATATGTCGAATGCTAGAAGTTGGAGTCATGAATTAGTTGATTCCACTACTCCTCTGCTTTCCTTCTAATTGTTTTCTGCCACCTGTGCATTTCTCCTCTACATTTAGAGTTTAAATTATCTTCGAATCCTGGAATCACTGCTTGATTCGGGTTTAGCAATTATCTACCTCAAAATACTCATTGAAATTTCTTGAACTGATAATGAGTTTGATGTTCTGACTGCTATTTTCTCGGAATGTTTTCCCTCCAAATCTGGAAATAAGTACCATACAACTGGAAGAGAGTGATTAATGCTCAATATCAAAATGACCCCTAGGAATTTGTCATTAAATCGGGAATCCGCAACTGCCATCTACTAAAAATTGCATGAAATTGCTTATTCTGACTGATCCTCTTCAAATGCTGGAGATATCTTTAGATCCGAAACTCTGGTGTGAAAAAGATTGACTAAACCCTCATCCTGCACTTTAGTGAAGGACTCAAAGACTACATCTGTCAAAGGCTTCCTATTGATTTCTCCAATCATAATACAAACCTTTTCCTTCAAATCGCATTCCTTAAAAAACAAAACTTGCAATTATTGTCATGACAATTAATGAGGTCCTCGACAATCTGAAATTCATCGTCTTACTGCTTTGTTCCTGAAGATGTCACCAGTGAAAACCGATTTACAGGAAATATGCCTCTGAAACCAATCTTTTAAAATTATAATATTTCTTTGACTACCTAATTCAACATCATGGTTCATCTGAAAAACAATCTTTTCTATTCGCATACGGTGTTGAAGGAACTAGAACGTTTCTATTCAAGTTACCACATGCTCCAAGTTTGAATGCCATGTTTCTGATGATGGTACTCATGACAATCTTCATATCCTTCTTAAGCATACCCTGAACAACTACAAATATTTGACAGCTACGGTGTTTGATACTTGGTCGCAGGTCAACATTGGCATCCGACACAGATGCATCCTGCTGGCACACCTGCACGCAAAATCTCCATCCTCGTCGATCTAACATGAACTGGGTCAATCCTTCGAACACCTGCGCTAGGGAAGCATCTTATCAGCGCTTTCATATCCTCTATTTAACATCTGGATGCTCGGGCGTTGGGCACCTGAACTCGAGGGCTTTTCAAATGCGCGCCCTATGTCATCAATCTGGAGAAATCGTTTTGTTTGTGTGTTTAAGATGTCATCTTACAGGACAGAGATAACATTCACGTTTAATATCTGGTTTTTCACATGTAATCGACACCTGTAAGCGTCTTGGACACTAGGATTTCAGGCCCGAGCAATTGGCGTTTTCCCTTGGCGCTTCGTGGATTGACTTCACACTTTTTATCCTGCGTATGGGACTTTATCCTACATTGTCAGGCAGAAGCACTTTGTGGCTATTTAAATATGCCAACGCTCATATGTATTATCGACGCATAGAGCAAAGCAAGGTCCCCTCGTGGGTTCCTCCTCCATGTGGCTTGGTGCTTGGCTCCGACTTGTGTTGTGTGTTGTGGTTGATGCTAACCCGTGTTGTGTTGATTGAAGGTGCTTGACAACTAAAAAATTTGGAGATTGGCCCTCGGCCAATAGATTTTGCTAAAAGAAACATTAAGCTTGTAAAAGAAACCCGAGAGCATAAAACTGACCAGATAAGCCAAAATTGGTATTATAAGACCATTTTTAATTTGTAAGAAAATTGCATTTTAACCCACAAGCAATTTAGCTAATGCTGATTAAAAGGTGGTTTTTAATCAGCATCCTTTCAAAAATAAAAAAATTTCATTAGCACTCATTAGCACTTTTTAGGTGCCAACACGAACATCGCCCCAATATATAAAAAACTCTGTCAAACATATTCTCCGGGAGCTACAGAAACAATGTGCCAATTTTCACGCCAAACTCGACTTTACAAGAAGAGTCTAGTGTCAGTCTCATAAACAAATCCTTGTTCCTCAACTCTCTCTTTGCAACCACGAGATCCCTCTTGCAATTGATAAGAGACACTTGGAAACTTGGCAATTTTGGATTGAATTCAGTGAGAAATACCCTGTATGATGAGAATTGAAAACAACTGTTATTTATTTGCAGGAGAATTGAAAACAACTGTTATTTATTTGCACTGATGGTTCCAGTATTCGTCGAAAACCCCTCTTAATCACCAACGGAGAAAGATATGGGGAAAAGAAATCCATGCTCGCTTCGTGGGTTGCCACAAGCAGTGATCCTTGCTTAATATCAGCATTAAACAATATTTGACTTGGATAGGCCAATTTATCTTTGTGAAGTAGAATCGAGGCATCATAGCACTGTAAAGGTGTATAGAACAAGGACTTCCACCCTTCCTGTACCTCCCCTCCAATAAGGCGAGTTAATAGCTCAACACTACTTCTAGCATATGCAATAAGCCTTTTAAGACATAGATTGTCCGGAGTGAGTGAGGTCCAACTCTCAGATTTCTAATCATATGGGGTTGCTATGCACATTGTTGGTCCTGCGTTATTTGCACCAGATTCTCCCAGAGAGACTTTTTGTTTGGCAATAAACTGGGCCATCATTTGACCTCTGTTCTTAGTGTTCGGTCTCTAGAGTCAATTTAGTTGGTGCTTGTAGGAACAATATTTTTTTGGTGCTACAAGAATGACCTCATTCTTGCAACAAGGAGAAAATTTGATATGTAGTATCTTGATACTAACACTGGCTCCTCCTGGGGATGGCATGCTCCCTACAAGCTTCCAAGAACAAGTAGACCACTGTGCCTTTCCATCATGTCCATCTGTGCAACCTGACCCTGCAAATTTTCTACTCTGTAAACATCCACGATTTTTTGTGTTGTGCCTAATCCATTGGGCTAGTGGAGTCATTCATACTACTGCTGAAACTCTGCAACTTATTCAAACTCTGAACACACATTACTGAAATGACAACATACTGCAGCAAACCAACAAACTGAAAAGAATCTACATGCTCATATGGCGAGCTTATTTTACCCTACCCTACTCTTAATCAGCGCAGCTGCTCAATTATGTAATTACGAATTTCCAGAAGAACACTTCAAGTAACTGATTAACAAGCCAAACTCTTTGTATGTGCTTCATCAAAATGAAGACTAGAGCAAGAATCAGCATTTGATCGTAAATTTGATTTTCAGATTTATAACGAAACAAGCACTGACACTTTGAATTTATGAATTCCTCCATATAGATGGCCACCAGATCACAGAAAACAAAAGAAGTGGAATAATGACCATTAAAAGTTACCTCTGCCTGCTTCTTGAATTGAAAGGGATGCTCATGAGAACCCTTTAATTCTTCTACTCTGTAAGTG
>JZKD02S1183808.1:0-12079 GCA_000966675.3 Picea glauca | reverse complement strand
TGGCCGAGACTAAACTACCATACAGTCTTTATTTATTTTTTATATTGCAATGTATATAATATATAGTTTATTTATTATTTTAGAATTAATTTATAAAAACAATCAAAAGATCAAAACATTTATGTTATTTTTATTTAACCGAGACTAAACTACCCTACAGTCCTTATTTATTTTTTATATTGGAATGTATATAATATATAGTTTATTTATTATTTTAGAATTAATTTATAAAAACAACCAAAAGATCAAAACATTTATGTTATTGGAACATTAACTTTGATTATGGAGTTTTACATTAATTCAGATGATTAACATTGATTATGGAGCTTTACATCAATTTAGATGATGTGGGAGTAACTCTCATGATTATTAACACTATTGTGGAATCATACTTAAAAAAAAAAAAGAGAGAATTTGAATTTAAGGATAGCATAGTATAATCCTAAAACTTGTAAAAGCACCATATGGTCTAACGGATTTTATGCTTTCTAATTATTTTTGGTTTTTGGTAAGAAATCATTATTATAATTATGAGAATTAGCTACATTAGTCCACGGAAATTAAGAAAGGGATATGTTGTTTTTGTTGTAAAGGAAAGTTAATTGTTATTTTTGGGTATTAATGTGAAATGAAAGTAAATTGATGTTTCTAGTTACTAGTATAAAAGAAAAGTGGGTGAGGGTAATTTAATGATGGTCTCTTTTGACACATTGGATGCAATACAAATTTGAAAAAATAGACATCCCTCAATTTGCATTGATATTTTGAGATACCTACACAATGAATCTATATTTTGGTTAAGAAAATGAAATGTGGGAAATTGAAAAACCTTTCCAAATACAAAATTTTCATTTATTAAATTTTTTCATAACCATATCAGTTTTGATATTTTCTAATGTTAACATTTTTTTAGAGTATAAGGTATATGTCCATATTATTGCACCGAGTACCTAAATAAGCGAATCAATACATTAAAATTGATACACATGTAAAGTACAAGGAATACTAGTGTGGGGCTATTTTCCCCCCAAAAAATAGAATTGTTTTATATTTATTTTAAATTAATAAAAGAAGTGAACCCCAAAATTAATATGTCAAGGTTATAAGGTTGGTGCGACATTTGAAGGTCTCAACATAATAAAAATGGTTTTTTTTCATAATGTATTTTTTGAAATTGTTGAGGAATGAAAAAGTTACAAGAAATTTAACATTGACAGACTATTTTTGCATGAATGAGTTGTCACAAGAAAATATAAAAAATAAAATAAAATAATAAAATTTATATTTGTTGTAATATATATAATTTTAAGGTCAGTGCTTAGCCAAAAACCAAATTGATGTATAAGACCCTATGTGAAACAATTTGATTTCTTAAGTCTACACATGTGTACATACACTAACCCCCTATGTTTATACTGAGAGAGTGAGGTGAATCGGTATCAAGTACAATTGATCATCTTTCACAATTTTACTTTTCAATCAAATAATGTATCCAATGTAAAATAAAGAGGAGAATAAGAAATACACAATGTACAATAGATTTACGTGGAAATCCATGGAATGTTTTTCTTATATAATAAAATATTACATTCAAAGGAAGCTACAACTTCCAAGATTTTCCAGCACCAACTGGAAGGAGGCTCCAACCCCCTATTTTACAAGCTCCAAACGTAAGGAAACTACAACTCCCTATATTCTCTATCTCCAACCAAAAGGAGGCTACAACCCCCTTTCCTTGCCTCTTCATTCCACCCTTAAATATGTATATAAAAGAATCAAAGTATCAAACCATCATCATCAGATTGAGTACAAGAACAACATAAATACTTGTGCCAAGATCTCAAGAGTACACCTCAAATCATGTGCCTAAATATGTAATACTAGAGCTCCTCGTGTGACAAGACTGAGCAACTGGAGAGGCCTCGCGTGATGAGGCTAGGACCACCCATAAGGGCCTTGCGGGTCAATGCATACTCAACCAACGAGGGACTACTCAGATAGAGATTTTCCTAAAACCCTTCTCGCACCTGCAAATCCGAGTTCAACCTCCTTCATACAACTCTGCTACCAGACTTTCACTACGATATCACTCGCTTGGATGATAGAATGAGAGTTTCTTGATGTGTATTTAAACTCTTCCAACAAATTCCTTTACTGAACTTTTTAGGGTCGGCATGTAACTTCTTGTTTGCAATTCACATGATCATCTTCAAGAGAGCATATCTCCTCAACCATGAGGATCCACGTGGTGTGCCACCTATAGTTGGAAATGGCTTGATGAGGGATATCAATCTATGGAGGTTCTACATGCATTTTCAATGTCCTTCATGCTATTTTTCTTCAACCAATCTATGGGGCTTCTAAACTTATTCTAGGGTTGACATCAATGACAACCAAATTTCCAACAATATCCCCCTTTGTCATCGATGGAAACACTCATACTTTGTACTCCCTCTGTCATCATGCTCTTGATCTCCCCCTGCCATCATGATCCTGATCTTTCTCTCCCCCTTTGACATCAATGGCAAAGGGTGACTCTTTTCTTTGGGGTTTCTCCCCCTGAACTCATGGTGCTTAATTGTACTTCTTCTTCCTTTTATCTCTTCTTATCATTTCCTTCCTTGGAGCTCTCAACTTTATTTCTTTCCTTTTTGTCCAGGATCTATATATTATTTAGTCTTCTTGTTTCTATTGCAACCAACTTTCTTGAGTCTTCTTCTCTAATTTCACATCTTCAAGAATCAAACTTAAGATTGTATCCTTGATCACATATTTTACTGACACTAAGGAATTGTGCTTCAATTCTTCAACCAGTAATAGAATTGATGTTTTTACATTTTCACTTCCAAGTCTCACTACACCTTTTCCAAGTATTTTGACAGAGGAGTCATTTCCAAATGCTACTTTTTCACTTTTTCCTTTCTTTAGGTTGACAAATTTGTTTTGGTCCTTAGTCATGTGTGTTGAGTACCCATTGTCTATGTACCATTCTTCTTATTTATCTTTAATGATCAATGTTAATTGATAGTTTTCATTTTTTGGATTATCTTTACTTTTCCATACTATAGTTGGCATAGGAGCATCCTTTGTCTTATTTTTGCAATCTCGTTCTTTGTGACCAAGATTATTACACTTGTAGCATATAATATTTTGATCCATCAATGGATCAAATGGATTGTAAATTTTGTTGACATATCCATAAGCACTTCCAGAACTACTGTTTACATGATTTTCCCTTGGATATCCATAATCATTTGTGTTTCTCATATAGTTGTTTCTTTCATTGATTTTTCATTGAATTTCTTTGTGTAACAAGTTTCTGCAAGTATAACAATAAATAAGAAAAATATTCTCATACCTTGTAGGAGGTGACCTTCTTGGTGTTTCATGCCTTCTAAATTCTGATATTTTGTTCCAATTGGAGGTGTCACGTTCCTGATGTTCTTCAATTTCCTCTTGATTCTTGAATCCACTTCTTAAGGCAATTGCATAGTTTCTATAATTTCCTTCATCTTTATTGTATTCTTTATATGTGTCTATTGTCTCTGAATTGATATTATATCCAAGTCATTTCTTATCAGTAGGTGATCTCTAATTGCTAATAATTTCATCTATCCTTTCAATACTTCTTCCCAAATTTTCCAACTTTTCTATTGTCAACATCATCTCTTTTCTTGTGTGATTCGATTCTTATTTTAATTTCTCATAATATTCTAATTGCTCATTCAATTTGTTAATTGTTTTTTCAAGCTCATTATTCTCTTCTTCACAATTTTCCATTTCATTTCTTAGCTCTCTATTTTTGTTTCTGAGCTTAGCATTTTCTTGTTAGACATGCTTCAAATTTTCAATATTCTCTTCATCTTCTTGTTCACTTTCTATGATGTCAATGCTTCCCCAGAAAGATTCTATGTTTGTTTCTTTAGTTTCTTCATCAAACTCTTCTTCATCTGTTTCATGATTTTTGTGGTCATCATTTTGAGTTTCTTAAGTTATGAAGAGAACTTCCCTTACATCCGTTTCTTCTCCATCACTTTCTAATGAATTGTTTTCTTCCTTGGAGTAAAGACTCTTTTTCTTGTGGAAGCTTTTCTTTTCTTCAAAAGGACACATCTTAGTCTCCTATTCTACCACAATTGAAGCATTTAAAAGGTATCTTATCTTTGTATTTATTGGTTCTCCTTTTGAGCTTCCTTATAAAATGTGATTTTTCTTCATCTGATTCATCGCTTGGTATTTCTTCTTCCTTGTGTTCTTTGTTCTTTGTTTTGTTCTTGGATTTAAAAGATGATTCTTTGTTTGATTGTTCATTTTCTGTAGCTATTCTCATTTCATATGTTGTGAGGGACCCATGTAATTCATCCATTTTCATTTTTTCCAAATCCATATTTCTTTCAATGGTTGAGACCTTGGAATCATATCTCAAACTAAGTGATATCAAAACTTTCTATACAACCAAGGATTCATCGAGTTCTTTTCTTAATCCTTTGATAACATTGGTGACTTCATCTAATATGAGTATATAGGTTGCAATATCTTCCTTTTCATCCATTTTTAGATTTTCAAATTGTGCTCTATCGTTGAAGTTTGACCTACTTGAATTTTGGATCGCCTTCATAAATATTTTTAAGTTTATCCCATACCTATTTAGTTGTGATGCATCCCATCACTTTTCAAGAAACAGTTGGTGTCAATCCACTTAGGATAACATGCCTAGACTTTGAATCACAACTCATTAATTTCTTCTCATTTGGTTCTGTTGGAGAATCTTCTAGGATTTCATAGCCATTTAAAATTGAGAGCCAAATATCCACTCCTAGATTTTTCAAGTAAGTTTTTATCATGTTTCTCCAATATGCATAATTGTTTTAGTCAAGTGGTGGGATCCCATTTGGAATGTGGCCTTCCATTTTTTCTCACAATCTTCCTTCTAGTGATTAGACTGTTCTAAAGGTAATCTGCTCTGATACCAATTGTTGATACTAAGAGGAGGGGTGAATCAATATCAAGTACTATTTATCACCTTTCACAATTTTACTTTTCAATCAAATAATGTATCCAATATGCAATAAAGAGTAGAATAAGAAATACATAATTTACAATATATTTACATGGAATTCCACATAATGTTTTTCTTATATAATAAAATATTACATTCAAAGGAAGTTATAACTTCCAATATTTTTTCAGAACCAAATGGAAGAAGGCTCCAACCCCCTATTAAACATGCTCCAACTTGAAGGAAGCTTTAATTCCCTATATTCTTTAGCTCCAACCTGAAGGAAGCTACAACTCCATATATTCCCTGGCTCCAACCAGAAGGAGGATACAACCCCCTTTCCTTTCCCCTTCCTTCCACCCTTAAATATGTATAAAAAAATTCTATCAAATTATCAAACCATCATCATCAGACTGAGTACAACAACTCCATAAAAACATGTGCCAAGATCTACAACAATACACCTCAAACCATATGGCAAAATATGTAATACTAGAGCTCCTCGTGTGACAAGATTGAGAAATTGGTGGGGCCTCACGTGATGAGGATAGGACCACCTATGAGGGTCTCATGGGACACTATATACTCAACCAACAAAGGATTACTCAGATAGGGATTTTCCCAAAACCCTTCTCACACCTGCAATGATCCGGATTATTTTGAGAATGACATGAAGACAAAAATATAACCGATATATAATAAGGAAATACACAGAGATAATGTGGAGAACACAGAAATATAGTGAAAACCAACATCTATTAATGAACAAGAAAGAAAAACATTGTAGAACACAAACTGGAAGAATGAGGTAGCCTATCTCTAAAAAGAAAGAGATGTTGGCTAGGCTTCATTCGCAAAAAGATTTACATCACACTCCATTGCATGCTTAAAGGGCCTCCTTCACCTTAATTTTATATGAGAGAGTGAGAGGAGAAAAATTACCATGATGCATGTGGGATAAATTGGACTAAGTCTATAAAATGTCATAGGCATGTAAAACACTAGGACTTCCTGGGTGGTCACCCATCCCAGTACTACTCTAGTCTGAGCGCACTCAAGTGCAGAGTTCTAATGGGATCTAGTGCATTAACGCTATGTTGTAGGCATGTACATAAGACCACTAGGAAATCATTACATGATGTACGTAATTAACAAATGAAGATGAAATTACATTACATTCCCCATCAAAAGTGTGAATATCATGGTTTATCAAAACCATAGACTCAAAATGGTGATTCAGTGGAAAAGGTGGATGGCCACCAAGATCCATATGGATCATTCCTCCCCCATTAGGAAGAAATGGTCCCCCTTGCGTCAAGTTCCCTTGGGAGACGGGGAGAATTCTACTAAATATGAAGCTTGGTGTGTTGCTTACTTTGTTGAAGAAGGTGTTATGCTTAGCTTGTTGAAGGATATCATGAACCTGTTGCTAGAGGGGTTGGATTTGTTCAACCAATCTAGCTACATGATCTACCTGAGTGTGGGAGGACTCTATCAGTGAATATGTAGCATGAAGAGTATGAATGGTTATGTTATAACCTTTCTCGATTGGGTAGTGTGGAGGCACCCCTGTAGGTGCATCAAGAACATCTTGGTACTCCTGTACAATCTTGTCAATCTACTTCTGTGTTAAGAACCAAATATCAATATAGCATAGAAAAACCTCAGAATAAGTACCTCCGATATGATTTTTCCTTCCTCATCAAGTTCTGGCAATATAGTTTGAACTGGGATTTTTTCTCCTATAACCTTCTTTAANGTGAGGTGAATCGGTATCAAGTACAATTGATCATCTTTCACAATTTTACTTTTCAATCAAATAATGTATCCAATGTAAAATAAAGAGGAGAATAAGAAATACACAATGTACAATAGATTTACGTGGAAATCCATGGAATGTTTTTCTTATATAATAAAATATTACATTCAAAGGAAGCTACAACTTCCAAGATTTTCCAGCACCAACTGGAAGGAGGCTCCAACCCCCTATTTTACAAGCTCCAAACGTAAGGAAACTACAACTCCCTATATTCTCTATCTCCAACCAAAAGGAGGCTACAACCCCCTTTCCTTGCCTCTTCATTCCACCCTTAAATATGTATATAAAAGAATCAAAGTATCAAACCATCATCATCAGATTGAGTACAAGAACAACATAAATACTTGTGCCAAGATCTCAAGAGTACACCTCAAATCATGTGCCTAAATATGTAATACTAGAGCTCCTCGTGTGACAAGACTGAGCAACTGGAGAGGCCTCGCGTGATGAGGCTAGGACCACCCATAAGGGCCTTGCGGGTCAATGCATACTCAACCAACGAGGGACTACTCAGATAGAGATTTTCCTAAAACCCTTCTCGCACCTGCAAATCCGAGTTCAACCTCCTTCATACAACTCTGCTACCAGACTTTCACTACGATATCACTCGCTTGGATGATAGAATGAGAGTTTCTTGATGTGTATTTAAACTCTTCCAACAAATTCCTTTACTGAACTTTTTAGGGTCGGCATGTAACTTCTTGTTTGCAATTCACATGATCATCTTCAAGAGAGCATATCTCCTCAACCATGAGGATCCACGTGGTGTGCCACCTATAGTTGGAAATGGCTTGATGAGGGATATCAATCTATGGAGGTTCTACATGCATTTTCAATGTCCTTCATGCTATTTTTCTTCAACCAATCTATGGGGCTTCTAAACTTATTCTAGGGTTGACATCAATGACAACCAAATTTCCAACAATATCCCCCTTTGTCATCGATGGAAACACTCATACTTTGTACTCCCTCTGTCATCATGCTCTTGATCTCCCCCTGCCATCATGATCCTGATCTTTCTCTCCCCCTTTGACATCAATGGCAAAGGGTGACTCTTTTCTTTGGGGTTTCTCCCCCTGAACTCATGGTGCTTAATTGTACTTCTTCTTCCTTTTATCTCTTCTTATCATTTCCTTCCTTGGAGCTCTCAACTTTCTTTCTTTCCTTTTTGTCCAGGATCTATATATTATTTAGTCTTCTTGTTTCTATTGCAACCAACTTGCTCGAGTCTTCTTCTCTGATTTCACATCTTCAAGAATCAAACTTAAGATTGTATCCTTGATCACATATTTTACTGACACTAAGGAATTGTGCTTCAATTCTTCAACCAGTAATACAATTGATGTTTTTACATTTTCACTTCCAAGTCTCACTACACCTTTTCCAAGTATTTTGACAGAGGAGTCATTTCCAAATGCTACTTTTTCACTTTTTCCTTTCTTTAGGTGGACAAATTTGTTTTGGTCCTTAGTCATGTGTGTTGAGTACCCATTGTCTATGTACCATTCTTCTTATTTATCTTTAATGATCAATGTTAATTGATAGTTTTCATTTTTTGGATTATCTTTACTTTTCCATACTATAGTTGGCATAGGAGCATCCTTTGTCTTATTTTTGCAATCTCGTTCTTTGTGACCAAGATTATTACACTTGTAGCATATAATATTTTGATCCATCAATGGATCAAATGGATTGTAAATTTTGTTGACATATCCATAAGCACTTCCAGAACTACTGTTTACATGATTTTCCCTTGGATATCCATAATCATTTGTGTTTCTCATATAGTTGTTTCTTTCATTGATTTTTCATTGAATTTCTTTGTGTAACAAGTTTCTGCAAGTATAACAATAAATAAGAAAAATATTCTCATACCTTGTAGGAGGTGACCTTCTTGGTGTTTCATGCCTTCTAAATTCTGATATTTTGTTCCAATTGGAGGTGTCACGTTCCTGATGTTCTTCAATTTCCTCTTGATTCTTGAATCCACTTCTTAAGGCAATTGCATAGTTTCTATAATTTCCTTCATCTTTATTGTATTCTTTATATGTGTCTATTGTCTCTGAATTGATATTATATCCAAGTCATTTCTTATCAGTAGGTGATCTCTAATTGCTAATAATTTCATCTATCCTTTCAATACTTCTTCCCAAATTTTCCAACTTTTCTATTGTCAACATCATCTCTTTTCTTGTGTGATTCGATTCTTATTTTAATTTCTCATAATATTCTAATTGCTCATTCAATTTGTTAATTGTTTTTTCAAGCTCATTATTCTCTTCTTCACAATTTTCCATTTCATTTCTTAGCTCTCTATTTTTGTTTCTGAGCTTAGCATTTTCTTGTTAGACATGCTTCAAATTTTCAATATTCTCTTCATCTTCTTGTTCACTTTCTATGATGTCAATGCTTCCCCAGAAAGATTCTATGTTTGTTTCTTTAGTTTCTTCATCAAACTCTTCTTCATCTGTTTCATGATTTTTGTGGTCATCATTTTGAGTTTCTTAAGTTATGAAGAGAACTTCCCTTACATCCGTTTCTTCTCCATCACTTTCTAATGAATTGTTTTCTTCCTTGGAGTAAAGACTCTTTTTCTTGTGGAAGCTTTTCTTTTCTTCAAAAGGACACATCTTAGTCTCCTATTCTACCACAATTGAAGCATTTAAAAGGTATCTTATCTTTGTATTTATTGGTTCTCCTTTTGAGCTTCCTTATAAAATGTGATTTTTCTTCATCTGATTCATCGCTTGGTATTTCTTCTTCCTTGTGTTCTTTGTTCTTTGTTTTGTTCTTGGATTTAAAAGATGATTCTTTGTTTGATTGTTCATTTTCTGTAGCTATTCTCATTTCATATGTTGTGAGGGACCCATGTAATTCATCCATTTTCATTTTTTCCAAATCCATATTTCTTTCAATGGTTGAGACCTTGGAATCATATCTCAAACTAAGTGATATCAAAACTTTCTATACAACCAAGGATTCATCGAGTTCTTTTCTTAATCCTTTGATAACATTGGTGACTTCATCTAATATGAGTATATAGGTTGCAATATCTTCCTTTTCATCCATTTTTAGATTTTCAAATTGTGCTCTATCGTTGAAGTTTGACCTACTTGAATTTTGGATCGCCTTCATAAATATTTTTAAGTTTATCCCATACCTATTTAGTTGTGATGCATCCCATCACTTTTCAAGAAACAGTTGGTGTCAATCCACTTAGGATAACATGCCTAGACTTTGAATCACAACTCATTAATTTCTTCTCATTTGGTTCTGTTGGAGAATCTTCTAGGATTTCATAGCCATTTAAAATTGAGAGCCAAATATCCACTCCTAGATTTTTCAAGTAAGTTTTTATCATGTTTCTCCAATATGCATAATTGTTTTAGTCAAGTGGTGGGATCCCATTTGGAATGTGGCCTTCCATTTTTTCTCACAATCTTCCTTCTAGTGATTAGACTGTTCTAAAGGTAATCTGCTCTGATACCAATTGTTGATACTAAGAGGAGGGGTGAATCAATATCAAGTACTATTTATCACCTTTCACAATTTTACTTTTCAATCAAATAATGTATCCAATATGCAATAAAGAGTAGAATAAGAAATACATAATTTACAATATATTTACATGGAATTCCACATAATGTTTTTCTTATATAATAAAATATTACATTCAAAGGAAGTTATAACTTCCAATATTTTTTCAGAACCAAATGGAAGAAGGCTCCAACCCCCTATTAAACATGCTCCAACTTGAAGGAAGCTTTAATTCCCTATATTCTTTAGCTCCAACCTGAAGGAAGCTACAACTCCATATATTCCCTGGCTCCAACCAGAAGGAGGATACAACCCCCTTTCCTTTCCCCTTCCTTCCACCCTTAAATATGTATAAAAAAATTCTATCAAATTATCAAACCATCATCATCAGACTGAGTACAACAACTCCATAAAAACATGTGCCAAGATCTACAACAATACACCTCAAACCATATGGCAAAATATGTAATACTAGAGCTCCTCGTGTGACAAGATTGAGAAATTGGTGGGGCCTCACGTGATGAGGATAGGACCACCTATGAGGGTCTCATGGGACACTATATACTCAACCAACAAAGGATTACTCAGATAGGGATTTTCCCAAAACCCTTCTCACACCTGCAATGATCCGGATTATTTTGAGAATGACATGAAGACAAAAATATAACCGATATATAATAAGGAAATACACAGAGATAATGTGGAGAACACAGAAATATAGTGAAAACCAACATCTATTAATGAACAAGAAAGAAAAACATTGTAGAACACAAACTGGAAGAATGAGGTAGCCTATCTCTAAAAAGAAAGAGATGTTGGCTAGGCTTCATTCGCAAAAAGATTTACATCACACTCCATTGCATGCTTAAAGGGCCTCCTTCACCTTAATTTTATATGAGAGAGTGAGAGGAGAAAAATTACCATGATGCATGTGGGATAAATTGGACTAAGTCTATAAAATGTCATAGGCATGTAAAACACTAGGACTTCCTGGGTGGTCACCCATCCCAGTACTACTCTAGTCTGAGCGCACTCAAGTGCAGAGTTCTAATGGGATCTAGTGCATTAACGCTATGTTGTAGGCATGTACATAAGACCACTAGGAAATCATTACATGATGTACGTAATTAACAAATGAAGATGAAATTACATTACATTCCCCATCAAAAGTGTGAATATCATGGTTTATCAAAACCATAGACTCAAAATGGTGATTCAGTGGAAAAGGTGGATGGCCACCAAGATCCATATGGATCATTCCTCCCCCATTAGGAAGAAATGGTCCCCCTTGCGTCAAGTTCCCTTGGGAGACGGGGAGAATTCTACTAAATATGAAGCTTGGTGTGTTGCTTACTTTGTTGAAGAAGGTGTTATGCTTAGCTTGTTGAAGGATATCATGAACCTGTTGCTAGAGGGGTTGGATTTGTTCAACCAATCTAGCTACATGATCTACCTGAGTGTGGGAGGACTCTATCAGTGAATATGTAGCATGAAGAGTATGAATGGTTATGTTATAACCTTTCTCGATTGGGTAGTGTGGAGGCACCCCTGTAGGTGCATCAAGAACATCTTGGTACTCCTGTACAATCTTGTCAATCTACTTCTGTGTTAAGAACCAAATATCAATATAGCATAGAAAAACCTCAGAATAAGTACCTCCGATATGATTTTTCCTTCCTCATCAAGTTCTGGCAATATAGTTTGAACTGGGATTTTTTCTCCTA
>JZKD02S1183786.1:0-12650 GCA_000966675.3 Picea glauca | reverse complement strand
TGCTATGTATGTATGATTTCATGTTGGGTATTTGAAGTCTGAGAGAGTAAGGAAATGAGTTTCAATTGTTTCTCTTCTTGAGTCAAAGTTCCTACAAGGAGTGCAGTGGAGCGTCCACAAGGAGTGCGTTGACGGGTTCAGAGTTCATCTCTGAAAGCTTAGGAGGGATACCGTTCTTCTCATTTCCCGCAGAAGTGAAAGTCAGGCACATAAGCTGTGCAAGGTGTGCGCAGGCTAGTTGGAAGTTCAGAACTTATCAACCAAAGAGAGAGTTGAAGACTATTGTCATAAGGAGTTGCACAGAGTCAAAAGAACTCAAATACTTAGACGTATTTGAAGAGTGCCGCAAGGAGTGCGTGCAGAAATCTCATAGGAGATTTGAGTTAGTGAAAGGAATCTCAGGAGAATTAGCGTCTTCAAGGTGTGAAGAGAAGAAGAGGGGTTTTGGTCATCGTGTAGAGGCCAAGTCATAGTGAGGAGGATTGCTGAGGTGACTTAGAGTAGAAGTTATTTGAGGAAGAGTTTGGATGGTCAAAATTCTTCGAGGAGAATCCCAAAGTAGCGGGGATCGTTGGATCTGTGGAAGCTGCAAGAGGGATAATGGTCAGGACAGAGCCATCCTTTGGACAGCCTAGATAACATCAACCGTTGATCAAGATTTCTGGGGCCGTCAGATCATTTCGGAGTTTCGTACTTCGAAAGTCTGAGTTGCAAGTTTGGGTCTTGATACATCAAGTACCCGAAGTCCGAAAGGATTCTCGTAAGGGTAGAGTGGAAAAGTTGGCAAGTTCAAGTTTTCAGAACTTCAGAGTTCAGTATTTCGGAAGTCTCAAGGCAGAGAGATCGGGATATAGCAGAGGAGAAAACCAGAAATGAAGGGGAGGTGACATGTGGAAGGACAGGAGGCTTCTTGTCGAGATTTGTGGAAAAAAACACGGAGAAACAAGCTTAAGTTTTCAGAACTTCGGAGTTCGAGGTTTCTAAAGTCTTGAGGAAGAGAGATTGGGACATAGCAGGGGAGAAAAATTGAAACGAAGAGGAGGTGACACATGGAAGGACAGGAGACTTCCCGTCGAGTTTGTGAAACAACGAGGTGACATACTATTTTGGTATTTCAGAACATCGAGGATCGGAAGGTGGAGAGGACAAAGAAGTAAAGTGTTAGCATATTGAATTCCTGGTATGCAAAATTGCACTGACCATTGGATCAAGGGAGAGTTCATAGCTGTTGATCTCCTTGGAAGTGGAACCTTAGAGTTTCAGAATTTCAGGATTCGGAGGTTCAGGAATCCCAAGGGTATAGTAAAAGTGCATTTTGATGGTTGAAACCCTGAAATCGCGAAAAGAAAAGGGAGACCGGGACATCTGTATTTCGGTAGATTGGGAATCAGAAGTTTGGGAGTTGAGGGGAAGAGTTGCATGACATCGCAACCCTCGAATTCGCGAAAGTCGAAAAGCCAAAATTGACATCAGGAAGACCAAGTGATTGAATATTTTGGGTTTCAGAGGTCGAAGAGGTAAGGTGCTTGACCATAGGATTCGAGAATTCGCAAAGTCAAATATCCCGAAATAAGAGAGAAATTTTCTCAAGGTGTTGTTGTGGGTAGATTTCCCGAAAGGGAAATAGAGGAGCTAGTCGAGCTCTCGGGCCGAAAAGAAAAGATCCTGTGCGGATCCTGACCTACAGGTCTGGGAAGGGGTCTGCACCATGCAGTGTGAGATAGACAGTATGCGCAGTGTGAGATAAAACTCAGAGATGAGTAACAGATGTTGAATAGACAGAAGTAAGAGAAGAATTGCAGAACAGAGAGAAGCATAGAAGAATTGCAGGACAAAAGAGAAGTGGTAAGAATTGAAACACCTGTGTTGTTGGTCATTCAATCATTTTACTTATAAATAGGGAGGTAGGGTGGTGCTAGGGAGGACTGAGGTCCTCTGATATTCAAGTTGATGCTTGAATATTGGGAGTTGTAGCTTCCATCTAGTTATGGCTAGAAAATAGGGTGGCAGGGTGGTGCTTGGAAAAACACAGAGTTTTTTGTATGCAAGTTGGTGCTTGTATAAGTGGAACTAGGTGCTTCCATCTAGTCGGTGATGGAACACTCTGGGAGTTGGTGCTTCCTTCTATTGGGTGCTAGAGAAGCCAGAGAGTTGGTGCTCTCAACAAGTTGGAGCTTTTGAAACAGAGGTAGTAGCCTCACTTTGAGTTGGTGCTCAAACATAGATGATGTACGAAACTTAAAAGACTTCCTATCATTTCAAAGAAGAAGAGGTTTTCTACCTTTATGGGTTTCCTCATGAAAATTTGTCTCTGTGTATATCTTATGTGTGACTGATTATCATTATTTATGTTGTCTGTATGTTGTATAATATTGATGGTCACTTGGAGAAAGATTAAAAATGATTCAATAGACTTAAAATTGTTTAAGCACAGTAACAACTCATTCACCCCCCCTCTCAGTTGTCTTAGTAATTTCAACAGAATGGTGGTATAATACCACTTATCGTGGAGTTGTTTATGGCCAAATTCCCCTATTAGTGGCATTTTATGTACCAGGAACCTCTAAGGTTCAGGCATCATATAAAGTGTTGCACACCAAAGAAGCCAATATATGTACCCTCAAGGACAACTTCATTATGGTGCAAAATCAAATGAAATACGAGTTTATTAGCATAGATTTGAATATTATTTTTATAAAGTGGATCAAGTGATTTTTCACATGCAACCTTATAAAAACAAATCACTAAAATATAAAGTTTCCTAGAAGATATCTCCCAACTTCTATGGTCCCTATTATATCATACACTACATTGGATAGGTGGCCTACATGTTGGCTCCCCTACCCCACTCCAAGTATTTCCTATGTTATTTCAGTTCTTATTTAAATTGCAGCCTTTAAATACCACTTTTTAATTAATTAAGCAATTTTTTAACAAAATTGTGGGAAATTGAGATGCTTGTTATAAGAATCTTAATTAGTGGAATGAATCATTTAGCACTAATTTCAGATCATTCATGGACCAGATATTTAAGATACATGGTATTGCCACTTCCATTGTCTCAAATTAAAACCCAACATTCACCAACAAATTTTGGTAGGAGCTATTTAAACTTCAAGGTACACAGTTGAATATGAGCACTTCATATCAACCCCAAATGGATGGCCAAATAGAAGTGGTAAAAAATTTCTTGGAACCTATTTGAGATTCTTTGGTTATGAGAAAACATGACAATGGGCACATTGGATGCCCCTGGTCGAATGGTGGTATAATATTACTTATCATGGAGTTGTTTATGGTCAAAATCCCCTTTTAGTGGCATCCTACATACCAGGAACCTCCAAGGTTCAGGCATCATATAATATGTTTCAAACCAAAGAAGCCATTATATGTACCCTCAAGGACAGCTTGGTTATGGTGCAAAAACAAATGAAATACAATTGATTAGCATAGATTCGAACATTATTTTTCCAAATGGGATCAAGTGTTTCTTCATCTGCAATCTTATAAACATAAATCACTAAAAGATAAATTTCCCTAGCATGTAGCTCCCAAGTTCTATGGTCCCTATCAGATCATACACCACATTAGACAGGTGGCCTACATGCTGACTCTCCTAACCCACTCCAAGATTCATCCATTTTTTCATGTGTCTTGTTTGAAGAAGATTGTGGGATCAAATTGCAAAGTGAAGACCAAACTACCTAAACTTGATGAAGAATGTTGTGTTTGGCTCTAGAAAAAAGCATGATTAGATACTAGAAAGCCTCAGTTGCACTAGCACACAATCAGGGAAGTATTGATCCAATGGAAAAATATGCAACCAAAATATGTTACATGGGAACCAACAACAATTCTACAACAATTTCCTCACCTTCAATGTTGAGTACAATGTGATTTTTTAAGGGGGAGGGCATGTTAGGGTCCTACCCCAACCCCTATATTAGGATAGTTTATTGATGTATGAGGGAACCTTCCTTGAATAAGGCCCACTAAATAGTTAGTTAATAGTCACTCATTTTAAAAAGGGTCATGTTCCTTAATAAGGCCCAAATTGTTAGTAGGCCCTCATTATAAGTGGTCTCGCAGGTAGTTAATATTATCTATTGATAGCTTTATATTGAGTATACATTTATGAAATGTGTTTTCAAGACTTCTTGTTGTATTTGGAGCTTTACTCTTGGAGGTTTCCCCCTTGAGGAGGCAAGTGAACATAGCTCTCAATTATTGAATATCATTAATACAAGAGATATTTCTCAAGGTTTATTTATTTTCTCTTATGTTCATTGGTTTTGCNTTAAATTGCAGCCTTTAAATACCACTTTTTAATTAATTAAGCCATTTTTTAAGCAAGTTGTGGGAAATTGAGATGTTTGTTATAAGAATCTTAATTAGTGGAATGAATCATTTAGCACTAATTTTGGATCATTCATGGACCATATATTTAAGCTACATGGTATTTCCACTTCCATTTTCTCAGATTAAGACCCTACATTCACCAACAAATTTTGGTAGGAGCTATTTAAACTTCAAGGTATGCAGTTGAATATGAGCACTTTATATCAACCCCAAATGGATGGCCAAATAGAAGTGGTAAAAAATTTCTTGGAACCTATTTGAGATGCTTTGGTTCTGAGAAAACACAACAATGGGAACATTGGCTTCACCTGGTTGAATGGTGGTATAATATCACTTATCATGGAGTTGTTTATGGCCAAAATCCCCTTTTAGCGGCATCCTACGTATCAGGAACCTCCAAGGTTCAAGCATCATATAAAATGTTTCAGACCAAAGAAGCCATTATATGTACCCTCAAGGACAGCTTGGTTATGGTGCAAAAACAAATGGAATACAACTGATTAGCATAGATCTGAACATTATTTTTCCAAATGGGATCAAGTGTTTCTTCATCTGCAACCTTATAAACATAAATCACTAAAAGATAAATTTCCCTAGCATTTATTTCCCAAGTTCTATGGTACCTATCAGATCATACACCGCATTGGACAGGTGGCCTACATGCTGACTCTCCTAACCTACTCCAAGATTCATCCATTTTTTCATGTGTCTTGTTTGAAGAAGATTGTGGGATCAAATTGCAAAGTGAATACCAAACTACTAGAACTTGATGAAGAATTCTTTGTTTGGTTCCAACGAAAAGCATGATTGGATACTAGAAAGCGTCAGTTGCACTAGCACACAATCAGAGAAGTACTGATCCAATGGAAAAATATGCAACCAGAATATGTTACATGGGATCCAACAATGATTCTACAACAATTTCCTCACCTTCAATGTTGAGTACAATGTTATTTTTTAAGGGGGAGGGCATGTTGGGGTCCTACCCTAAACCCTATATTAGGATACTTTATTGATGTATGAGGGAACCTTCCTTGAATAAGGCCCACTAAATAGTTAGTTAATAGTCACTCATTGTAAAAAGGGTCATGTTACTTAATAAGGCCCAAATTGGTTAGTAGGCCCTCATTATAAGTGGGCTCGTAGGTAGTTAAGATTATTGATTGATAGCTTTATATTGAGTATAAAGTTATGAAATGTGTTTTCAAGACTTCTTGTTGTATTTGGAGTTTTACTCCTAGAGGTTTCCCCCTTGAGGAGGCAAGTGAACATAGCTCCCAATTCTTGAATATCATTAATACAAGAGATATTCTCAAGGTTTATTTATTTTCTCTTATGTTCATTGGTTTTGCACAAGTATTTTATTACATTCTATGTGATTTCTCTGAAGTTTTAGGGTTAAGTACATTCCACATTCACGAATTTGGAGTAAACATATTGTTTTCCTTTGTAATTAGAATTCTGCACAAAAAGGAATATATTTTGATCAAATAAGTTGTAAATGACTTGTATCATTGGTATCATATATATTTTAGGCATTCCATTCACTCATTTCTATATTTATTCACTATTTGGTTTTGTTATCTAGTATCAATCTATGCAAACATTAAATATCTACATGAAGCTGGAAGAAATGTTGTTGTGCATCAAAACTTCTAAGCTAAGAAGATTCTTCATGATCAACACTTAAGTCTTGTTCCTTTTTGAGATTGTTGTCTGCACAAGCTTTTAGTAGATGACATTGTGTATTCAATCTTGAAATATTCTACNACATAGCTCTCAATTATTGAATATCATTAATACAAGAGATATTTCTCAAGGTTTATTTATTTTCTCTTATGTTCATTGGTTTTGCACAAGTATTTTATTACATTCTATGTGATTTTTATGAAGTTTTGGGCTTAAGTACATTCCACATTCACAAATTTGGAGTGAACATATTGTTTTCCTTTGTAATTATAATTCTCCACAAAAAGGAATATATTTTGATCAAATAAGTTGTAAATGAGTTTTATCATTGGTATCATATATATTTTAGGCATGCCATTCACTCATTTCTATATTTATTCACTATTTGATTTTGTTACCTAGTATCAATCTATGCAAACATTAAATATCTACATGAAGCTGCAAGAAATGTTGTTGTGCATCAAAATATCTAAGCTAAGAAGATTCTTCATGATCAACACTTAAGTCTTGTTCCTTTTTGAGATTGTTGTCTGCACAAGCTTTTAGTAGATGACATTGTGTATTCAATGTTGAAATATTCTACGGGGATTGGATATTTCGCTTCAAAATACACCATAGTTGGAAATATTGTAGAGAAAAGTGACATGTGTGCTTTTGGAATCACTATGTTGTAGGTTCTCACATGATAAAGAAGGATAAAATATTCGTTGATAACACTTATTGTACAATCTAGGTGGTTACATGAATTCATCGATATAACTCTCAAGAAGAAGTACTCAAAAGAGGAGGCTTTTGTTATACGTGTATTTCCCACCATATGCTTTGCAAGAATGTTATTATATGTTATGAGGATGAAATTACATAATGGAGCAAAAAGATGAACTAACAATGTTTAAAAGATATATATATATTTTAACGAAATAAACAATGTTTAAAAGATCATCTATGTCACAAAGGTTAACTAACAACTGGTGGGCTTGGATTTAAAGTAACTTGAGATCAAATAATTTTTCGGAAAACAATAAGCAACGCCATTTAATGTTCGACACACTTTCTTGTATACCGATTTGATTCAAGTGTGTACACAACATCTTTAATTGTTCTATGTTTTTTTATGTTTTTTTTGTTTTATTTTACTTGAAATTTGATGAGAATCTATTGGATTTCTAGATTTGAGTTGTTAATTCTGTATAATCATAATGTTTTTCAACAGACTAAATCCATTTATAAATTCACAAAAAAATACCAAAAATATGAATCGTCTTCTGGGTAGTTACATAATGGGTAGTTACGATACATAAATTAATCGTCGATCTATGTCATTCTCGTGATGTTGGACTTTACATGATTGATCTATGTCATTCTCGTGACGCTAGCAATAATCATATATATTATTTATTTATAAATATCTTTCCTCTTTGGTATATTATAATTATATTATTTATTTATAAATCTCTTTCCTCCTTATCATTTTTTGAATATTTTGGTTGTTGAAAATTCAATGGGCAACTGGCTCGAGAGCATTTAATGCTCCACATTGTCATGTACACAGTTATATATAAAGTAAATTTATATCTTACTGTGTGTACACTCCAGTAATTTCATTTGTTACGGTTGTCTCCCCAGTTGTGTGCAATTATTAAGCTGAAATGCATACACCTATTGGAAATGGGCACATTTAGTGATCTTTTAACCTTAAATATTAATTTTATGGCTAACAATTGAAGATGTTGACATATTCTTAGTCATCCTCCCAAATCAATGAATGAGATTTACTGTTCATAACTTCCTTGCATTTATGAATGAATGCATTAACATGTTTACTTTTTCACATTTACCTAATCATATTAATAAATTACTGTAAGGCCATACGATTTCTACGTTAATATGATTAACAAGGATTAATATCTATGCAAGATTTTATTTCCATGTTTGGATGATTAGCAGGAATTACCTCAAATGGATTGCACATATAACTATTGGGATGTGAACCATGGCCACGTTTGGCTTGCATTCAATTTAAAGTAAATAAAATTAGTTTATGGATTGATATATTTTCTGGCATTTCATGTTATAATCGTATTTAGTTAATCCAAGATCCCTGGCTTTTCATATTTCACCTTTCTGAAATTAGTTCTTTACTTAAATTGCTAGATACTCAAATCGCCCATAATCAATGACCTCTACTAGCCATGTTGGGATGGCCTTTTGATTTTAACATTTTCATCATACAATAGAAATTGTGCGAGAAAAATCGATTCATTTCACTATTCATCAGTTACAGTAGACCTTAACATTTACGATTCGTTTCACTATCCATCAGTTACAGTAGACCTTAACAGTGTGTAGATAGATCACATGCATTGTTCCAATGGTATTCGATTTGCACATGGGCAACAAATCCTCGCCTTTTATAATTAATTTTTATTAGTGCAAGCTGCGGTGAAGCATATGGTTGCAAACCAGAAAAGCATGGGGCATCGCTCCTCCGGTCTAGATAACTGAGTCAATTCATGGAATTTCCTAGGTTACACAGTGGTATAACTTCCATGTATTTTTTTATTTGAACATTCATTCTGGATTGTTTAATTATTATATTATTGGTTTATAACCTCTGCTCCTTTTACAGATGGGTATATAGCTCTGAAGGTCTCTTGCAACAAGTTGTTTGTGAAATCATATTCCAAATCACTCGTGACTATAGTATACTCCTCTGGAGGATTTTCTCTATGTACAAACCTTTAAATATTATACCCAATTTAAAAAATGTTAAGAGAAACTATGTACAAACCCAATATGATTTTCTCTAGTATACCCAATTTAAAAAATGTTAAGAGACACTATGTACAAACCTTTAAATATTTTAGGCTCTCTAAAAACCTTTAAATCTTTTAAAATAAATTGAATTGATGCATAGGTGTATGTCACCACAAACAATTTTACTATATTAATTGCATAATGTAACTTTTATATAGTTAAATTAAAGTTTAAATTTTTTTTATGGAATCTCAATGGCTTTGGGTTTTCATCTTCAATTATTCTAAATTATATTTACATAGAAGTGTTATATATATATATATATATATATATATATATATATTGTGTGGATTTAAATAGTTATATATAATATATATTGTATAGAGTATTGAATACTATGTATTTTTTTATTATCTCAAATATTCATTTTAATATTTGAAAATTATAGAATATGTATCAAAGTTTATATGTATTATTTTAAATTAATTTAAATTCAAGATCATATTTTATCAATGTATTTGGAACACGCATGATTCTAAGTTTTCTATATTTTTCACAAAGGAAACATTTAGTTAGTTGATATCTCAAAGTAGTGATCAACATCTTAATAATAATAATAGTTGATATCTAAGAGTAGTATATTTTATTTTTATTTTTTGTGATCAACATCTTAATAATAATAAAAACATCTTAATAATCGTAAACTCAAAATATTTCAAAATGTAAATCCTGCAATATGCAATGAATATAAAATAGATAGACACTATACGCAAAAATAAGAATGTGAAATCCGTAGATAAACTTTAACTTATTTAAATGTTGAAAGGCTCTATTTACAAACCTTTAAACGTTTTATGCTCTATACAAACCCTTAAATCTTTTAAAATAAATTGTTGCATTGATTCATGTCACTACCAATGCCACAAAGTTAAAGTTGATTCTACAATGTGTTGATTGTTTCTTGACTTCGCATCGTGATGAATAATTCCCAACATTGCATTTTGATGAAAATTTCACCATGTCGCAATGTCATGAACATTTCCCGTCATTGAAAATCTGAAAAACATTTCTCAACCTTGCAATGTGATGAACATTCTTCAATGTCACAATGTGACAAACATTTCCCAACGTCGCAATGTGACAAACATTTCCCAACCTGACATTCTGACGAACATATTCCAACATCGTAATGTGACGAACATTTCCCAATGTTGCATTGTGACAAGCCTTTCCCAATGTCCCAATTTCATGAACATTTCCTAATGTTGCATTATCGTGATTGCTTCTCAATGTCACAATGTGATGAACATTTCTCAACGTCACAGTGTGGCGAACATTTCCCAATGTCGCAATGTGACAAACATTTCCCCACATTGCATTGTGACGACCATTTCCCAACGTCAGAAAAGTAAAATATGATTCTACAATTTGTCGAGTGTTTCTTGAGATAAAATTGGAATGATTTATTACCAACATTGATTTTTGATGAAATATTCTTGATGTCTCAATGTGAATTTTTTTTTTCAACATCACAATGTGACAAACATTTCCCAACATTTCATTGTGACTACCATTTCTCAACATCACAAAAGTAAAACATGATTTTACAATGTGCTGAGTGTTTCATGAAATCACGTTCTCAAGAATAATTCCCAACATTTCAATTTGCATTGTGATGAAATTTTTCCGACGTTGCAATGTGACGAACATTTCCTAGCATTGCAATGTAACGAACATTTCTCAATGTCACAATGTGATGAACATTTCTCTACATCGTAAAGTGACGAACATTTATCAGCATCACAATGTGATGAACATTTCTTAACATCGCAATGTCACAAACATTTCCCAACATCCCATTCTAGCGAACATATCCCAACATCAATTTGTGATGAGCATTCAACATTGTCGCATTGTGACAAACATTTCCCAATGTTGCAATGTCACAAACATTTACTAATTTTTCACTATCATGACCATTTACCAACATCTCAATGTTACGAATATTTCTCATCATTGCAATGTGACGAACATTTCCCATCATCGCAAGGTGACAAACATTTCCCAATGTCACAATGTGACGAACATTTCCAAACGTTGCAATGTGATGAACATTTCTCAACGTCGCGGTGTTAGAACATTTCGTGACATCGCATTGTGAGGAATGTTTACCAACATTGCAATTGACGAACATTTCCCAACGTCGCAAATTGATTAATATTTCTCAATATCACAATGTGACAAACATTTCCCAACATCACAATGTGACGAACATTTCCCAACGTCAACCACATTTCTGACGAACATTTCCCAACATCGTAATGTGACTACGATTTCTCAATGTCACATTGTGATGAACATTTCTCAATGTCACAATGTCACAAACATTTCCCAATGTCGTACTATCATAAACATTTCCCAATATCACAATGTCACGAACATTTTCCAATGTTGCATTATGATAAAGATCTCTCAATATCACATGAACATAGATTTTCCCATTGTCATAAAAATTTCCAGTTGTTGCAATGCGACAAAAAATCTCCCAACATCACATTGTGACGAACATTTCCAGTACACACACACACACACCACCCATAGTGATGGGCATGATTTTTTGTGGTCTTCTATGATTAAAGTCAACCATAGTTATAATAATGGTCAACCTTGGTATAATGGTTTGTCATGGTCATGGTAAATATTTTGTATGTATGTAATATTGTATTATTAATGTGTTTTGTGCTTTATTAATGTGTTAATTAATAATATTTTATTAAAGTATTAATACTTTGAATTAACATTGTCTTGCTATATTTATGAGAATTGAAACCAGGTGGGAAGGATAACAGTCATTCCTAGAAACCATCCAAGCTAAACTCAATTGACATTAATATATTATTTATCGGTGCATTAATTTAATACATGTATTAATACTCGAGCAACATATTATTTATTAATATATAAATATATTAATTATAATTTATTTATATATTATAATAATTTATAAATGCATTATTATAATGTATTAATACTTTATTAATATATCGTTACTTTATTAATGTATTATTACTTTACTAATGTATTACTTTATTAATGTTTAATGTATAAATCCTTTGGCAATATATTAATTAATAATGTATAAATATATTAATTATAATATATTTAAGCATTATTATAATGGGTTAATATGGGTATAGTTTGGACAATCTAAGAGAAAGTGATTTTCATCTTCAACATTCTTAGTGTCACCAAGGTGACACACTCGTTCATCCCATGGTGTTTTAGGAATTTACCAATGCCCAGTTTCACTATGGAGCTCGTGAGAATTTGTTCTTATCTTAGAAATGCTTATTTTTTTCTTTACACTTGGAAAAACAGATAGATAATTTTGATCTTCTAGATTAGGGTTGATTACATATTTATAATACCTTAATTTTATTTTTTCCTCTAACTCTTTATCACACCACATTTTCTCCTTAAATTTTGATTTGACGTCTTTTTTCATAGTATCTTTATTCTGCAAAATGGTTTCTTCCATGATTCCCCAATAGTTTAGCCAAGCCCAGGCATCTTTATGCCATCCTCGCTTCAGTCGATGGTGGTTATGACTTGATTTTGAGGCAAATTTAGGTAGGCTATTGTCTTCCATGTTGTTTAACTTGTTCTTATACATTAGGTATCTAGTCATAGCCATGCTCTCAATGGGGGGGAGGCTTGTTTCTAAGAGGATGATGGGATAGGGCGTATTTCCTTTAATTTTGAGATTATAGGTTATAAAATTCTTTTGTATTTGCTCTATCTTTCTCCAGGATTCACGAGAGATACTACAACCCCAGACTTCACAT
>JZKD02S1183752.1:201864-217043 GCA_000966675.3 Picea glauca | reverse complement strand
CAATGTTGATTTGATCACTTTTAGATTTGGAGAATGGTTGGATATAAAGAACACAACATCAAAACACTTGTGGGGGAACCAACAACCCTTGATTGTCCAAATGAATGACAATCACAATGTAGTGGGAATAATGGAATATTTTCCCCTTTGGTAGGAGAATGATGTACTCTTACATTTCACCCATAATGATTGTACTTAACCCATGCTCCAATGACTATGTGAGGTAGACTTTCTCACCAACCTCCACCTGCCTTCATTATTGGCTCCTCGAGTTAAAAGAGGCAAATGGCTCCAATTAGGGCACATGATGGAAAAGAGAATAGTTCCTAGGTTGACACTTGGCAATAGAGGAACACCCAACACATAGGCCCCCTTTCCTGTTCACCTGTTGTGGAATCATATCCCCTATCGTTCTCTCTACATCCAGCTTGGACCATTGTATATTATATTCCAACATTAAAATTTACATAGTTTTGTGTACATAGTGATAGCTCTATCACATTGTGTATAGAAGCTATATTTAAAATGTCTACATGCCTAGCCATTCACTAGTCAAGCCTTGTTTATGAGCTCCATAATAGGAATCCATACAAGTGTATTTACATCATTTACACGTGAGGTCATTTATTCAAGATCGAATGACCTGACTCTCATCTTTTTAACCACTTGTTTACAATTTGCACATACTCTGATCCAATACATCCGAAGGGTCAAAATCATGGTATTACATTGATTTTTTTGATAAGATGACATTATTCCATGTTCTAGGCATGGGCTTTTACATGCCAACACTATTTCTTGTTGTATTACTAACCTACTAATTTTAAATATGAAGGCCATTGGAAATATGTTGGAGCAATTTCTTCCTGCAGTGTTAACTTGCTAATTTTAAATGTGAATGCTATTGGTCATATGACAACGTTTTTTTTTTATATATTATTGTTAACTTGTCACTTATAAATGTGAATGCACATATATGTCAACATTATTTTAGCACTTAGATCTAACATGTTCTTGTATGCTTTTCAACAATGGTGTTCTTACTATTAGCACTCTGCAAATCTATTCGGTTGATAAACAGACGACAGAGGCAACTATTTCAACCAACTTTGAGACCCGAAACTAGCCTTTTGGACCTGGAGAGGGCTCTCTCGGGAGACTTTGTCTCGATACAGAATATGGATTTAAATGGTCGGCTATATTTAACACTGTTAGATACTAAGTTTTGGTTCTATTGGCACAAGAAAGTAAGACTTTGGGCTATGGAGTCGAATTTAAAGAACGGATGGAAACAAATGACTTAGTGACTAAACTTGAGAGGATAAAGGCTAAGCGAGTAACAATTTTCAGTTCAAAATCATTGTGTGTGGCGGGGAGAAAACATAGGAAGCAACTCAGAGCACAGTTGAGGATGAATTCAGAGTTAACATTAGAGGAAATACGTTTTGTCTAAAAGGCGCAAACAAGGAGCGTTGCGCAACGAATCCACAGGTTCAAAATTTCATTCTGATTTAGATAGAAAAAGATATGAATAAATAAAACAAGAAGTACGTACACAAAGAAAGGAAACAATACATCCAACTGCTACAATTAGAATATTTTCATCAAAGCTTTAGAACTTTTCCATTAAATTTCGATCGAGCTCAAACTATATTCAATAGACATTGTCTATACTAATTTTTCCAACCAACCTAGCTTACATCTAAAAGATCAAATATATAGACGAGGGCGTCACTTGGGCTACCCTTCTCTTCTAACTAATATCTCTAAAAACTAGGAAATTGATTGTTCTGCGTTAAAGGACTCTTTGCATGATGTTTTTCCAAAAATAGACAACAAATACATCTGGCTACATCATGACTGCTTATATTATGCCACGGGGATTTGGTTATCGACTAGGTCTCGTCATGAGAGGGTGATGTGTCAATGCTTTTCTTCGATCAGGTATTTGAGAGACAAGTGTTTGTCAAAGTCATGTTATCTACTGTAATGACTTTGGTTTCTATCGCGTGCTCATTTGTTGGGGGAATGTGCGCGGAAGGTGGTTGTTGACTGTCATGGTCATTATCAAAACGACAAAACGTTTTAGGGCAATGCCTCCTTCAAAAATGTCAATATTTGCTCTATGTTTGAGGATACGAGAACAAACTTGGTTAATCTTGTTTCTTCTATGTGCTGGCGAGAGCCGCGCGAGCTTTCTCCTCGGTCGCTTCACATTCTATGAAATGATTTGCATACCTATCTTCTGACAACCTATGTGTTTCACGCAGTTGTACGATTGTATCTTGTGCCTCTATGAGTTGTCTCTTGAGCCATGCCACGTTTCCTTCGTGGCCTTGCGTTGCTGACACCTCAAGGGTCTTTGTCGATAGTTGTTGTCTCAGCTCCTTGTTTTCCTGGTAAAGTTCGATGATAGTTAGTTTCGCCTGTTTCAGCTATTGAGATGACTCTTGAACATTAGTACCCGCGACATCCATCCTCCTTGTTTTGCTCCTACTTTCTCGGCTTGTACCTTCAACATGTTCCAGACGAATAGCGCGCATAAGTAATTCTTCGACAACCGATCTTGTGTGCAGATCGTTTGGGACTCAGGTTTCCCCAGCTTCCTTGTTCTTCCTTGGCCTGCCCCTTCTCCGAGGTATCTAATGTTGGGAAGACATGTCTTCTATTGTCCTTCCTTCCTGCTTAGGTCCTTGCCCTCTGAGTTCCACGCGGTGTGATATCATTGTTTCCGCAAGTAAAGGGAAAACTCCCTTTGGATCCTTGGGGATGCTTGTTGTGAGTGAGAATGAATCCCAATCGCTTTGGGAATCAGGCCTAGCGATTATGCTACTTCGCGCGCCCTTTCTTATTTTTTGGGAGATCGCCATGGCATGACCGGTATTTATCCTGTGCGTGGTGGATCCAACAAATGCACAAGGCGGAAAATTCGATCAACCTGGGCTTGAGATAAAAAATACAAACAGTGCGTGGACCAGGTTTCACAAATAAAATGGGTGCAAAACATCTGAAATTTATAATAGATTTTGCATAAGGAGGAATCATGCCAAAGAACATTGAATTCATGGCGACTATATGTTTCGAATCGAATTGCAGATTTTCCATAGCACATCCCTGCGTGTAAAGTACAGGTGATAAGGGTTGCATGTCATACATGATACGAACACCGCAATTTTTTCATTCCCTCGGCCTTCATAATGAGTTGATAATAGTTACTGCACTTGCTAATGCGACTTCCATTAACTACTTGACTCGACCTGGGGCACGTAGAGACTACCTTTTAACAAGACCTGACTCTCTGGGAACAACATACCCGTACCATTTACGCATGTTTCGACTCTGACATCCCTTCCCGTTTCCAAGGGCCAATCGGCAATTTGCCAACTTCGACCCTTTCATTGTTACGTACATGACTTCACATGTTTTGACACATGGGTCATAACTCGATTAAAACCAACTCTAATTGAAAGGGAAAATGGCGGCGCTAATAGATGGCTCCAATGGGGATGCTATCCTCCCCACGAGGTAGCAAAGAACAATAGACGAGGTGCCTGACCATTGTGCCTTATTTCGACTCTTCGACACTGAAATATGAAAGACAAAACACAACCTAAACCTATCGATGCAGCTTCTAAAATATTCAGCATAAACTCAGGGCCTTCACTTCAGGCTTCAATTTTCTGCTGACATACTGACTCGACACAAAATTAAAACGACTATTTACAATGACATATGACTTAAGCAAATTTTATTCCATCAGATAATGTTTGAGGAACCTGTCGTTTACAGGCCCCCAACCAAGGCATTTTCCATTTGATCCTTCTAGAAAATAAGTGTTGATCCCACAATACGCGCTGACTCTGAATGGACCCGTCCAAACATGGCCAAATTTTTTGTGCTTTCCTTTATCTTCACTCCTCGTGTCACATCTCAGCACCAACTCCCCTACCTAAAATTCCTCCTACTTAGAACGCTTGTCGAAGGTTCTCTTCATCCTCTCCTGGTGGAGTTGTGATTGATTGTATACCTGTTCCCTCATCTGTTGTGTGTGAATCCATTGTTTTATTATCGTCTACGTGTCATTTGGCTCAACCTCCTGCTCTTGCAGCAACTTTCTGACGGGAAACCCCAGTGTGGTATGGAAAATTGCATCTGCGCTGTATACAATCTGAAATGCGACGTTGAGATGGACTTCTTGGTGGTAACCCAGTCTGCCTACAATGCATAGATAAGATTTTTATGCCAAGCTTTCTTATTGTCTTGCAGGAGTCTTTTGATGATCCTGGTTAGGATTTTATTTGAGGATTTTGCTAACCCGTTTCCTTGTGGGTAGTACGTCGTAGAATGCCTCAGGGTTATATTGTAGTCATGACAAAACTTTTCCATCCTCCTGAAATTGAATGTGGTTGCGTTGTCTGTTGTGATCTTGACGGGGCATCCAAATCTCGACAAGATGTTTGTCTCTGGAAATTGGTGATGACTACGGTGGTAGCTTGCTTCGTGGGGATCGCTTCTATCCATTTCATGAAGTAGTTAGTGGTCGTGAGTATCCATTTGTGTTGTGCCGAGGATGGCGGATTTATTTCCCCTATGAAATCCAAACCCCATTGCATGAAAGGTGTTTCGATTGAGATCGAGTTTAGTGGCAAGGGTTGCAACTTTCTTCTCCTGTTGAAAATATGACATTTGTGGCAGTTGGAGACTTCTTTTTATACGTCTGCGAATATTGTAGGCCAATAGTAACCCGCCCTCAAGATTTTGTGCGCGATGGTTTTCCATTAGTGGTTCCCTTTGCAATCACCTTTGTGAAATTCTTCTATGGCTCGCTTCACATCATTTTCCAGCAAAAAACTCAACAACATTCCCCCAGGATCTTTCCAGTAGAGTGATTTATCAAGATGCAGAACTTACCCTCTTTAAGCTTTAGAAATCTGGCCTTGGTCTTACTTACACCCAGAGAGGCCTGAAGATTCTTCAACACATAGATGATGTCTGCATACCACCGCGAATCGACGAACTTCTGAGACACCTGCACAATTTCTTCTTCTCGAGGACTCTTTGACAGATCGACAATGAAATTGATTCCCACAGTGTCACAGTTTGACTACGCCATTAGCTTCACGAGGCCTTGAACCTTAATTAGTTTTGTAGGCTTAATCTCCAAGTCATATTCCAGCATGGCCACTATCCACTTTCCTCTCCTCCCTTCAGGATCGAGTTGAGTCAAGATATCCTTAACTGAGTTGCTGGGCACATAGGAAATAACGTGGGAGTGCAATATGTACGTCCTTAACTCCTTTAGAGATTTTACTAAGGCATATGATTTTTTTTCCATAATGTCGTACCTTAGTGGAGCATCTCTCAACGTCCTGTTGAAATAGGCTATAGGTTTCTCAAAGTTTTGCTCGTCTTTCTATAACAACATGCCGACAATCGTATGCTCTGAGGCGAATGAAAATAGGATGAAATATTTCATGAAGTCTGGACTAGCTAGCACAAAAGCTCTAGTCAATGCCACCTTGATGTCTTCAAAATATTTCTTGGCTTTCAGGTTCCACTTCATCTCATTCCCCTTTCTGAGCATACAGGTGATATGCTTTATAATCTCTTCCAGGTTCGGGATGAATCTTCTCAAGAAGTTTACTTTTTCCAGGAAGGATTGCACTTCCTTCTTACTGTGCGAAGTGTCGATTTTTATGATTCCTTCAAACCTACTGGGGTCTATCTTAATGACCTCTTTCAAGATAATGTGCCCCAACAACTTCCCTTCTTCCATCTCGAAATGTGATTTCTTCGGATTTAGCGATATGTTGAACTTCCTGCACTTTTGGAAAACTCTTTTCAGGGGCCCGAGGTGTTGTTTATCGAAGTCATAGTATATTGTGATGTCATCCAGATATATCACAATAAACTTATCCTTTTCGTCAACAAACACGATGTTTATTTCCCTATGGAAGGTATCTCCCATGTTCATCAAGCCGAAAGGCATCTTGGCATACATGAACGTCCCCCACGGCATTGTAAAGGTCATCTTTTCCCTGTCGTCCGGGTGTACCATGATCTAGTTATAACCCGAAAATCCATCTAGCATGGACATCTTCTGGGACCCCACCACCTTTTATAGGATATAGTCCATTTTAGGGAGAGGGTAGTGATCCTCGAGGGACACTTTGTTTAAGTTTCGGAAGTCCACACATAGTCTTATTTCGCCACTTTTCTTTCTTACGAGCACCAAATTGGCTACCCATTTCGAAAACCGTAAAGAAACGATAATCTTAGCTTCAAAGAGTTTCTTTACCTCTTTTTCAATCAACGACAGTAGGATGGGATTTATCCCTCTCAACTTTTGTTTGAAAGGCTTCTGGTCTTCTTTGAGAGGGATAACATACTGGATCATTTTAGTGTCATACACCTTCAAATCATCATAGCTCCATGTGAAAACGTCGGGGAAGTCCTTCATGAGCTTGATGTAGTCTTACTTGATCTCCGGACTGAGCGTTTTCGATAATTTGATTATTTTCGGGTTCTCCTCAGTCCCAATGATCCATTTGGGATGATGTTATTTTTCAGTTGTACTATGTCCCTTCCCGTTATATGGTTCTGGAAAGGGTCGTCATTACTGCGCGCATCCGCGCTCCCATCTTCGTCGCAACAACATTCATCGTCAATGTTTGTATTAACGAACTCGTCACTCATTTGGAAAAAACTCTCCACCTGTTTGTCGTCTTCAAACACCTGCCAGTATTTGATATTATCAGGCACTATCGGTCTGTGCTTGACTTTGATTTCATATTTTTTGTTGGGGAAGATGGGGATTTTGAAAACCAAGGCTGAGGTGGTCAATGCATCAATGATATGATTTTTCCCCCTCGGGACAACTGACAGATTATACTTCGAGAACTCCTCGAGGAGGTCCAACACCAAGTTTTTGTAATCTCTCAACCTGGGTTGTTTTTCCTAATATATTCCTTTCACTTGGTTTATAATCAGCTCGGAGTCTCTGTGCACTATTATATTCTCCGCGCCTAATTCCTTTAAAACCTTTAGGCCCAAAATCAACGCCTCATACTCGACCATGTTGTTTGTACAATCAAAAGCAAGTTTGTACGAGCATAGATTTGAGCCCACTTTGGGGGCTGTTTTATCCATACGTCGGCCCCAACCCCTTGTTTGTTGACCGTGTCGTCGAAACTCATGCTCCATATCTCATTCTCCGCACGGTTTCTCGGATCGGGGCACTCGGTTGCTCTTCGCGTGGCTTCATCATCGACGATCATAATGGTTTTTGTTTCATCCTCTTCAAAACTAAGGTCATTGTAGAATATGGAGGAACCCACCTCAGTGTTGATTGAATAGATGGGATGGTTATTTGGTTGTGTCTTACTGCTTACCATATATTTCAGAAGCATTTCTCTGTATAACCGCCTATCTTGGCCAAAAATGGGAATGGTGGTGTATGGCATGTCCATTTGCAAAGTCCCCTTTAACTTCACAGCCCACGACCTAGATAGAAACATGCCAAACTTTGGGGGTATGTCTGCCATGACCACATCCATAACCATGTTCTTCGAAGGAATTTGGGCCAACGACACAACTAAGTCCTTGATGAGACCCAAGCACTTGAACTTCCTCGAATCAAAAGAAAAAAAGGTCCTTATAGGGCCTGGTGATGTCCAAACCCAACTTGTCCATGATTACCTTTGGCATGAGGTTATGCGACTTGCCGAAATCCAACATGGTGTTATGCATAGTCATGTCATGGAATTTCAAAATGACATAGAACGGGGGAACATCCTCGGTATCACTTGTCTCCTCAACGGGCAAAGCAAATAGAATAGGAGGGTGATCGTCTTGGACGTTCAAAGTATCGGGAGTCCCTCCCATTTTTCTCATTTTAATGATGTTCTCTCGATACTCACCCTTTCTTATAATTTCGTTGAACGAGATAGAGATTTTGATTTTAGCAATTTCATGCTCGAAGTTAAAAGGGGGACAAACTTTTTCCACCTCTTTTCCACATGCTTCCCTTCCTGTTTCGAGCGCTTTCCTCGGGGCCTCCTCCTTTGAATTCATCTCTACTTCATCTCTATGCCTCCTAGTTGCCACCTGCCATCTCCGTAGAAACAAATTGGGGATGTCTCATGTATTACTCCTTTCTTGCAGGGTTGATGTTTCCCAACCTGGTAGATATTTTTCTTTAAAATCACCATTGTATGCAATACTTAAGCACTCTTAATCTTATCTATTTAGATGCATTACACGTTGGATTCCTATACAATAAATTTTGTAAGATGACAACTTCCACCACCTAGACCATACTTACATTGACTAAAATGTTGCATGGATGGCGTTAACTACTGCCCATGCATGCATGTTAAAAACTGACATACAATTTATTCATTATACTTTGGTCGAATTATAAACCAATTAAAGTTTACAACTCACCTAAGTTCAGTTCTCAACACCATATTTAAACCTTGCACTTTCTATACATTTATAATGCACAAACTACAACACCCATATATCATCTTTATATTATTATATTAAACTTGGGAAATGGATATACTTGGCTCATAAAATCCATACTATTATTTTGTTCAAATTTTATTGTTTATTACTCAAATTGTAATTAAGGCTAAGGGCATTTCATCTAGAGGTTTTAAAGACACAAGCTTGAATTTAAGCTCACTTGGCCACACTTCTTTGTTAAAGAGAAATGTTACATTTTGGAGGTACATAACCCACCCTATAATAACAATAACATCCACAATGGAAATGGTCATGATAATGCTTCCTAATTGTGTATCTCCATGCCTCCTAGTCACCATCCACTATATCTACAGTTATAAGTCACAAATGCCTAATGTATGACTCATTTCTTTTAGGAAAAATGTTTCATAGCCTTCCATCCCCTCTAGGTAGGTATTTTTCTTTATAAACACCACACATAATATGTGATACTCAAACACTCTTCCTCTCATTGATTTACATAGTGTTGGCTTCATGATATGTCCCTAAGGGATTATATATGGGGTAAATGTGTTGGAAACATAATTGGTTAATGGTTAATCGTAATATGAAATGTCACATGATGTGAATTGTCATCGAGAGTCTAAGAGACCTTGGACGATGAATTCAAAGGTCATCCAAAATGTGTATATATGTGTATCATATGAATTATTAAATGCATCCACATTTATGTGAGCATTCATGTTTATCTATTTTGTGTGTCCAACAATAGTATCCAGCACTATAGTTCTTAGGGCATGAAGAAAGTTGTAAGTTGTGGTAGTTTTTCATCTCCTTATGTGTCCAAGAGTGGTATCGAGCTCTATAGTTCTTAGGGCCCAATGAAAGTTGTAAGTTGTGGTAGTTTTTCATCTCCTTGTGTGTCCAACAATGGTATCGAGGTCTATAGTTCTTAGGGCCTGAAGAAAGTTGTAAGTTGCGGTAGTTTTTTATCTCTCAGTCTATCCATTTGCATGTAGAAGTGTGTAGAAATGCCTCACCTGCTAGGGTTTCTTCTATATGCGTTCTAATATCTACATGAAAACTCTAGCACATAGAATCCTCAACACAAACCAAGTTTTTAACTCCAAGTTTCAATATCAAGTGCGAAAATGCCTCTCTTCTTACATAACCGTTCACAGGTCTGTATTCTTTGTGGTATTGCATTATTCTTCCATGCAATTGTTAGGGTTTCCCTAGCTCTCGAAAGTCCTCTCCCTCGGGCTTGCCATCTCTGTTATCTGGCTATTCTTTGTGCCCATTTGTGCCCCTATGAAGTCTGGCATCATTCATGTGAAAAATTGTCCATCCCTTCGCTTCGTTGGCATCACACCCGCTACTCTCAAGCAAACCCTAACGACATCACCGCGAATTTGCACCCATATCATCATTGGTTTCTATAGTTTTCAGAGTTCCATTGCAAGTGAAATATAAACAGTGAGTATCGTCCCAACAAGCATGAATTTTTTCATATCTGTGGATTTCTAGAGCACATGCAATGGAAGTGCAAGACCAGAATTTTGATTAGGTATATATAGAACATTGGAACGACAAGTCCCAAGACGAGGACGTATACACACGTCGTGGCTAGATTGAATCGATTTCTCTGTTGCAATAAATCCAACCTGCAAAAGTTCTCTCTATTTTGTGTGCCTTTCGTGTTAGAAAAATAGGACCGTGGAGCAATAAAATAAAACAAATGCGGAAACAAAACACAAAATATACACAATACAATAGAGACACAGATTTGCGTGGTTCACCCAGTGTGGGCTACGTCGACCAGAGAAATTCCCAGGTCCTTCCTTTATTATTATCCAACATATGAAGGGATACAACCTACAACAAACCCGATGTAACTTCCTCTTCTTTCTCTCACAGTCTCCTATCTCAGAATACAATATTCACCATCAACTATAGCCGCAATACATTTCCCTCATAAAAGAGGGTTGCCTTCTAGGGAAAAAAACCTAACATAATCTCTACCATTAGATCTGCGACCTTATAATGAATGGTCCAGATTTACAATGAAATTACAATATACATTTACAAGGCAATTTTTCCTTCGAGGGCTTCGCCCCCGAACCCCCGCTGGGGGCCCGCTTTCCCCTAGACCTCGTAGAGGGGGTACCCCCCCTCTGCACTCCTCCACGTGGAAGAGTGTACATACTTCTGGGGTGTAAATACTTCATGGGGTATAAACACGGCTGAAAGTAAGGACCTCTGAATCAGGAAGATAATTAGGCTCCATAACCAACATTTCGGTCTTCACGATCACCAAATTCATTCGAGGATCGACCTTCACATTCTTCTCCCACTAATCGGTCTCCATTTTGTGTGCCTTTCGGTCTTCACGATCACCAAATTTGTTCGAGGATCGACCTTCACAATCTTCTCCCACTAATCGGTTCTTGTGTATGCAAGGATCCCACGAAAATGCTATCACCTTAAGGAGTATCAATCCACCATTTGAGTGTGATTGGGAAATGTGCAGGCCAACAGATCGGGTTTATAGTTGTCATAACCATAAAGAGAAATGCTAAACCAAGTTTGAGATCAATGGTATATCTCAAAAAGTTCGTTGGTATATCGATTGAGAGAAAGACTTCGACCTGTTAGTGAAATGGTTGGCTTATCTGCTTCAGGGATGATTTTAAGGATGCAAATTTATTTTAAAATATAAAAACCTTGGTGAATCTTATTAATTCTTCATACACCAACTATAAAATGTTTGGGGATATTTTTGTAAAAATATTCAAATTTCTAAGGATTTTATATAGTTTGTATTAAATTTTGGTGATTTTTAAGGTAAAATAATGTTATCCTATAGAATTTGGGCGAATCATTTTTAGAATAACTAATCTTTTTTTGAGAAAAACCTTGGAAAATTAATCTTTTTTTGAGAAAAACCTTGGAAAATTAGTCCATGAGCGAAATTTAGCCCCTAAAATCATCTCGATTCTTCTTACACGCCCTGTCGAACTATAACTCGAACCTCAGTCGAACTATAACTAGTACTATCAAATTGTTTCTAAGATAAATAATTTTCATTACTCTCTCGACGTTTGTCATTATTCTCTGCTCAAGACAACAATCACATGAAATATCGTTGGCTGAACACCTTGAACATGACCTTGTAGGCCAAGCAATATTTATCCTTAATATTTGTAGCAAGCACTCCCTCATCTCCTCTTGGGGAGGTCTTGAGTTAG
Organism: Picea glauca; assembly: GCA_000966675.3. Classification (NCBI taxonomy): domain Eukaryota; kingdom Viridiplantae; phylum Streptophyta; class Pinopsida; order Pinales; family Pinaceae; genus Picea; species Picea glauca. The sequence goes on along the minus strand of JZKD02S1183752.1, from coordinate 205,326 downwards.
ATTTCTCATCCATATTTTCTAATTTATCATCAAAAGATAATTCTCATTCAAGCCATTTCAACGTTGGAAGTTGAATTTTAGCAGGTGAACTTTTTCAAGGAAAAAGTTTCTTCAAATTCTTTGCAATCATTTTGATGTAGCATTACTTTCATTAAAGAAGTTGTTGTTTCTACAAGTTGTCATTTGGACTTGCATTTATTCTTGCTCTACAAGTTATCATTTGGACCAAGATTTATTATTGCGAGAATCATATTATTTCTTTATGTGAGAAGTAATGCCTTTTCAAGTTGAGAGCATAAAGACCTGTTGAAAGATTAATCATCTCAAGCAACCTAAGTTGAAGAACATAAGTTGTTTAAGTTTAACGCCTTTGGTGAGAGACCAAACACTTGATGTTTTGTGTTATACCCTGGTAAAAGCATAGGTTCCATGCCCTCCAGTCATCTGAAAACTATGTGATCAATGACAACACACTTGAAGCATTGTAAGTTTATTGGTATTTTTCTTGTAAACGAGCGCATTTTCGGTAGAAGTCGGACACCCTCCATTTGGTGTTTTCACTTTTTAGTTTGATTGTTAAAGGGTGGAGTTGCAAGAAACCCTATGAGGTTTGAGCTATGGCTCAAGCAGAGGAACTGCTAGAGTTACTGAACACTCTAATCCTCTCTTTGTTGACAATACAATTACCACTTATAAAGCATCTCTGCAGTCTGTCGTAACATGCTTGCATGTTTCACAAGCTAGAGCAACAATAATCCAAACACATACTTGACTTCTTCACGATGCACTTGAATGAAAGAACTTTCGACAACATTCTGAACTAGTCCTTATTTAGAACCCTATTTTTGAATATGATGACCAACAACCAACATAGGAGCAATGCAGTGAGAAAGTTTCAGATTCAAGTGCATATCAACTTCCTCTTTCCAAGCCAATCATCAAACCTTGGGAATAATTTAGGCACAAAAAGCACATAATAGGTCTTGGATATGAAAAAAATGTCACCTTTCATAATCCAGATTACACCAAACCGATCGAGTTTCAGAGTGTTGGATTGTTGCAAGAAAGTTCACATTCACCTGCTCCAATTCAAGAGTAGATTCAGAAATGCCAACATTGTCAGCGAGTGGGCCACATGAAAGATCAATGCTTTGATCTTCATCCTTGCGAGCATTGTGGACAACACAATCATCCTTCACATAAGATTTTTAAATGCAAGACAACTGCAAGTGTAAAGAACGACTATGGGTGGATTCATTCTTGGTGATGGTCATCAATAGTCAAGAATATATGTGAGTCATATTGACGAATCCGGTCTCTAGTATGGAAAGATCTTGCAGTGGGTAGATTTTCGTCTTATCACCTTGTCCTTGACAGGGGGAAACAACATCAATGATTTGTAAGGTCACTTAGCAACAAAATTTTCTACTCTACCACAATCAAATCACTTGAAATGGATCTTACCTTTTGTATTTTCCGGTTCTTTTCTCTCGAGGATTTTTCTTCCTCTGCATCTGATTATTCTTTAGAGGAGTCATATGTTTGGTGTCCTTTTGAGCTTGTCCCTTTTGACACTTTGAATGTTTCCTTGTGCTTTCATGGTTTTCCTACACAATTCTCATTTCATAGGATGTAAAGATTCCATGTAATTCATCCATTGTTAGACTATCTAAATCCTTCATTTATTCAATGGAAGATATCTTGGCGACAAATATTGATGGAACTGTCCTGAGAACCTTTTGTAAAACAAACTTTTCATCTATGGTTTCACCAAGTCCTTTGATAGTGTTAACAATATCATCTTCTCGTAGTGTTAAAAAGGTAGGATGTTATATCTTCATCTTCTCTCATCTTAATATTTTCAAATCATCCCCTATGAGTTTGTAGTTTTTCCTTCTTGACTTTATCATTCCTTTAATATGTATTCTAAAATTTGTCCAAATTTCTTTTGTTGATCCACAATGCATGACTATCGTAAATTTTGATCTTACTAATCCATCCAAAATAACATTCATGGATTTTAAGTTATTTTCAATGATATTATTAGCATCTACATCATAGAGTTTAATTTGAGGGGTGGTGTAGCCATTTTTTACTAATTGGAAGACATCATATCCCAAGGACTGCACATATACTTTCATTCTGATGCTCCATAAGGAATAATTCAATCCATCAAATAATGGAGACTTTCTTTGGAGGATGTTTCCTGGTTGTCCACGTGTTCCATGAAGATCTACCTTCCCATGGTTAAACTATTTCTGAAGGAACCTGCTCTGATACCAATTGTTGGAATATTTAACATTACTAAGGGAGGCAGGGCGGGGATGAATCAATGTTGCACATTTTTAACATTGTTAAAACTCTTTTTAACTTTCACTAATTATCCCAAAGATTACTATTAACAATGTAGAGAACTAACCATGTCAACAAAGTCATGGTACACATGTTTTACGTGGAAACCCAAATGGGGGGAAACCACAAAAAATTGTTTATAAGATATTGTAGGCACCAACCTATTGTTACAATGTTTTCAGGCACCAACTTGTTGGATACACCAATTTCCTTAACTAAGCACCAACTCAACAATAAGGTTTGTAGGCACCAACTTGCAAGAGACACCAATCCCCTTGGCCGAGCTCCAACTCAATTGTAATGTTTGTAGAAACCAATCTACATGAGACACCAATATCTTTGAGCTGCCAATAATATTAGATTGAATTTTTTCTTCAAGCCTTCACCTGTACAAATCTACTGCTCCATCTCTGCTATCAAAATACTCTCCACCATCTCACATTCTTCATGAATTCAGAAATTCCTTAGACCTTGCACCTCCCATCCGCCTTTAGACATTCACATTCTTCTTCCTTTCATTCTGTGCAACTCAAAAAAATTCGTGCCTTGACCATTTCACTCTTGCATACTCAAATATCAGAGCCTCTTCATCTCATCCACAATTCACCCACAAAATGGTTTCTAGCCTCATTATTTATAGAGTCCATATGCTCGATGACTTGTCCTCAACCAAATCATGTTCAACAAGTCAGTTGTAGGTCCCTCCATTCTCTATTAAATTGGGACCACCTAGGTGATGAAAAAACTTAACACTACCATGACGCTCAATAATCATTGGATCAAACATTAGATTAATCTTAGCCTTTAATATTGTTCTCCGGGTATCGGGACCATTGGGGATTGAAACACATGGTGCACACATTAATGCTCAACAACCATTTGATCAGGTCCTTGATCAAATCATGAAAAAATGAGAGGGAATTTTAGTTTTTGTGTTTATAAATGAAAACCCTATTCATTTTTTTATTTTTTTGACAAATTTATAAGGGAGATTTGTGCAACAGAGATTTATCAACAAAGACTTTGGAGTGGGTGGATTTTTTTTAAGAGACAAATTCGAAAGGGATTATTCTAGATCACATAGAAATCTGTAGAGGAAAAATCGCAAGC
>JZKD02S1183752.1:182818-195635 GCA_000966675.3 Picea glauca | reverse complement strand
ATGTAACTATTACTTATCATATAAAGAAAAAGAGGTTTTTACCCTGTATGGGTTTCCTTGGGAAATATCTGTCTCTGTGTTTCTCATATATGTGACTGATGCTGAATGTGCCATTAGTTTATTTCTCTGCATTATTGTGATCATCATTCAGTGCTTTTGCAAAGAGTTTAAAAGAACCATAATTGTTTAAGCACGGTGACAACTGATTCACCCCCTCCCCCTCTCAGTTGTCCAACACAACTTCCGCCTGCCCAAATTATTTTAGTTATTTGGAACATTTGTTAAAACCTCCACTAAAACCTCTACATTCAATAGAGGAGGTTGTATTGGAGATATTTTTGAAATTTTTTCCAAATTTTGTAGCACTAAAAACCTTTACTAGAAGGTGTTCTCCTTGTAGTGAGGAATGATAAGTGATTGGGATCCATGTAGTGATAAGTGATTGGGATCCATGTAGATTTGTGGAATTTCTATTCTAGAATAATTGCGTTGACAGTTAGTTGTGCTTGGATAATCGATATTGGTAGTAGATTCTCTATCCTTGATGAACTTTGTCATTCTCTCAATCCCTTCTTTTATTCCTGTGTCGATTTTTTTATGTTCAATCTGTTATCAACTTATTTATTTCCCATGATACATTGGTGGCGATAACATTTTCTATACTCCTTGTTAATTCTTATTTTAGCTAGGTATTTTTATTTTTAATTTATTCTCATAAATCTGTTTCAATTGTAGATAATGTTGAGTTTATTTTTTTGAGTGCCATGGAATCCTGATCATGGTCTTTTTCTATTTTCTCTAATCAGGTCTTTATCTCTGACATTTTCCTTGTTGGTGGGGGAGGGGGGTTTCTTGACCCAATTTTAACTAATGTAAATTCTTTTTTATTGGTTCAGTAAAATAAATTTTCACCTAGTCAGTAAAACAATTTTTCACCTAGTCGGTAAAAAAAATCATGGAACTGTAAAAAAAATATTACAAATTTGTTTTAACAAATACCATTCACCAAAACCATGGGCTCTGTCACGAGCTTTGATACCAAATGAAGCACATGCTTCTTAATATTTACTCAATGATATGAGAAACCATATATACAATTTGTAAATTGAATTACTGATATGAGATATAAGATGCCTTTTACATTAAGGGGGATCAGTTATAAATATAGTCGAAGCACCCTTTTACAAATAGTCATGAATTATAGTCGCGATTTTTACTTTATTTTTAAATTATTTATTCTTATTATTATTTTCTAACTTAATATTATATTTATTATATCATTTATTATGCTTTATGTTTTATGTTTATAGCACATGGGCCATTCCCTAGATTTCCTAACCATCCATGTCGACCTTCCCGATTGTCAAGTTGTTCTCGGTACTACCAGTATCTTTGTTCTTTACTCATGCCAATGAAGAAGGTCCACATCAACTTTTCACTAACAGGTCATCTCTTATTGACTACGACACATTGCTTTGATATTTTTCCCTAGAGTTAGAATAACCCTAGGCCTACTTTCATCATTGGTATGTTACCATGTGATCAACATATGACACTCATCATTGGACACTTACTGAGTGGTTTCCCATGTGTTCGACATCAATGCCTCTATTCACATATTGGGATTCATGTTGTACCTTTGTTTCCATTTCATTATTGGTGGAATTCCATGCCTCTATCAACAAGTTTCATTATTGGTTGTCGCTTAGAGGGTTTCTTCTGCGTGCTATTCCATTTAGTGCATGTAAGAGATGTACTCAATGGTGCGTTCTTTCATATTTCTTTAGAGACCTTAAAATCATTCTCCTTGTGTTCACTTGTGTTGGTTGATGGGGGACGCATTAATGCCCTCCTTCCAATGGATCTCTTCTCATTAACTTCACATAATTTTCTCTGGGAGCGAGATATAGAGACTTTATAGTACCTTGGGGATTGTAGTAATCAGTGGCATGATCGATCACTATTAACAGTGGGAATACATCAATGTACCTTGATTGAGGAAACTTAAATGGAATTTATGACTATTCACCTTCCATCTTACTCTCTATAAGAGGAGAGGAAGGATACCTGAATAAGGGAGGAGAAAGAGAGTAGGTATGCTTGTGTTGTGCACTTGAATATTGGTCTCATGTTGTTTTAATCCATCAAGTAGCCTAATAGAAGCTTGTTACGATAGGATGGATTACAACAAAGGTTAAGAATTAGTGTGAAAGTAGGTTTTCTTTTTTATAAATGTAACAACCTCCTCTTGAGAACCTCTAGATAACAATCACAAGTAGTAGTAATTTTTTTTTATAAAGACCATGTAATGACCTTCTACTATTTAAATAACATCATGTATAGTAAAAATTTTCTTATAACCCTTTTTTTTAAAACTATTTATTTTCTCTTTACTCCCATTTCTTTTGTAAATCATCATAATCAAAATATTCAAATTGTAACTAACTTCTACAATTAATCACACAATAAATAATGTCTTAACGCAATCAGATACTAATAACAATATAAAAAGATGTAGTATGAAAACCAAGTGACAAAAAGAACACAACCAAAATAATATAATAACTGATAGATGTCAAAACACTATCTCTCCTAGACTTTATTAATGAAAAGTAAATTATTAAGATCTCGACCAAGAAATTCCTTCTTCCTTTATAGCTCAACTTCATTCATAAAGATCATAAGGTATATTATCAATATTAATTATTATTATTGTTATCTTTATTGCTAAAATTTTATCCAACTAACATTATTACTCCGAGTTATTAATATCCTCTTATCATTTAAGAAGACAAAGATAAGAAAACTAATTTCTAACTAATCTATTATTATATTCACTACCAATTATGTATTTGATTAAAGTTATAACTAAACATACCATATCATTTTATTTTATAATTCATTTAAATAATATCTTACCACTCCAATTATATAAACATACTAAGTTTTAAACAAACTTTTTCCATATTCCATTATTATGCTTATTTTAAAAAAAAATCTCATTTTATTCAATTATTTAAAAATTTAACTAGATAACCTTCAAAGTAAAATTATTGAAATCGAGAAGTGGAAGGTAATTTCACAACTAGTACATTCCATAATTATCCTTTCCAATAACTCTTTACTCTATGTATAAATTAAAAATAGAGACTATATACTTATTTTATTTGGCGAAAAGTTTAATACAAAACGATCTACTCATTGCCTATCAATTAATGGATAGAATTAAATTCCATAAACTCAAATAAACTTCCTAAAAAGTGTAGGCGTTGAACCATATTTCGGATTCATTAATGAGTGTAAATATATCCATAATTATTTCTATTACACATTATCTCAATTAAATATAAAGTTCGTTATATATATATATATATTAAAAATAATCAATTAAATCGATTACCATCTTATTGTAGGTGTAAAAAAAATTGAGAGTTTCGTCAATTACAGTAACCTGATCTCCTTCGATCTATTAATTAATTAGTTAGAAGTAGACGTGGAAAAAGTATACAAAAATATTGACTAATTCAGAATCCTCACTCCCCTATTTGAGGTTCCGAAGAGGGAAACCGAGATCTACGGTGTTTAATCTCTGCATTGATTAATCCATCCATTTTTTCAGAAAACAAAATCAGAATGCTAGCGTATTAATTAAGGGATTCGTCTAATGATGAGTCAGGTTCAGTCAAACAACCCAACACCAAGCCTACAACGACTGAGTCACTAGAAAAAAATTAAACTACAACAGTAAAATTCGTATTGAATTAATAGAATATGAGATATAGGAAGTGTAACTTATAAGTGACTAACAGCAGGCGGATACACCAAGCGTTTAAGGAAATCCCACAGTGGGTAATCAATAAACAAAATTTGAGCAGGGAAAACACCAGGCGTTAAGGAAATTTAAGCTGAGAAGCCACCAATGGCAACAATCTCACCAGAGTCAAATTCGTTTTGGAAAAACTCAGGTTCGAATTAAAATGGCGGATATCAAACATTCTTATGTGCATACATTCAAGCTAAGATTTAAATTAAAAATGATATGATCAACATTTATATGTGTATACATTCAAGTTTAGATTTGAAAAAAAAATGGTGTGATCAAACATTTATATATGTATGCATTCAAGTTTAGATTTAAATTAAAAATGAATTGATGAAACATTTATCTGTGTATAAAAGCATCTAGGAGTTTGTCTCTTGATCTTAAGATCTCACATAGTTACGCCACGTAAAAATAAAACTCGATTATACAAATTAATCAAAATGCAATTACAAATTTCAATAAAAACACTGTTACCGAGAACAAAGATGGACTTGATGATGTTCTTCGACAACTGGAGTTTCCTCCTTGCTCTCGCTTGCTAATCATTGAGACCTCACCGATACCTCCCAGCCAACGCTAGGGGTGCTCTTATTCCCCCTTAGCCCCCCAAACTGCAAAGGGGCCACTCAAAACCACAACCAGAATACTCTAGCTCCCAACTCACCTCACAAGGTAGAGCTACCACTCTTTTTCTCGAGCTGGGTATCCCAACTCTCACAAGTAAAACTAGTGAAATAAATTTCGGTAGCATAACTTTACCAGTAACCCCTCTCTTTTCTTTTTCCTCTTTACCATTTGCTATATAGGAGTTTGCTTCATGACACATTCCTCTTGCACATTTAATTCACTTTTTAATTAATTAATTTGAAATTGTCCCCCCCGTACACTTGTCACCCGTTCCCTTAGTTGCACCAATAAATCCACCATTTAACTTAATTAAATGTCAATTTCCCTCATCCATCCTAAAAGCGCTCCTAAAATTACTCCTAGCTATCCCTTTATTCCCTCTATTTCCCCTTTAATGATTGACGCATTTCTAAAACTTAGTTGTGTTTAATTCAAGAAAGTTCTTTAGTTAGACTAGACTAGATACCTTTCTATGCTTCCACATTTTGTTTACATTTATTTCCTTTCATATCTTAATTTCCAATTTGGTATTCTCTTGAACACATTTATATAATTAAATCCTTAGATAAAAAATTTACTTGTTCAATTCCTAACTTGATTTTTCTTGATCCCCCATTTATTTAATTTATAATTTAGTTTTAGTCTTCTTACCCACTTTAGACTTAGGCTCAAATTTTAAAACTATGCTTAGAATTTTTAAGGAGATCTTATAATTAATAAAAGTTACTCATCTAATAATTTTTTTAAGTTCAACAATGTCAAAACAAATTACTATTTTCTAGGCACCTAGGTTCATTGACTCAAGTTTTATTTTTTTTACACCGTGATGTGCCTTTCAAGACGCACTCTGTGCTCCAAGGGTGTCACTCACCTTTGATTCAAATTTTAAGTACGCGACATGCCCTTCAATATGCACTACGTGCTCCAAGGGTGTCACTCGCCTTTGACTCAAATTTTAATTACGCGACGTGCCTTTTAAGATGCACTATGTGCTCCAAGAGTGCCACTCGCCTTTGACTAGTTTTGGTAGTTGTCCAACCCTTGGATTCAATACCCCATTTAGGCAACCTTGTGAGAGACTAAGGGCTTCTAACGAATAAGGACCCTGCCTTATTGCGCGCCCTTTAGAATCTTCATGAGTGACTATCTCAGTCTGCCTTCACAACATCGTAGATCTCTCGAACTAGGTAATCATTAACCTACAATTCGAGCCACGACGGGAGTGCTAGTAGGCTGTGGCAGGGTTGCTGCCACACCTCTCTCTCAATATGTGGTTGTTGTGCATGGCCCATTTACTTCTTATGTGAGTCTGATTAGAAATAAATCGTCAACCTACATCCATCAACGAAACATTGTCAATGATTCATAAACAACATCATAATATACCCGATCATATGTCACATATGCATAAATATAAATACCCAAACCATATACAGTCCACTCCCTAACTCGATATGGATTCCAATGAGTTCCATTGATGCCATTGACATCCTCAACCTATCAAACATCTTGCACACTCAAGGGAAAACCCATCAATATTATATGTTAGTACATAGATATAAAATAACATAACATCATAATTATCAACATCATCATAAGAATCTATAAGCGAAACAATATTCATGTGCTATAACCAAATCACTTCCATGCAAGTGTCATGAAAGAATAAGTCAATAACATGTGCTCGCAAGAGAGGGATGTTATATACACCCCCTCTTGTTTTAAATTTCGTCCCGAAGTTTCATAGTATATAAATGCAGTAAAGAAAGCATCTGACAAGATCTAAATGTATAACTATCAAACAAAAATGAAAATTGTTAGCGCATATAATATGCATCCTCCCAGGTAGCTGAGTGTGGACTATAATTGTCCCACTAGACCTTGACCTGATCGAATGTTCGACGCCGCAGACGTTGAATGTGATGGTCTAGAATGCGGATTGGCTCTGTCGTGATCGCACCCTCGTCTGACACCTGCAAGGAAATCAAGTCAATCACATGTGTAGGATCACTAACATAATGTTTCAAAATAGATACATGAAAAACATCATGCACACGCCTCAAAGAATCAAGCAAGGATATTTGATAGGCCACAGACCCTTTCTTTTCCACAACTTTAAAAGGTCCCATAAACCTAGGAGAGAGTTTAGCACCCTTTCCAAACTTGATCAAATTCTTCTGCAGTTTCACCTGCAAGAAGACTCGATTACCAAATTCATAACTACGGTCAATGCGATGTGCACCGACATAACTCTTCTGCCAATATTGCGCTTCTTTGATCCTTTGTCTTATCGTTTGCATTTGTTCTTCCATTTCTTGGATCACTTATGGTCCTAGCAAGCCCTATCCTCAAGTCGATCCTAGCTCAAAGACGTTTGACACTGTCACATGTAAAGAAACTCAAAAGGCGCCATTTTTATGGTGGCTTGATAGCTATTGTTGTATGCAAAATCTATTAGTCTTCCCAACTCTTTTGTTGGTCCATCACGTACATACACAACATATCTTCCAAGATTTGGTTCGTTCTTTCAGTTTGCCTGTCTGTCTCCAGGTGATACACGATACTAAAGTTAAGCTGTGTTCCCAAGGCCTCTTGGAAACTAGTCCAAAATCATCTTGTAAACATCGATCCCAAATCAGATATGATCCTCTTAGGCATGCCATGCAATCTTACAATCTCATCGATAAAATCTTTAGCTATGTCTGGCACCTGATAGGTCGTACACATAGGGATAAATGTGAACTCTTTGTCAGAGTGTCTACTACCATGAAAATCGAGTCGTGCATCCTTGCCGTCAGTGACAATCCCACAATGAAGTCCATCTAAATGACTTCCCATTTTGATTCCAGAATAGCGTGTGGTTCTAGTAATCCTGTAGGATTTCTATGTTCAACCTTCACTTGCTGACATTCTAAACATCTTGCCATGTAGTTGACTATGTCCGCCTTCATTCTTTTCTAGAAGAATAAGGGTTTAAGTTCTTCCCTCATCTTCGTGATTCCTAGATGATCCATGTACACTGCTCTATGAGTTTCATTTAAGATCAAACTTCTCAAGTCATTGTTAGGTAGTACGTAAATCTGGTTATTATACCTCATTAATCCATCGTTGTCCACAGTAAATCCCTCAAATTTTGGTACCAACATGGTGTCTTGTCTAATATTTTCCTTAACCTCTTTATACCCGTCATCGTCACGTTGTATAGTTAGAATATTTTCACGAACATTTGTCTGAAGATGTATCACCAAAAATATGTGTAGTCTTCAACTCAATGCATCTCCCACTTTGTTCATTGTTCCTTTTATGTAGGTAATCTCAAAATCGTACTCGCTAAGCAGTTATGACCAATGCCTTTGTCGCGCGTTCAAGTCACTTTGCGTAAAAATGTGTTGCAGATCACAGTGGTCCGTTTTTAGTTCAAATTTTTTCCTAATCAGGTAGTGTTTCTGTTAGAAAGTAATGGATGTGATCATTTAACCATAGAAAATATAAAAATATTTTCACCCAACCATAGGCCGAAGCCACCCCGAGCACCTTAACCTTGATAGAGAATGATTCTAGAAGAAAACCAATATCCAAACAAGGATAATGCATCAAGAAAAGATAACCAAGACTTATCAGAAAGTACAACCATAACCAATAGAAAGTCTGAGCTTAAACCAAGAATACAGATTGCGACAATTGTCGTCTGCAGCTGCTCCCTAGACTTTTGCACTTGCCTAGTTTCTGCAGTGCACATTTCTTCCCAACTGAAATTCTGAGGTGTGTGTTCAAAATGAGGTCTGGCTACTTGTATTTATATTGTTTTCCTGAGCTGTCTGGGTCGACTTCTCATTCTAGATGCTAAATACTTAATATTAATTATTTCCTTGAGCTGACTTGTCTTCTAGGGTTAGGTTTAAGGGTTTAGGGTTTCTTCTTGCTTCCCATAATATTCTATTCTTGTCAGGGTTACACGTGGAGGTAAATACCTCCTACAACTACCATAATATTAACACTCCCTCCTAGCTAGGGAGGTATTTAAGGCAATGGTATTGAGCACAAACATACCATTCAACCGGTAGCATCATCATAGTTGTACAAAATATCTCATGATTAGATCACGAGCACCACTATCAGTGTCATCTGACAACATCAACTGCATCATCTCTCAAAACCATACTCCATCTGAGTGATCAGACATGATGCTGAATAAGTCACTCACTCCAAAGAGTGATACAAGAACCATTTTTCTAATCTAGGCATATGTCCTAGACCATTTTTCGTCCAGAGAATGTCTGTCCATCAGTACACTGACCATCCATCTAGCTGATAATCATTTTCAACACTAGTGATAGTCTACATGGCAATCAAAACAATGTCATTCAATAGGACACAACTGTGTCTATCCATAGTAGTGCACAACTACAATCCAGTCATACACTACCACACCAAGTAGCACACAACTAATTAATTAGTGACACATAGTCACAACCAGTGGAACACAACCACCATAGTAGCATACATGTACTGTCTAGAGACATACAGTCTCCATAGCAATCATATCATCTGATATCAACCTGTAGAGAAAAACAATATCATGATATAAATTGAGTCATATGGGCCATTATTCCACTCACAAATGTGAGATCTGGAAGAGCATTAGCCCTCAAAAAGTAAAACATCATCCATGAGCTATCTCGACTATTCTTCTCAAGCATAGAAGAATAATTGTCCTGATTTATAAGCTTGGACCATTCACCTATCTGGGCCATTCCTCCGGCACTAAACAAAGTGAAACCTGGAGAGAATGAGACTGCCCTAGGTAATGACTGTCCGGACCATTTCCTAAGGAAATGACTTTCCTGCACCAACCTCCAAAATGGAACATTCTTCGAAAATGCTCACAACTGTGAACTTCGAAATAGTGAATGCCCGATGAGGCAGACCATTCTACTTGACCACTACTAAGAGTGATTGTCAAGAAGAAAGAATGTTCTAGACCATTCCCCCACACTGGCCACAAGGGGAATCACTGTCTATGGTACATCAACAATATATCGAACCATTTTCATTACGAAAATGACCGTCCAATCTGGACCATTTTCTGAACTGGGAAATGCCTGTCCGTCAAAAATATCAAACCACTTTCCGAACTGGAAAATAATTGCTCATCCTGGACCATTTTTTGAACTGAAAAATGACTGTCCATAAATAGATAACACATCAGTACTCCCTCCCAACCTGGGAGTGATCTCTTCCCTTTCCAATAAGGAAGTCGTCTCCACGAGCTCCAAATTTTTTCTTGAGTACGCAAACTTTTTCATCTTGTATAGAGGCTTTACCGAAATGTTTGTTATCTTCTCATTTGTGGATATATATTGGAGAACCACTTCTCCTTTCTAGACGTCATCACGAATAATGTAATGCTTGATCTCAATGTACTTCGATCTTTCTGGAACACTGGTTTTCTCTGAAGGATTCATATAGCTTTGATCATTATAGTATATCATATTTGGATTCATCTCTTTTGTTTCGTTCTAGCTAATAACATCGTGGAAAAGCTCAAACTAGAACATATCCAAGTGGCACTTCTTCTATCATCATGAGAGTTTGTCATGGATTAGCAATCCATCATCCTGGAATTCTGAGTAACCATTTGATACAATATCTCTGTTATATAAATTTTTCACCATGCTTCTGTTGTGCATCGGAGGCTTTGCACCAAGTTGTTAGAATCCATACAAGATCTTCTTTCATCTGCATACAAGAGTCTCTTTCTGGTATACCTCAAAACCTTGAGGTTTCTCTACATACGCTTCTTTGTTCAATTACTTTGTTGAGGAGAATAGTCCTTACATTCATCTGATGTGAATGTTAGGATATTTAAACACTTAGGAGTTAGTTAAGATCTACTTGGTATAATGTGTCATTAGGCAAAAGTGTGTTTCTTAGTGTGTTTCTTTAGTATGCATTAGTATGCATTTGTAGTTAGGAAATCCGACGATCATGATATGTTCCCGACATAGAGTGATCCGACAGTTCATACTCTCCTCGATATTAACAACCATTTATCCATGGAGTAACACTTGATTGGTCCATGATCTTTATTTAAAGAGAATGGAGGATCATTTGTCGATGATCGATTGTGAGAAACTCTATTGTAAAATATCTCTGTAATCTTTTTTCTTTTGCATTAATAAACTGCTCCAAGTGGCCGCGTTGGCTGGGGTCGTGGATATTTCCCCGTAGGGGTTTTACCACGTGAAAACATCGATGTGTTGATCTTTTATCTAGTTATGTGGGTGGTTACTGAAGGTGTTTGTCCTCTGTTGGAATACATGTGTTGTTGAACATGGTATCAGAGTCTGTTTGAAGACCCACTCTATAACTGTTATAGATCGAGATCGTGAAGCTGAGTTGACTCATCTCCATTTTCTATCATTTCCATACATTTATGGGCTGGGAGGACTGTTTCATTGCATTCGGAGCACACATTTCATTCAGGAACACTTTTTGTTTCACTTGAAAAGGTTTTTGTTTTCCCAATATACGGCCATTACAGTTAGATCCGGAGCTATAAAGTTGAATTTTTTCAAAGTAGTATTTTGGTTTTATTTCAATTTTGTATTATTTATTTCCGGGTTGCTACTCTTTTAAATATTCGTATGCACTTTTCCCCACTCCTTGTGCGATCTCAGAAAATCAGAAACATATAGGAAAATGTGCATCTTCTGGGCAAGCTAACCAAGATCTAACCCTTGTTGTCATCGAGAAGCGAAATTTATTTCTTGTGTAAAAAGAGTTTTTTTTAACACGCTCTCCAAGGCCATCTTTAGCAACAACAACAACAAAAACACCCCCAATACTCCTTTTGAACATTACAATATGTTTTGCTAGATCATTTGGTTAAAAATTGTCTTATTAAGTAAGAGGTCTTGAGTTCAAGTCTCTCTTTTGTTACTTTTTTTTTTTAAAAAGGTTCATGGTAAAATTGTAAAGTGTATTTCACTTCAAGTATAAAAGTGAATCACTATAAGTAGCTTTAATAATTTATTTTAAAGTTATTTATTTTGCATGCAAATTTTTTGTTATAAAGTAACTTCATTGTAAAAGTGATCCCCACTTCTCTTTATAAAAGTGGGTCACTTCATAAAGCATCTTACACTATCATGTGGTCATTTGGTTACCGTTTATGCCTTTTTTTTAAAAGAGCATAACTCTCATATCCAAAGTCTATTTTCAATGCTGTTTTTTTTTAAACCGCATAACTTTCGAGCTCTTTCCATCCAAATCACCAGTTTTTATTTTTAAATCCATATTATCTGCATATTTAATATGGATTTTACAAGTTATGTTTTGCTTACCAGCATCAACTACTTCCAATGGAAATCTCATATGGAAGATTTATTAAGAAGTAAAGGCTTGTAATGGATTACCTTGGGAAAGGAAAAAGAACCCACTGATGATGATAAGAAATCCAAATGGGCTAATAGGAGTGACAAAGCACGTGGACTAATCAGAATGTCCATCTCTCATGATTTAAGATACCACCTTCAAGAAATTGATGACCCCGAAGAAGCTTGGGAAAAGATTGAATCTGTGTTTGGTAAACTCAATATTATTCGAGAACAACAGTTAGAAAATCAAGTACTAAACTTGAGTCCAAGTGATTTTTCCTACCTTAGAGACTATCTATCTAGGTTTAAAACACTCATAATTTTATGTGAAGAATGTAATATAAAAATGGAGGAAGAGCATTGCATCTATCTTATTCTTTGTAAGCCAGGTAGTGCATATTATGTGTTTGTATCTACCTTTTATTCCATGAGAGAGGATCTAGGGAAATCTTATGAAAAACCCACTCTTGAGTCCTTTTGTGTTGCTTTGATTAGAGAGGAAGATAATCTTGTACAACTTAGAGTGATCAACACTGCAACTACCTCCAACAAAACCTTAGTTTCCCAGTAGAAAGATAAACCCAAGAATCCAAAGAAGCAACATCCTTGCCACAACAACAAGCAATATGAGGGTCCCAAACCCACTCACACAACTTTTTCTCCGAATGGAGACAAAGGAGCAAAATATAAAAATAAGAAGACTGACAAACATTGTAACTTTTGTGATAAATATGGTCATGATGAGTCCAAATGTTTCAAGAAGATGGAATCTTTAGAAGCAACGATGAAGAAGCAAAACATCAATATTTATTCTACTACTTCTTCTTCTTCTCATGGACATGCACTTTCTACTTCTGGTTATACCTTCAATACACCTTCTACTTCTACTTTTGATAAGTGGCTTATTGATTTTGGATCATCTTATCATATGGCTAAGGATAGAGACATATTTTCTACTCTAAATGAATGTAACACCAAGAAAATATTT
>JZKD02S1183752.1:126169-151578 GCA_000966675.3 Picea glauca | reverse complement strand
AATTTACAGCCATTTAAAAGTACTTGGCTGTAGCTTTTAAACCCCTTTTCCACCCTTGTTTCATACCTATTTGCTTAAAGACTTCATTGGTTATTTACCCAGGATATCGGTTTACCTCGGTGACCCATTCTGGGACAGTTTCCAACACTTTAAGGAAGTGAACAGCTCGCTGTCCACTTTGTTTAGTTCGCTGTCCTAAAAATCAGCGAGCTCATTTTCATCCCATGGTCCATAAATTTCATCCCCCAGGCCATTTCGGCCATCCAGGAAGCTAAGGAAGGATAACACCCAAGGTGGGTGGTCCTGAGAAGGACTTCTTGTAAGTCTTTCACCTTTCTTCTTCCCCTTCTTTACCGCCTCAGGCGAAGGACCACCTGTGGTGCGGGTAGCCTCTGCCTCGTGCCGAGCTACCAAAGGGGCTGTAACCGGCTTCACAGTCAGATAGGTCGGATCTGTCCCTACGAACAGATTTTGCTTATAACAGGGCCAAATACTTCAGTAAGATTGATCTGAAGTCTGGCTACCACCAGGTCCCGATAGAACAGACATATGTATGGAAGACTGTCTTCAAGTCAAAGGAAGGCCTTTTTGAATGGTTGGTCATGCCCTTTGGTTTGACAAACGTGCCAACCATTTTCATGAGGTTGATGGATGATATCCTGTGACCATTCACCAATAATTTTGTAGTGGTTTATCTTGATGACATTCTCATTTACAGCAAGACTTGGGTCGAACACTTGCAGCATATTCAACAGGTTATGGAGACCCTGCGACAGCACAAGCTATACGCCAACTTGGAAAAATGCTCCTTCGGCATGGACAGGGTCCATTACCTGGGCTACATCATTGATCAACATGGCGTACATGTGGATCCAGCCAAGATCCAAGTCATCTGTGATTGGCCAGCCCCAACCACACTCACCGAGCTCCAAAGCTTCTTGAGCCTTGCCAATTTCTACCGTAGGTTCGTGTTGGGATTCTCCCATATTACATGGGCCCTCAGCCAAATAACCAGGGGTGGTGGTAAGGCGAAATGTGCGTGGGGGCAGCCCCAACAACAAGCGTTCGATGATTTGAAGCAACACTTGTGCTCAGCCCCAGTACTTTCACTCCCAGACCTACAACAACCCTTTAAGATTGAGACAGATGCTTTCGACTATGCTGTGGGTGCCGTTCTCACTCAGCATGGCCACCCCATGGCCTATCATAGTGAGACATTATCAGATTATGTTCGTAAGTACCCTACTTACGAAAAAGAAATGTACTCCATTGTGCAAGCCTGCCACCAGTGGAGACACTACATTCTTGGGAAGGAGACTGTCATCCACACTGATCATAAGCCATTGCAGTTCATGCAGACACAAGGAAAATTGCAGAATGACCGCCATCAAAAGTGGGCCACATACTTGCAGCAATTCCACCTCAACATCAAGTACAAAACAAGAAGCACCAATTGCCTCAGCAGACCGCCAGTCATGACACTCACCATGGTGCCAGACTCTTGCGGCCATGAGACCTCTGGATGGCCCCAACTCTACGAGACAGACCCAGACTTCGCCACCACCTACCAAATGTTGGGGGAAAATGCAGTTTTCGATAATTTCCATATTCAGGATGGGTTGTTGTGTCGTCTGGGCCATATTTGTGTTCCATCAAGTGAGCGAGCGAAGCTGATCTGGGAAGCCCACTATAGTCGGGTGGCAGGACACTTCGGCGTTGAAAAGACAGTGGCGATTCTACAAAAACATTTCTACTAGCTGAAACTTCGACAGGAGGTCAGCAAGTATATCAGGTCCTGCACTGCCTGCACGATTGCCAAACCAACCACTAAGAAACAGGGCCTGTACACCCCTCTTCCTACTCCTGACAGGCCATGGGAATCCATCTCAATGGACTACATGTCAGGCCTCCCGTCCACCAAGCGGGGAAACGACTGTGTTTTTGTGGTTGTTGATCGCTTTTCTAAGATGGCGATTTTGGTTGCCTGCAAGAAGAACATCACGGCAGAGGCCACTACCAAGATCTTCTTTGAACGAGTCTAGGTACATTTTGGAATCCCATAAACCATTGTCTCAGATTGGGATAGTCGATTTCTCAACACATTCTGGTCGAGCCTCTGGTCACTGCTGGACACTAAGCTCACCAAATCCACGGCTTTCCACTCGCAGACAGATGGCCAAATCGAGGTCATAAATCGAATGATTGTGCATATCCTTCGCATGTATAATTCACAACACCCTCGCACATGGGATGAGAGTCTTCCTTATGTCCAACATAGCTACAACCGAGCCTTTCATAGCTCAACTGGCCACAGCCCCTTTCAGGTGGGGTTGGGATTCCAACCATTGGGTCCCATAGAGGTTGCACTTCCCCTTGCTGTCACCTCGACCGACTCATCTCCTGCTCCAACTGAAGCTAACAAAGCCACCCGGTTCATTGAGTAGATCCAGCACATCCACCAACAGGTTCAGGATATCCTACATAAGTCCAATGACAAGTACAAACAACGCCATGATCAACATCGGGTGCCACATAAGTTTCAGGTGGGCGACAAAGTTTGGTTGCACTTGTAGAAGGAACGCCTTACATGACCCCATCGGAAGCTTCGCCCACTCCGTTATGGGCCATACACCATCACCAAGGCCATGGGGGATAATGCTTTTCAACTCAACATTCCTCCTTTCCTTAGCCTGCACCCAATGTTCAATGTGGATCTCCTTCACCCTTATTTTCCACCATTATTGGACACCTCAGCAGTAGCAGAACAACTGACACCAACTGATCTCAACCCCGACTGCATATAATAGTCATCCAATGATCAGATTGTGGACACACAGATCAAGGGAACTCGACAACAAATGATCAAGCTTTATCGAGTCGTCAAAGCAGGGTAGCTCCTGCACCAAGGAAAGTGGCTCACCCGGGGCCAGATTCAGTAGAAATTTCCTCATCTAATGGGGGACCTCAACGCAATGGAGAACATTTCTTCCTAAGGAGGGAGGATTGATCCAGATGGATATCTGTGGCCACCCACCTTTTCCAACTGGCTTAAAACAATTTTCTGGCAATTTTGGCAACTTACTATTTTTAGCAGGTTTCAAGTTCCGGGGCCATTTTGAGGGCCTAAATGAAGGTTTTTCAGGATCGAGTTTCTCAATGACATCCTACGGCATGATTGAGGCCCCAAAATGAATCTCCTCGACGATACCTTTCCAACGAGCTATCATGCGCCTAAAATGGAGATCGTATGCAAAAGTTACGACCCCGGGAAGTTGATGCACTAACTTACCCAAATGGGGCCCAAATGACTTTTGACGCTTCATCTCCTAGGGTTAGGTTTTTGGATGTCTAGGAATTTTGGCATTCCTGTTTATTGTAAAAATTTCTTCATAGCCTCATTGTAATGATCTTCTTGCGAATGAGCGTAGCCGTCACATCTCTTCTCAGAGATAAGCCGCCACCATTCCTGCAAGCTTGTTTCTGCTGCATTTTATAGTTTCCGCTTATTTCTTTATTGAATAGAAAACCAGTTTTACTGTATCTCTGTTATTTTGTGTTAAGCACCTGTTAATAATCTGTACTCATTTCGTTCTGCTCATAAAATCCGGATCATGTCCAGATCAAACCTTGATCTGACGGCTCAGATCATTTTGCAATTTCGCATATTGTGATTTCGACATTCCTGTGGTACTGTTTCTTGCCTCTCCAAGTCGCGATTCGCGAAACTCCAAAATGGAGTGGGTTCAATGGTCCAGATCAAACCTTGATCTGATGGCTTAGATCATTTTGTGATTTCGCATATTGCGATTTTGACATTCCTGTGGTACTATTTCTTGCCTCTCCAAGTCGCGATTCACAAAACTCCGAAATGGAGTCTTTGACATGCTCTGATATTCTGCCACGCGTCCATCTTGGATCAACGATCAAGATTTTATCAAGACTTCACAACTCCACGAGCCTTCGTTGTGCCTGATCAATGGTCCATATTTGGCCTCGATCTAACGGTTGAGATTATTTCACGATTTCGCATATGGCGAGTTCGAGAGGTGAAAGGTTGGAGCATTTCATACCTTTGACTTTTTAGTTAGCGAAATGCTGATCTGTGTCCACGTGTCCTTCCCAAAGATAGATGGTCCTTCTGCTTTCAGGATTTTGTAAACCCGCTTCTCCTATCACTTTAAAGAACATGCAGGTTCTCCTGGATCCAACGGTGGTCGGACCCTGTGCTCAGATCTAACGCCAGAGATCTGTCCTCCATATTTGCACTCCTCCTGTCTGGATTCAGATTTGACGGTCGTCGGGAATTCTGAATGGGATCCAACGATCAATGTCACTTCTCCACCCGAGATTGCACATCTTCCTTACTTAGAAGAATTTCTAAGTGTCAAAGGCCTCGACCTTTGATCTGCCTAAGATCCTGAGTATGCTATCTCTCTTGAGCTTTGGCAATGAGTTAACCTCGTCCCTGGTGCACACCTACACACTGCGTGCGACTCTGCGCTAATCCTCCTTAGCTTACGTTGTTCCTGTTTTTCCATCGATGCACACTCTGATCTTTCCATCAATGACAAGTACACTCTGCCTGTTAGCATACTATCATTGTTGTTGTTCTTTCCTATAGACATGCCATCGTTGTTGTTGTACTTGCCATCAATGACAATAATACACTGCATGTAAAACATGCCAACAGTGCTATCTCCTCTGAGATTGATTCCCCTTGAATATTTCACCTTCCCACGTACTCCTTTCATTTCAGGGATCTTGTCAAACTCAGATCGAAGGTCAACAACGATCGATGGTTCACAGAAATTGTGGGGTTCATTCTCCGCCATCAGGGGAGTGCTCGCTCGACTCTAGTATAATCCTAGTCATTGATATTCCATTCTCGATGATATCAACGACGTAGGTTGATCATGTCCTTGAGCTAACATGTCCTCTATTAGGTTCTTATGTCATGGGTAGTTATGGTAACTTGACTATCGTCTGCCTCCCAGATCTGGCGGCCGGGATGGTTCCCAGGCATCCTCATATCTAAGGCTCACGATTAAATTTGGGACTTCGAAACTTCGGGGATTTTACCTCCTTTATGCCTAACTCACACAGTTCTCCGAACATGCGAAGTAAAAATGACTCCAGGTTTAACTCCCATGCTCTTTCCCGTACCCAACGGTCACAACAGACCATGGCTTCTTCCGAACAGATTTCATTCGTTCGTCTTCCAAAGAAGGGACCCCCCCTTTTTTGATAATTCAACCTCACTGTTCTTCCTGAGATTTGTTAGCTCTGAAAGGCTTAAGATCTTTGCGCTCTTTCTCTTGAACTTAATGCTTGGAAGAATCCTTCTGTACACTCCTTACGCTCATTCCTCAACTCTAGAACTTAAGTGGTTCTCGGTCTCTGCTTGCCTCGCAGAGATCCCGTGCATACGTGCACTATCTCTCCTAATATTTAACAGACTCCCTCCTCCAAGGGACTCCGAACAACTAGGAGTGTCGACATGCATAAGTGAAACTGTGCCCAAGATCGACGAACTCACAGTTCGTGGATCTATTTTAAGACACCACAGGGTGCAAGCATTTACGAATACAAAACATGTCCAATTCATATAATTTATTACTTTCCTAATTACACCATCAAGCGGACACAAAAAGGCATACAATATAAATCATTAAGAAAACATATCCATCGCTGGGTCATTCACAGTATATCTATTTTTATTACACAATTACAGCTCAATTTCATAGGGTATGAGAATAATTATCTATTACAAGTTGCATCCAACTATTTGACTGTGGGTGTGTGCCTTTCCACCCAACCATAGTCTCAGAGGAATTCATTCTTAGCACTCTAGCCACCCCTGTGCTAAGCCATGATATCACTAGGGAATTTATGCCATCTCTCAGAGAAACTCTCTCTATCACAACAACCCTGCAAGGTTTATCAGATGCTTCCTCAACATCAAGCTCGCGTTCGGGTCCTTTAGGTCATGTTCTCGACACTTCCTTTGGGTTCACACATCTCCCTTATGAGTTTGTGTTCTTGTTGCACATATTACCTTCCCTCCTTTGGAAGGTTTTTTACTTGTCCCATTCCTTCTTTCAGAAGGAAGCTTGAGTCTGTAGGTCTTTGTGGTACTTCGAGTTGACATCCTACAACTAGACCATGCTTCCATTCATGGTGTAATGTTCATGACTTGGCTAGTCTAGGAAACAATGCTAATGTGTGTGTAGGATCAATGGTTTACAACATATAAATGACATACAAATAATAAATGCGACAAAGGACTGCAAAGTTTGTATTATGATATACTCATGGATTACAAAATGGTTGAATGCGGCTGAATAAAATGAAATACTCGACTAGATCAAAATACAAAGGATCTTGGCCGAAATACAAATAAGAAACTAAAAGATAATACCCAGAATATGGGAGCACTGTGGAATCAATGGATGCACTGGGACTATGGTAGCTCTGACGGTAACTGCTGGAAGTCTGGAAAGGTTTCCCTCGGAGCTATACTTCTCATAATGACCTGGAAACTATCCCAAGTGATGCGCCCTTCTCTAGTCCTCAGTACTGATATCTGTATGACCCCTCTGTTGATGAATCTGGACCACGGATCGATACCCCTAGGGGTATGCGCCCCTTTTCTTCTAAAAAAAATGTGTCCTAGTGATTCCACCATCGGAATAGGATGATATATGTCTCAAAATGACTACCTTGGTCTACTGGGAAATGGGTCGAAAGGGTTTCCTTGAATCTGGTCTGATGCTCGCTTTGGAACCCCAAATGTGCCCACCAAAAGTGTCGCACGTCCAAATCTGGAAAATGCATCCCAGTTGATTCCTCCGTCAGAATCTGATGAGGAAATAGGAAAAATATGCGCCTTTCCCTTATCTCAAATGGGTAAGAGGGAAATATCGAAATTCTCCCTGGATGGGATAAGTCGACTAAAAACCCTCTCAGAAGTTGTGCCCTCACTCTGGATGAATGCGCCCTTACTGTTGAAAACTGTGTAACTATTGCTGAAGAATGATGGAAGACTTGAATGATCTTCCTAGTGACTAGGGTGTGTCTCTCAACACCGAAATCAACCAATTGGTGTCTTTCTCCTGGAATCCACTAAACTATCTCTCCTGAGATGCGCCTCTTCTCCTCAATGACAAGTCATAATCTGCATAATGATGAATTAGGTCACTGGCCCTTCCTTTATAGATTTCCAAAACCCTAAATCATGCTGAAACCCTAATTCAATGTTGACTTCCAAAACCCTAAATCACTGTTGAAACCCTAATTCACAGTTGACTTCTATTTTTAGCTCATAATTACTTAAAAGTGCTTTTAACCCTTTTTAGCTCAATGTCACTTTCCAAATATAACACCTGTGACTGGAGTGACCTCTAGTAACCCTGTTTACCCCTCTTTAGCCCTGAATATAGTCTAATGGGAAGGTTTAGACCATTAATCCTCCTCTTGGGAGCTCCTATTTGGAAAGGAACATTACAGTCCTCCCTTCCCGAAATTGCTTGTCCTCAAGCAATACCAGTCCAGTGTGTTGCAACACCTACTCTCTCTCCCAAGTAGCGTCCTCTACTGGAAGCCCTGTTGCCCCTTGACTAAGTTTTGAGGAACACTTGGTCATATTTGACCGTCTTTAGACTTCAAAAACCTATCAAAGATGGAGTGCCAGGCGAAGCAGAGATCATAGGTTCTCGGTCCACTTTTGGGCCCCTTTTAGGGTTTTGGGTTAATGTAATGGGAAAAGGATGTTGGCCCGTGGGTTTACCCACGTTTAGGCCCACTTTTGTAATGTATAAATAGAAGGATAGGCAATGTAAGAAGTAGTAGATGTGATTTCTTAGTGCAATTGGTAGTGCATCTATGTGATATTGAATAAGTGCTCTGTGCGAATTGCGTAAGGCTTGCAAGGCTAAGTGCAAGTCACTGTGAGGTTGTTATAGAAAGCTAAGTGTTGTAATGCAAGGAAGAAGGGTCTAGCGAGCTGTGAAGATCTTTTGTCCTATGTGAAGAAGGGTTTTGGAGGCTTTGTACTTGTAACAGATTGAAGACGATAATAAAGAAGAAGATCTTTTGGACATAGCCCCAGGGTGGAGGTGAACCACATAAATCTGTGCGTTATGCTCTGTGCTTTGCTTCAATGTGTTTATATTTTCTTATGCTATGTGCTTTGATATATCCGCTTATGCTCTGTGCTTATTAGATATATATGATTGTTAGATCTGATGTGTATGAGGATGCTTAGTGCTGATCTACTGGATCTGATCTAGGTTACTATGGTTAAGTGATGAAATACTGTAGATCTAAGTGTACACCACGATGCTCTTTTTTGTCTGTGAAGTATAATAAGGGTTGAATATTGATGAATGATCGACGCTAAGTGCTTTGTAAATGATATAATCACATATTTGTGTCCCAACTAAGGTTGCAGACACTTGAGTCTTACAACCACCCCTATCTCTACCTCGGGTGAGTCTACATTTTCTTCGGAGGTGTTGCCAAAAGGGTCGGTAGTTAGGGCTTTTTTGGTGTGCTCTTGAGCATTGAACCCTGGGTCTTCCCCTGTGCCAAAAAATGGTTCCGTTGATGGGAATTGGAACTGTGATTGCTGGGAACTAAGGAAGAAGAAAATTTGTGCAAAAGAAATCTCTGTGCGTAGATCTATTTCCCTAGTGCACAACTTTGTACTCGATCTGTGAAGCTTTGTGCCAGGAATAAGGTCAGATCTAAAGAAAGGAATATCAAATCTGAGGAAAACAAGAGAGATCTGAATGCTCTGTGCTTTAAGAAAATTAAAAGTGGAAATTTCTGAAAGAAAGTGGTCAGATCTGTAGAAAAGAGGTAAGATCTATAAGTTATGTGGTTTAATAAAGGTAAGAATAGTTAAAATTTATTATATCTAGAAGCTTTGTGCTCTGTAGAAGTAAGATAAGTGATTTTTGTTTTTGTTTTTAGAGCATGGATCTAGGTATGTTTGATAGATTTTGTCCTAGCTTAAAAACTAGGGCATTAATAGATGAAAGAAATTTTGATATGAATATATATGATAAGTATAATGATAGATATGTTATACCGATGCATAGAAATAATGTCTGGACTAACAAATGGATACAGGATCCTAGAAAGATTTTTTTGCAGATTATCTATCACGATTCTAGTGTGCAGTACAGAAGAGGTTGGGGATCATTTAAAATAAAGTGAGGATTAATCTTATGTTACAGTTGCAGAAAACCAGGCCATCTAGCTAAGGAATGCCCTGGTAGAAGACCTAGTTGTCTCTGTTGCAAAGCTAGGGAACATGAGGTATTGGATTGCCCTAGAATGATTGATAAGATTGAAAGGATCAATATGAATCAAGAAGACCATAAGGAAGATCCAGAAAAGGAAGAAACCCAACAAGAATCAAAGAAAGTATTAATACATATGAAAGAAACCCTAAAAGAACATAAAGATGTCTGATTACCAGAGATCTTCAAAGAAAAGGAGCAAGTCGAAGCAAGAACAGGGGACTTAGACATTGATTGTATTCTTGATGAAGAAACACAAGTGAACATTAAGCCAGAAAGAACTTGGGAAGTTATAAGGAAGCCTACCATGATTCCTTCATTGGGAGTAATAGGACTATTCAGAAGAAAACTGATGATGTTATGTGGAAAACTCACTCAGATACCTATGACAGTCAATGCAACTTTAATAGAAGAAGATTTTGAGATTATCAAATTCATTGAGGACAACACCCCATTTACTATGCTACTCGGAAAACCTTGGATTGAAAGAGATCAAGCCAGAAAGAAGGAATAAGAAGAGGTTTTAGAACAACAGAGACAAGAGTTAAAAGATTTCATGAATAAAAGGATCGCACAGTTGATAGAAGAACAAGAGAACCGCTTGAATCCATCTCACACTAGAAACATAGATGTCGAGGCCAAAGCTACACAAAAGGATGAAATTTCTACCCCAGACAAAGAAGAAGTGATATACCTAAACCCTAGGAGAGAATCTCACCAGCACGAAGTGACTATGTCCAAGGAAAATAAGAATCAAAATGGGAAGAGAATCATCGAGACGAAGCTCACTGGAAAGAAGGCTAGAAATATAAGTAAGAAGAAGGCTAAGATTGAAAAATTACAGAAGATCCCAGAGGGTACCTCGCAGCAAGACACTTTGCAGAATTGGAGCTTCGCCGAGATATCAGAACAACGACATATGCCACTTCACCGAGGCGAAGTAATATAGCCATTGGAAGCCAATATAACCGTTCGAGTGCCACTTTGAACGGGTCAGAAAGCATTTATGGCTCACCACTAGACCATTAGACCATGCCATAATAGACAGAACATAAGTTAATGCAGCCTCATACCCGTTGCAAGAAGACTGTTGCTAAGTTTCCCTACTTAGTCCGTTGCACCACGCACTGAGAATACTTTTTTCTAAGTGAGAATTTAAGCCCTAAACCTGAGATTACTTCACCCTGTGATCATTGCCTTGTTCCCATACTGTTCACTGTAGTGTCTGAATTCATTTCACACCCAAGCTAGTTGACCCAAGCTTGTATGTCGGATGAGCTCAACGCTGCTGAGAAAGTAGTTGAAGAATTTTTGATTGACTTAATGACTGAGAGAGTCATGTCAGAGTGAGGATTATCTACAGGAGTTCAAGCATCATCAACGAGAGGACTCCAGGCCTCCCCTTCCACTATTCGCGCCGGTACATCCCGACTGACCGATGAGAAACAGACCAAGCACAGGGATGACATCTGAAATGCCAAGCTTATCTCATTTATTATAACTACTTACTTACCACCTCTAAGTGGTGCCATCAATCATGACAGTGTACCTTGAGAATTCAAGTATACTTTGATCACCGTATACCTTCTAAAAGTTGTGCGCGTAGTTCATGCTGACCAGGATAAGCTCATAGCACTGAAATTTAGTGATTTTAACCTTGGAGATCGTAAAGTTTAGAGCATGTTAGCTCTACATAAGTACTTGACCATGACCAAAGGAAAGAATTTGAAGATTGTCTCGCAGTGATGGACCCAGAACCTTGCACAGTCCACACTGCTTAATGTAACGAAGATCCCACACTTCGGCAGACACCAGGATGTCAACGCATGCGTCAAGTTGTTGTTGTCTTGCTACCACAGAGGATACTTATGGTTGGACCGCTGCATCACTGTGGATCCGACCTTGATCAATCGTGTCACAGGACTTAGTATGAAAGGCCCTGACCCACAAGAGTTTTACCCTGGAAAGACTTCAGACCGAGCACTAGCGTAGAGGATAAAATAAACTTATGGAAATGTCAATAAAGGCACACGAGGCTACAAGGTAGCCTCTATCCAGAGTGGCACAATGCGCCTTGCCTGTCAGCTGATCGTGGGCAATCTAGTTCGCAATAACAAACCAACACAAGTGACTTGATTCGTAGTTGACCTCGCAGGGAATTGCGCTGAGGGACTACAGATGAACTGGATGCAGTATGTTGTAAATCACCTAGAGCTTGATTTCATAGAAGCACAAGACCAAGGGTATGAGTTCCACTTTAGTTGGTTGCTCATACTAATCTCTTTCATCGCCTAGGAGCTACCAGAAGGTGCCACTTTTCTGGAGATCGAACCCTTTGAACTACTAGCCGTGAAGTTTGGTGCGTTGTGGTACTCCAACGACATGAACAAGCAGTGGCAGTCCAATGTCGTATTCCACGCCTATTACAACCAATTGAAGAATGAAATCCAGTCTACACCATGCCTCACCTCAAACACACTTCATAGGTTTAGACCTTTGATAAATTTCAGCGCAGACTGCCACTTCACCTATATCACAAAGCACGTTGATGAGAAAAAACAACAACTCCAGTCGTACTACAAGTTGACAGAAGAAGACTTAGAGTAGATTACCAAGGAATGGTCGGCGAACCTCCTTGTTGTAGCAGACACCGCAGAAATGTCCGATGTGGATAGCCCTGAAGCTATGTCAGATACACCTGGACCAAGCAAGACTAAGAAGCATGATGAAGTTCAAGATGTCCATAGAAAATCCACGAAGACTACTTCGATCTCACCTGTGCAGGGAGGTGATGGTGAAGAACTAGGTGGCACATAAGTTGAGAAAAACAAAGGCAAGGTTACTCCGCCTAGAGAGGAGGAGGATCCCTCTAAGAAAAAGAAGATTACCTCACCAAAGCCCTCATCCCGAAAGAAAGCGAAGGCCACCCAGACTACATTTAAGACTACCCTCACACCGGACAAATTCGACTTCTTAATCGCTGCACTGAATAATGCTTCACTAGAGATCATAAAAAAGAAAGAAGCAAAGCAGGAGGAGGTATTCAGCTGAATCAAGGGTGAACTTCAAGAAGTGCACCAGGCACTTCAGTCCAGTCGATTAGTTTCTACTGCACCCTTGATAATTGGAACAATAGGAACATGCGATGAGCCCACCCAATTACACCATATCGCTGATAAAGTCAAAGCTCACCTTCAATGAACTCAAGAAGACACAGTGCAAGCCACCCAGACTTTGACACAAGTACAAAGATCACTTGTAGAACAACAGAGTAAAGCAGAACGGGAAAATATTGCCCTGCAAGCGAAGTGGGATGAGGAAAAAGAATAGTTACAACAGAGCAAGGACCAGTTGCTAGCAGAGCAACTTGAAGTACAAGAAAGGGTTCACAAAGCACTTTGCTCTGTGACGGTCATAGAAGTGAAGATTGAAGAACGTGTCCCACAACAGGTGGCACAACTTGAAGAAATAATCCATCAACTTCAGCAGCACATCACAGATGTGGAACTTCGTAACATGCCTGATACTCCTCAAGAAATAAGATATCTAAGGGAGGCAACTTCCCACAATGCAGTTGGCCGATTAAAAACCTTTTCCTTGGAATGCAAGTAGCTGAGCACTAGAAGCACCCAGAATTATGAGAATCTCATAGAGACTCTAGAGTTGTAGACATTGGAGGTACAACTCCAAGAAGAAAAGAAGCATGCATATATGCTACAGGCGCAGTTGAAGGCCTTGACCCCAGTCGAAAGAATGAAGAGATTTTCATAACAACGTACCACCCAAAAATAGGTACACACGCTATAAAGTAAAGTGATGGAAGTCTCCCAATGACTTCAACCAATCCAATAAAAGGCATGGCAACTGTTCACTGAAGTTGAAGGCCAGGGAGTCGAGCTTGAACAGGTTGTCATCACCGTATAACAATGCATGGAAGGGCCAGTAAACGACGCAGTGATCCAGGAGTTCATTGATCAAGAGGTTGTCGCACTACAACAAGTCGAAGCATCTTGAGCCAAGATCGAGGAATTAGAGGTGGAATTGATCAGACCAGAGTGACTCGGGACAATTCACAGGTGAGTGTTGGGGGCCTGTTGGCCCTTGACCAAGTTTTGAGGAACACTTGGTAATATTTGACCGTCTTTGGACTTCGACAGCCTGTCAAAGATGGAGCTCCAGGGGAAGCAGATATCACGGGATCTCAGTCCACTTTTGGGCCCCTTTTAGGGTTTTGGGTTAATGTAATGGGAAAGGGATGTCGGCTCGTGGGTTTACCAATGTTTAGGCCCACTTTTGTAATGCATAAATAAAAGGATAGGCAATGTAAGAAGTAGTAGAAGTGATTTCTTAGTGCAATTGGTAGTGCATCTATGTGATGTTGAATAAGTGCTCTGTGCGAACTGCATAAGGATTGCAAGGCTAAGTGAAAGTTATTGTGAGGTTGCTATAGAAAGATAAGTGTTGTAATGCAAGGAAGAAGGATCTAGCGAGATGCGTAGATATTCTGTCCTATGCGAAGAAGGGTTTTGGAGGATTTTTACTCGTAACAGATTGAAGACGATAATAAAGAAAAAGATCTTGTGGACATAGCCCCAGGGTGGGGGGAACCACTTAAATAAGTGTGTTATGCTCTGTTCTTTGCTTCAATGTGTTTATCTTTGCTTATGCTATGTGCTTTGATATATCCACTTATGCTATGTTCTTCTTAGGTATATATGATTGTTAGATCTGATGTGTATGAGGATGCTTAGTGCTGATCTACTGGA
This sequence comes from Picea glauca, assembly GCA_000966675.3. NCBI lineage: Eukaryota > Viridiplantae > Streptophyta > Pinopsida > Pinales > Pinaceae > Picea > Picea glauca. The sequence continues at coordinate 137,507 of JZKD02S1183752.1, read as the reverse complement.
TGTGATCTGGTTTACTATGGTTAAGTGTTGAAATACTATAGATCTGAGTGTACACCGCGATGCTTTGTGTTGTCTGTGAAGTATAATAAGGTTTGAATATTTATGAATGATTGATGCTAAGTGCTATGTAAATGATATAATCACAGATCTATGTCCCATCTAAGGTTGCAGACACCTGAGTCTTACAACCACTCCTGCCTCTACCTCGGGTGAGACTTCACCTGCTTCGCAGGTGTTTCCGAAAGGGCTGGTAGTTAGGGATTTGTTGGTGCTCTCTTGAGCGTTGAACCCTGGGACTGCCCCTGTGCCAACAAGCCCTCTCCATCTGATCAAACAGTATTTGATGACCCTAATCCTTAGTTTCCGCTCCCGAAACTCCAAAACCTCTTCCGTAACTAACTCCAACTGTCCCTCCTCATCCAACGAGGGAAGATCCTCTAATGTGCTAACGAATTGTCCCACTTCCTTTTTTAGGCAAAACATGTGGAACACATTATGAATCTTTCTCCCCTCTGAAATATCTAGCTCGTAAGAAATCTCGCCTACTCGACGCATGATCCTGTAAGGACCATACAATCTGGGCTTGAGCTTCTCGGCCCCACTCTTCTTCAGAGATGATTGTCTGTAGGGTTGGAGTCTCAAGAAAACAAAATATCCAACCTCAAAGTTGCTCTCTATCTTGTGCGTGTCCGCACTTATCTTCTATTGGTTTTGCACCATCTACAAGTTCTCTTTCAACAACTTGAGAATCTCCTGACTCTCTATGATCCAATCCTTGGCCTTGGGAGATTTTCTCTCCCTGAAGACATCTACCAAAGTGGGACCATCATATTCATACAATGCTAAGAAGGGTGTCATATCAATGGACATGTGGAAGGTGGTGTTGTAGGAAAGTTCTCCTAAATGTAACCACTTTACCCACATTCTCTGCTGTCCTCCTACATAGTTCCTCAAATACCCTTCAACCCACTTGTTGACAATATCGGTCTGCCCATCTATCTGAGTGTGATAGCTGGTGCTAGGTGTCAAATTTGTCCCCACCAACCGAAACAACTCTCTCCAAAATGTCCCTATGAATCGACTATCCCTGTCCCTGACGATGTTCTTTGGCAACCCATGAAGTTTGAAGACCTCCATGAAGAAAAGCTCGGCTACCTGAACTGTGTTGTAATATGTCGGTATGGCATGTAAGTGAGAAAAATCGGTCAATATGTCAACCACTACATAGATACAGTCCTTACCCTGGACCTTGGGTAGACCTGTGATGAAGTCCATAAATATACTCTCCCATTTCTGCTCTGGAATGGGAAGTGGCTGAAGTAGCCCTAGTGAAGAGCATGCTCTAAATTTTTCTGCTGGCAAGTCACACACTCACTGACGTGTCTCATAACGTCCTGTTTGAGGCCCTTCCATGAGAACCTCTCTTTGATCTGTCTATAGGTTTTGAAAAGCCCCTGATGGCCTGCTAGAGGTGAATCATGAACTGCAGTGATGATCTTCTTCTTGAGCCCTGAATCTGGCACCAAGTAGACTCTATTTTTGAAAAATATGACATCATCAATGACCCTATACCAGTCATCTTGTATATGCCCATCCATCACCTCAAAAGAGAACTTGTTCTTGGAATATTCCACTAACAAGTGGGATTTCCAATCTGTTGAAATCTCCATCAAAGAACATGCTGCAAGTCTCCTCGATAGTGCATCGGCCATAATGTTCTTCTTCCCCTTGACATACTCTATGTCAAAGTTGAATTCTTGTACCTTCATCACCCATTTCTGTTGGCACTCACTAAGGTCCTTCTGCTTAAGGAAATACTTCAAACTGTTGTGATCGGTCTTGACCACGAATTTGTTGCCCACCAAATATTGTCTGAACTTGGTCAAGGCATGCATGATTGCCAACATTTCCTTATCATAAATGGAGTACAATCTCTCAGGTTGACTAAGATTTTGGCTCTTGAATACAATGGGGTGTCCTCCCTGCATCAAAACTGCATCGATCCCTTCACTGGATGCATCACACACTCTAGTACAAATGGCAAGGTGAAGTCTGGGAGTTCCAACACTGGACAAGTTCCCAAGACTTCCTTCATGTGATAAAAGGATTCCTATGATTTCTCAGTCCATATGAAGGCCCCATGCTTGGTAATATCTGCCAGTGGTGCTCGAAGCTGAGTTAAACCTCGGATGGACCGCCTGTAATAGCTACACAACCTGAAGAAGCTCCTCAATTTTTTCATGTTCCTGGGTGTCGACCAATATAGAATGACCCTGATCTTGTCTTGGTGCACTTGTACCCCCTGTGCACTGATGATGTGGCCTAAGTAAAGCATCTCTGTCATACCGAACTTGCACTTGGACTCTTTGGCACATAATGACTGTGCCTCCATGATGCTCAATACCTCATCTAGGTGCCTCATATGCTCTTTCCATGACCAACTATAGATCAAGATGTCGTCGAAGAAAACCAACACTAATTTTCTTAACTGATCCCTGAATATATGGTTCATGCAATACTGGAATGTAGTGGGTGCATTGGTTAGCCCAAATGGAATAACCAGGAACTCGAAGTGTCCAAAATGACATCGAAATGTCATCTTCTCTATGTCTTTCTCTCGAATGCTGATTTGATGATATCCAGAGTATAGATCAATTTTTGGGAAGAAAACTGCCCCATGCACTTCATCCATCAACTCGTCAATGTGTGGGATAGGGTACCGGTTCTTGATGTTTTTCTTGTTCAAGGCTCAATAATCAATTCACATCCTCATGGTGCCATCCTTCTTTAAAACTAAGACAACTGAAGAAGCAAATGGGTTGTTTCTCGGTCTGATCTGTCCCATCACCAACAATTCCTTGATTTCCTTCTCTATCTCATCCTTGAACCTCCTAGGATGACGATAGGAGGGGGGGTGATCATAGTTTTTTCCCCTTCCTCCAACTTAATGGTGTGCTCAAACCCCCTGTCAGGTGGTCTCCCTGGTGGAATTGCCTCAAAGACCCGCTGATGTCATCCAAATAAATTCTTGATCTCTGTATGGTACTATTGTCGACCTTCTGAATCCTTCTGAGTAGCTATCAAGCATTCTGAGACATATGCTACCTCCCCATGTATGAATATCCTCTCCATCCTCTTGGCTGAAACTGTCCTGGGTGCTCCTGTTGACATACCTCTTAGAACAACCTTCTTCCCATCTTGATCTCTGAATCCCATTTCCAAGTTTTGGTAGTTGGTGGTGATTTTTCCCAAGGTAATCATCCACTGAACTCCTAAAACCACATCTATGTCTGATAGGTCAACCACATAAAATGTGTCTCTCACTGTGTAGTTTCCTAACTTCATCTCTAAGTTTGGAACTCTATCTAGACACTCCATTGTGTGGCCATATGTTACCGCAACATCAAACCCCTCAAACTCCTCTGTCTGAAGTGCCTGTCTCGATACTAGTGAAGCGTCGATGAAGTTGTGGGTGGCCCCACCATCTATCAGGGTGATTTCCCATTGCCCCTAAATAATCCCTCTAATACGGAGGGTATCATACCTGGGAACACCAGAAAGGGTCGCTATGACTCATCCCTTTGCTGGTTTCCTCCTATTAGCCTGCTCTAGTGGTTGTGGGACTACTAGAGGATTGGATCCTGCTGGTGTCGGTGATCTATGGGGAGGTTGATCCTCTACTGGTGCTAAATACTCCTTTGAACTAGTGGATCCACTGTCCTGCTCCTCCTCTTCACTGTCCACGTTGTCTACTGCTACCTCAATATAATGAATCTCTCCCTTTCCCATGCACCTGTGGCCTGGGACCCAAGGACCTCTGCAGTTGAAGCAAAGCTTCTTCCTCATAAGCTCTCACCTAGTCTCATCATCCAACTTCTCCTTTCCCTTCCATTCTCTCTGTAATGGCTTCCTGTCTCGATCCCTCTGGGGCACAAATGGTTTGGAGAAAGTCTTAGTATTTGGCACTGAGTCTGGTAGACCTCGAGTGTGAAGGATGACATCCTGCGAAGTGGGAGGCCTGTATGCCTTCACCCATCCTCTCAAAGGCTCTGTGATTCCTTCTGTGAATAGCATGATCATCCTGGGATCTAATATATCTGTCACTTCCATGGCTACCCGCTGAAACTATGTGATGAACGCCTCTGCTGTGCCAGTTTATCTCAAATGGCCTAGATACCTGAAGTGTATCTCATGATCCTTCCTGTCAAACCTATCCATGAGCCTCTCTATAAAATCCCTATATGAGGTGATGCTACTGTGACCCAATGTCACCAGTCCATGATACCACCACTGTTGTGCCTCACCCTCCAAGTGTAAGGTTGCGAAATTGATGGCCTCTGTCTCGGTCATCTGGTTGAGCTTGTAATACGTGTCTAGATTTTGTACCCAAGATCTGGTGGTGTATTTGGATGATTTGTCGAAAGAAGGGATGGTCAGTTTCCCAAATTTTTGGATGAAATCGAGGTTATTCCCTTGCTGCTGTTGTGGTCCTCCTCTTTGCGGCTCTCTGGGGTGGTTCCTGAGTCCGAGTCCATAGTACTCGACTAAGGTCATGTCCTGATGGAAGTCATGACCTAATGCTGCATACTCCCTCCTATACTCTGCAATGTCCTCTGTATGAGTGGGTGGCCTCTGTGCTATCAGTGGCAGTGCTTCTACCATGGATGCCCTCTGGAAACTGGGAAACAAGGGTCTGGGAATCCTACTTGTAGAGGTGTATGTGTGAGAGGGTGACTAGGGTCTACTTCCTACTCTTGAGTTTCCCTGCACTGCATGCAAGACTTGTGTGTCAAAAGTTCCCATTCTAGCCAATCTATCAACCACCTGTGCCAAGGACTGAGACATGGTCCATTGACTAGCTAACATTTCATTGATAACCTGCATGAAAGCTGTCTCTGGATCTACGGGGGATTTTCCACTTCCCTTTGGTCACTCATATATGTTTGCTAGCATCCTCTCTGCCTCATGCTCTACCTCACGCTCTGCCCTTCTCTCTGCTTCTCTGTGTGCCTCTTCCTCTTCCTCTGAGCTAGGAGGAAAAGGGGGGAAGTCAGGCCTATGCCTTCTTTCCTTATGCCTGTTGTAAGTGTCATATTCGTCACCTACGTGTTCACGACCCTCTGGGTCTTCTGCTGCACTCATTGTCTTTAGTCACAGGCTGGAAGGACTAAAGCTCTGATACCACTATAATGTTTATGACTTGGCTAGTTAAGGAAACACTACTAATGTGTGTGTAGGATCAATTTTTTACAACATATAAATGATCATACAAATAGTAAATGAGACAAAGGACTGCAAATTTTGTATTATGATATATTTGTGGATTACAAAATGGTCGAATGAAGTTGAATAAATTGACAATACTCGACTATATCAATAGACAAAGGATATTATCCAGAATACAAATAAGAAACTAAAAGATAATACCCAGAATATGGGAGCACTGTCGAATCAATGGATGCGTTGGGACTATGGCAGCTTTGACGGTAACTGCTGGAAGTCTGGAAAGTTTTCCTTGGGAGATATACTTCTCAGAATGGCTTGGAAACTGTCCTAAATGATGCGCCCTTCTTTAGTCCTCAGTACTGGTATCTTTCATACCCCTCTGCTGATGAATCCGGACCCCGGATGGATACCCCTGGGGGAATGCGCCCCTCTTCTTCTAGAAAAAATGTGTCCTAGTGATTCCACCATTGGAATCAGATGAGATATGTCTCAAAACCACCACCTTGGTCTACTGGGAAATGGGTCGGAAGGGTTTCCTTGAATCTGGTTTGATGCTCGCTCTGGAACCCCAAATGTGCAGCCAAAAGTGTCGCACATCCAAGTCTAGAAAATGCGTCCCAGTTGATTCCTCCATCATAATCTGATGAGGAATCAGGAAAAATATGTGCCTTTCCCTCCTCTCAAATGGTTTAGAGGCAAATATTAGAATTCTTCCTGGATGGGATAAGTCGACTAAAAACCCTCTCAGAAGCTACACCCTCACTCTAAATGAATGCGCCCTTGCTGTTGAACACTGTGTAAATGCTGTTGAAGAATGATGGAAGACCTGAATGATCTTCTCGGTGACTAGGGTGTGAATCTCAACACCGAAATCAACCAACTGGTGTCTTCCTCCTGGAATCCATTGAACTATCTCTCCTAAGATGCGCCTCTTCTCTTCGATGACAAGTCATAATCTGCATAATGATGAATTAGGTCGCTAACCCTTCCTTTATAGCTTTCCAAAACCCTAAATCATGTTGAAACCCTAATTTACTGTTGACTTCCAAAACCCCAAATCACTACTGAAACCCTAATTCACTGTTGACTTCTATTTTTAGTTCTATGACTTAAAAGCGCATTTAACTCTTTTTAGCTCAATGTCACTTTCCAAATATAACACCTGTGAGTGGAGTGACCTCTAGTAACCCTGTTTACCCCCCTTTGGCCCTGGCTATAGTCTAACGGGGTGGTTTATACCATTAAGCCTCCTCTCAGAAGATCCTATTTGGAAAGGTACATTACACATGGGGGTGGTTGATGATTCAATCACTGGTACTTTATTTATTAACTGATTTCTTTCCTCTAGAGATATCATGGCTCATACTTCAAGGCTTCAGCCCCCAACAATTAGCTATGGGAAGTTTAACAATAATAAATTTACATTTTCCACATGCCTTAGCATGGTAATCATATTTTATGATTAATTACAAGCTGGGGGAAACAAGGGTGTTACAATTACCTCCCCCTTAAAGGAACACCGCCCTTAGTGTTCTTTCTCAAAAACACTTGTCATGCCTTTCTCATTCAGTTGTTTCAGAAATCTTGATCCTTATTCCTCGGCCAGGTCCTTTTCCAGAACTTTAATATTGGTCACCTGCTTTCAATAATTCTTGGACAACAAACACGTTAATCATAGTCTTATGCGAAAACATTGCATAAAATTTCTAGGAACATTTCATAATCTTAGCACAATAATTATCTACGTAGTTTGTGGATTTGTATCTACATGGTTGTTTTGTTATCCAAGATCATTTGTTTTCCTTGACATACCCATTGGGTGCATGATACCCATCAATAGTTTGCAAGAACTATCAAGGTTTCATATTCCTTGCGGTCACTCACCCTCTAGGCCCAGGCTCAGGCATACCCTTCTCTGCTATACAGTCCCTAGGGTGATCCATCTTACCTTGCCAAGGTTTTCTCACACAGGAAGAACTACCCATCATGTGCATAATCCAAATAGTTTACAAGAACTATCATGGTTTCCTCTTCCTTTCGATCACTCACCCTCCATGCCTAGGCTCATGCATCCCCTTCTCTGCTATACAGTCCCTCGGGTGATCCATCTTGCCTTGCCAAGGTTTTCTCACACAGAAAGAATTCCAAAGACTCTATCAATTCTTATAGTCAATGCGTCCCTCAAGATTTTTCTAGCAAGGCATCCCTCCGACTTGTGTTACCTCAACACAACATATTCTAGGTGATCATGGCTTACCAAGGGGTTCTCATGGCTCAACAGTAGCCATTTTTCATGCTTTTATAGCTTGATAGCCTTTCGTCTCAGCTAAAGTTAGGGATGAACGTTACTCTCCTTCTCCTGACACTATAATAGATAGGGATGAAGGTTACTCTCCTTCTCCCGACACCGTAATAGATAGGGATGAAGGTTACTCTCCTTCTCCTGGCACCGTAATAGATAGGGGCGAAGGTTACTCTCCTTCTCCCAGTACCGTAATAGATAGGGACAAAGGTTACTCTCCTTCTCCCGGTACCGTAATAGATAGGGACAAAGTTTACTCTCCTTCTCCCGATACCGTAATAGATAGGGACAAAGGTTACTCTCCTTCTCCCGACAATTCATTCTTTACACATAAAAACAAATTGTTAGTCTCTATTTCATGCAATCGAATTATACTCTTTCCCACAGTTCTCCCTCGAACCCGAGAGACCAGTTTCTCATCTCTGCTCTCTTCGCAGATCTTTCCCTTTTTACATGTATCACATGTATACAAAAATTCATGAGACATCATAAATTTTAAATTCAATTTTTTTTTCTTGTAAATCTGTCACCCGCAGATTTCTGAATTCCACATTTTGTTCTCATATTTGTTTCGCACAGGAACCGGATTCATAATTATGGGAATTTCCTTTCCATAGCATTTTGACTCAACAGGAAATTGGTCTTCCTTATGGCTTACAATGCTGCCATATTCAAGAATCCTTTGCTTCCTACACTTTCAACATTTCTTGTAGTTTGGCTCAGTAGGCAGTTGGTCTTCCTTATGGGCTTACAATACTTCCATATCCAAGACCCATTTCCTCCTGCAATTTCAACATTCCTCATCCAAACAAATTGTTAGTTTTCATGCACATTACCTCTTCAAATTCAAGCATGCTAATAGTCCAAGTGATTTTCATCTATTCAAGGATACCAAGCAAAAGGATACATCATCCCTTACCTATGCATCATTTCATCCTACCAAAATTTTCAAAATGTAATTCAAATATCAATTGATTTTAATGAATGCGCAACATTCATGGACACATTCATACCCAATACACCCTTGCATTGATTTTAAGTTTCCCATACTTTTCGACAAGTACTTTGCCATGGTGTGTTGGAGTTTAGACAAGCTTTCCACCATATGGATTATTTATTCTCATTCATTGTTGCAGTAGGACTATGCTTGTGGCTACAAGATGATCATGATCCCAATTCAGTACATATGAAACTACAAGTTTCACATGAATTCCTTTAAGGATTCCTCCTTCATTAATAACCAGGGTGCCAACACTCATGGCCACCCAAATTTGGTTTTCTCTAACACCTATACAATGTAAGTAGAAATGTTGGAAGGTCCTCCTTCCTCAATGGGAAATCCATTGTTTGTCCTTTATGCAAACATGCATTTCCTGGAAGCAATTCCATGCAACATGCTATCTATGAGCACTTTTGTTTCCAATAGTTCCTTGATTGGTCCATGTATTCATGACATATCAGTTCATGAATTCTTCCGAGGATTACAATCAGTCCTTACTACCAGAGGTTAAAACCTCCATCATTCAGGTTCTCCTTCTTGAATCATACCCTAATTGGGTATCCAAGGCATACAACTGTCTTTCAATGTTCCATACATAACATTAAGACCGTAAAACATTTCAGAAGGGATTATTGCCCAATCCTTTCATACCTTGTTCCACATAGGCATGAACATTTGTTTATACCAGTTTTGGTTGTCAGCACCCCCTCTAATATTATCCCATCAATGGTTCTCCATGGGGACTTTTAAAGTCCCTTCAACAATATTTCAACAAGAACCTTCTCATAGTTATCCTCTGATTGAGTTTGTTCATTATTGGCAACTGTCTTTCTCAACAGTTCCAATCTATTTCTTTATCCACATGACATACGTCATAAACACATTAGTCTTCATGTAAATTAAAAATGCAAGTACCATAACATTTAAATTAATAAAACATTTTCAGACATGTCCTAGCATATATGTATGCACTTCATCACACTATCCTTAAAGTTTTCATGAGTGAAATATAGACAGTTCTCAACTGTTTCTGCAGTAATACAATCCTCATCACTATGGTGTCAAAACATTTACTTTCATCAACGTACTAGCTTTATCATCCCAGATAAAAAACATAATACACAACAAGAAAAGAATTGATGGCTCTTCCCTTCTTCAAATTCTTTCTACATCGCATGGGACTTCTTAGTCCAGCTGAGTTATTTCTAAGGCTTCACTGTCTTTTCTCTGCTTTATCAATTTACCCCCTATTGGGATCTTCCTACTCTTTTCCTTGAGCCGCCTTGGTTAGGCCTCACCTTAACCCTTTTTGGAATACAACAACATGCTTTAATAAAAAACTTTTTTTTTCTTCATAACAGATCATGAACCTGTGCATCCTGCACATTACCATTCGGTTATCAGAATGGTCAATATTCATTTATTAGTATTCTATTCATTACATGATGCTTTCATAGTGTAATATTCAAAGGCATAATCATTTTCCTCTTATCATGAAAACATAGCATCTTTGTTCATTTACCCTTTTATCTAATTATATTAGTATTCCCTGTGTTATAACCCTATAATTCATAGTATCATCTGGTGATTGGAAACTTTTTCACTCTGGGTGTATTTTGGTTTGAAAATAATATTTCATCTCGACAAATTATTTTCAAGGAAAGGAAAAGAAAAGAAAATTCATGGTTGTTGACGTTGAGTGGTTTTTCCTAACCCCATGGAGAAAAAGCAAGGGAAGCAGTGCACAAAATCCACATAATGCACTTATCCTAAGTTTTGGAGAAAATATGACTTTACGCTCACAGAGTAAAGACAACGCATAAATGAACGGTTGAGAGGCTGGCTCTGAGATCTACGGTTCACAAGATTTTTCGGACTCCCCCGATCGTTCTACCTTTATCGGTAGGGGGGGTCTGGAATTGGGTATAAAGAAGACACACATCTGAACGACAGAGAGGTCGGCGCATAGATCTACGGTTGAGATTAAATTTCAGCCCCCCCCCCGACCATTCTGCCTTTAATGGTAGGGGGGGGCGGGGGGGTCCGGAATGAGGCATTTTCGTTTGGCGGGCCCTGTCCCAACGTGTCATTCATCATTTTCGCCCGATCCCATCACCTCTTCTGCATCCTTCATCCGTCGCTGTGCCCTCACTCCCTTGCCCTTTGTCCAGTCGACTACATCCCGCTCGACCACCCATCCATGCATGAACCAAGCTTAGGGTAAAAAGAATAATAGATTAAATAAGAGTTAACAATAAAATTAGTGTAGTTAAACTAGGGTAAACTAGTTAATAATTAATTAAGTAATCAATTAATTAATTAATAGCTAAGTTAGTTTAGTAACTAGGTTAGTTTTTTATTAATTAATATTAAATAAAGCAAATATTAAAAAAAAAACATAAAAATAATAAAAATAAAATAATAAACAAATTAGAAATAAAACAAATTAAAACAAAAATTATAATAAACAAACAATAAATAAAATATATAAAAATTAAAACAAAACATAGTAATAAAACTAATAAATAAAAAAGAAAAACATATAAAATACATAAAACKTAAAACAAAACATAGCATAACAAATTTTATAAACAAAATAAAAAATATTAAAAAACTAAAACTAAAAAAAAACATACTATCCTAAGTCTACTCACCCAAAACCCCTACGCATACCTTCATACATCACATCAAAATTAATCAATGGACGTAAAATTTTCCAGACCCTCTTTCTCCATCCGAAGTTTAACGGGAATGGGGGGGGTCCGGAATGGTTGTTTTATGAAACCATTCCTTGGACAGGTGTTAGCCCC
>JZKD02S1183752.1:97823-122033 GCA_000966675.3 Picea glauca | reverse complement strand
GGGGGGGGGGTCCGGAATGAGACATTTTCCTTTGGCGGGCCCTGTCCCAACATGTCATTCATCCTTTTTTCTCGATCCCATCACCTCTTCTGCATCCTTCATCCACTGCTACGCCCTCACTCCCTTTCCCTTTGTCCAGTCAACTACATCCTGCTCGACCACCCATCCATGCATAAACCAAGCTTAGGGTAAAAAGAATAATAGATTAAATAAGATTTAACAATAGAATTAGTGTAGTTAATCTAGGCTAAACTAGTTAATAATTAATTAACTAATCAATTAGTTTAGTAACTAGGTTAGTTTTTTATTAATTAATATTAAATAAAACAAATATTAAAATAAAAACATAAAAATAAAATCAAATAAATAATAATAAACAAATTAGAAATAAAACAAATTAAAACAAATTAAAACAAAAATTATAATAAACAAACAATAAATAAAATATATAAAAATTAAAACAAAACATAGTAATAAAACTAATAAATAAAAAAGAAAAACATATAAAATACATAAAACTTAAAACAAAACATAGCATAACAAATTTTATAAACAAAATAAAAAATATTAAAAAACTAAAACTAAAAAAAAACATACTATCCTAAGTCTACTCACCCAAAACCCCCACGCATACCTTCATAGATCACATCAAAATTAATCAACGGACGTAAAATTTTCCGGACCCCCCTCTCCATCTGAAGTTTAACGGGAGGGGTGGGGGTCCGGAATGGTTGTTTTATGAAGCCGTTCCTTGGACAGGTGTCAGCCCCACAAGCCAACGAGGCCCTTTTTTCCAGTTTTTCATTTTTCCGTTACAGTCCTGATTTTGCGAGAGCTGTTACGGCCAACTGGAGGCAAATTTGGTGAAACCGAAGAATTTTTTTGTCGATCACATTCCCATCTACGATAATATCCTTCATCTTTTTCCCAGGTGTCAGCGTTGAAGAGAAACAGATGTCTGTTTAGACTCCTTTTTTGCAGAAATTAGGCCTGTCTTTCATGGCAGACAGTTCAGGATTTTTGGGGATTTGTGGCTATTTTTGGCCAATACGGTTAAATATGAATCACACAACTTGTTGGGGTATCTCCCCTATTTATTCATAGGATTTTAATGTAAAATTTTGTTGATTCTTGCACCCAAAAGGCTATTCTCTGTGACATTTTTCTGATTCACTAGGAATACAAAGCGACATTTTCACAGGATTCCTGTATGTCGACGATTGGTGAAGTTTTTATCGCTTCGTTGAATGTGATTCTAATCAGTCTTCATTATGTTTCTCTCTTTCTAATTTTCAAAAGGAGATTTAACGCAGAATTTATCCCTGATACTCTGTGCAGTGCTTTTGAGAATCTTAATGTCTTCCTCTGACACTACAATGAAGAAATTCTTGAATGCTTTTTTGTTGTAGTTGATTATTTTGTCTGTTCCTTCTCTACATCATTTTATTTCTAAAGGATCCAACGCCTACATTACCTTGCCCTGTGGAAATACCTTATAGACCTGTGTTCAATTTCAAACTTGTCATAGACCCCATAGCCCAATGGTCTTGTTTTGTTGTCTCAACCAGAAAACTGCAAGAACATAAGCCTATTTTGCATAGCTAGCCTAATATCCTCTTCCAACAAAGTCGTATCAGACAGAGAGATCCCTCTCTGAGTCTTGGAGGGATAGATCCAAGACTCGAAGTGGTTTTGATGTTGCCTCTGTGACTGCCTCCGTAGCCTTGGGAAAATTACAGAGTGCTAACACCCTGAGGAAAGGGAATACATTCCCCTCAAGCTATTATTTGGAACAAAACTTTCACGACTCTTCAGAATGGAGTCAACCATGCACCCATAGTATTCATTTAATCTGGACAAGAGCAATTCTTTCTTTATATTTCACTCATCAGGGAAACCATATGGTGCCTACAACTATACTCTTTCATCATACATGTGCATCACTTGCACGTTTAATATCATTCATACCTAACTGGTATTGATATCAGGCTTCATATTAAGAATCTTCACAATGCATTAAACCCATTCACTCAAGCATAATTAAACATAGCTAAGTATTCATCATGCTAGCTTATTGCTTACACCTTTTCCATGTCATTCACACACATGGACATATCAGGCCTCTATATCCTTTTCCCAATTATCTTCCAAGTATCCTTATGATCATGTATACACATTCGTGTATATGTAGGTGCATCTATTGCACCTTTTTACCTAATGCATTCACTTGATAGTTTAATTTCATCATTAGTGTCCTTAAGTTTGGGATTTTAGTCACTTACATGACTAATCTCACAGTCATATTTTGTACTGTTGTTTCCTTCTCTCATGGAAATAACCAACCAGGGTCACTTTCCTCTTGACGTGACAACGTCTAGCAAGAAAACCTCCTTTCCTCAACATCCATAGGGTTTTACCCATATCACCTTTCTCTGGTTATGTGGAGTTATATACTCCAATTTTAATGTAAAGAAGTAACTATAACTACCAAGAATCCTACCTGATCCTATCAGATTCCTTTAAGCCCACAAAGGTATTAACCATTATATAATCAAGCATCATCAGTGCCATAGGTTCCGACTGCCCATGCTTAGAAGCAGTGTTACGAACACTAGGTCATCCGTCCTTTGGGCTTCAACTGCTCTTGACAAAACCCTGGCACATTCAAGTCTTATTATAAATGTTAATTAGCATATCCCTAATCTGGTAAGAGTAGTTATCACTTTGACAAAGGGCTAAAGAAATTCTTCTACTGGAATTCAACAAGAATTCCCAAAATCACAGGTTCAATCTGCAGTCCTTCTCCTCAAGGAGTAAATGCAGATAACAATACCTCTTTATGTGACTTGTGCATGAGCCCATGTATGCCAAGTGTTGTAACCATGCTTTGATACCAATTTGTAACACACCCACGACGGGGCATACAAATTTTATTTTCTTAAAGGACAGATTCTCCATCCATGGTTTCTAATTTGGAAAGTCGGGGAACCACTCCGACCTCCCGGTCAAGGATCTCTGATTCTGGAGGCAAATGAATCTCTGAGACCTTGATGGTCTCGCTCTGCAATTAAACACAGACTCTTTCAACTTTTGGGTGCAGGTCTAATGGTACTTGCGACCTTCCCCTTTTTCTCTTGCGAAATCTCCGAGTTTGGGCGCTAGCCCCTTTTCTGATAATCCCTTCCTTGTCATGACCCTGGGAGATGACCTCACGTAATCCATGCGATTGCGAGCGCGGCCAAGGGTGGTTTGAAACAAACTACTTTTCTCCCCGCAATTCACCTTGAGCCTCCATGTGTCCTTTCTCCAAAACCATGGTCTGGATTGCGACCCGCCCTCAAATTTTTAAAGTTCACGCACCTTCAGTCCCCACAATACAACAGGATTGTCGATATCAAGACCTTGACGTTGCTTCTGAACTGATGGCTCATATCTATCCTTTTTGAATCTATGGATCAGATCTAACCTTTAAAAATCAACGACTGTGATTTATTTGGCGATTCGGGTTTCAGGAATTTCAACTCTCAATTTTCCCTTCCTCCATCAGTAGCTATCTTCCGGAGTGGAAGAATTGCTGACACTTGTCCTTAACAAACAGATGGTTTTGATGAACTCTGGCTCTCCGAAATTCAAGAGTTCCTTCTCCTTCATTCACCCTTTTCTCCTGGAGTGCTTCGTACCTGGATTTGTATATCAGACACCACGCATCTACTCCGATCAACGGTCTATATACACTATCCAAAAAAAAATCTTTGGAGTGAATCCTTCCAAAGTGTTAGATATTCTAACACCTGTCCTCTCCAAATCTACGGCCCTGGTCCTCTTTGGGACTTCGACACTTTTCAACCAAGACCAAATCAACGGTCCTTCGACCTCCTCCTCGATCAACGATCGAGATCTCCTTCGGGACTTTGATGCTTTCACCCTTTTCTTTCCTCCGGAGTGCTCCGTACCCAGAGTTCTATATATGGTGCCATGCGTCCACTTTCAAATCAATGAATGTCTTCTTCTTCTATACTTCGGCCTTCGAGGATTTAAAATATCAATTTCCCCATGCTCTGCTTCTCCCAAAGAATTTTATCCAGAGTTCACGATCTGATGACATGTGTCCTCTCGCAGATCGACGACTCCCAGCTGCTTCGGCTATTCGGGGTTTGGCGATTTCAACTTTACTCCATTTTTTCTCGGAGTACTTTCACCCAGAGTTCACGATATTTCACCATGTACCCTCTGGATCTGACGGTCCAGATTCTCTTCGGCTCTTTGGCTCTTAGGGCTTTGGGAGTTTCAGACTCTTATGCACTTGTTTCTCCCGGAGTGCTTTCACCCAAACTTCATGGATTTCCACCATGTGTCCCTCTGCAACGGATAGTTGGAAACTTATTTGGCCTTCGAGGCTTCGAGTGTTTTTCACACTCCTCACTTGGAAACATCCGAAGTAGTTTTCCCCGAAGTCTCCGATCTATCGACATTTATCTCATGTCAACCGATGGACAGGATCTACTTCGGGTATTTACGCCACCTGTCCTCTGGATTCGTCGACTGAAGTTTACTTCAGATGATCCGACGGTCGACGCTTGCTTCAGGTCTTCACCTGGAGTCCACATATTTACGCCACCTATCCTATGGATCCAACGACTGACATTTACTTCGGATGATCCGATGGTTGACATTTGCTTCGAGTCTTTACCCGGAGTCTACAAGTTTACACCACTTGTCCTATGGATTCGACGTTTGATATTTACTTCGTTCTCCTTGATGATGGATGGTTCCAAACTACTTCGATACTTCGGGACTTTGGTAATTCCACTATCCTGCATGTCCAAAGCACTAAGGCTCAGGCACCTTGCTCCGATCAGACGATTATTGGTCCTCTGCATTGTGATCCAATGACCATTTTCGCTACTCCTCCTAAGCTTCTGATCTCTTTCGACTTAAAATATTTTCTAAGTGTTCAAAGGCCTCGACCTTTGCACCTCCTACAGGTTCGTCTCTTGGACTTCGTCTGCACGCCTAAAAGTGCTATCTCCTCTGAGATTGTTTCCCCTTGAATATTTCTCCTTCCCATGCACTCCTTAAGTTTTAGGGATATCGTCAAACTTAGATCGAAGTTCAACAACGATCGACGGTTCCAAGAAATTGAGGGTTTCAACCTCCGCCATTAGGGGAGTGTTCGATTGACTCTTGTCTAATCCCAGTCGTTGATATTCCATTCCCAACGAGATCAACGACATAGGTTGATCGCGGTCATGAACTAACATGTTCTCTATCGGGTTCTTATGTCATAGGTAGTTATGGTAACTTGACTAGCGTCTGCCTCCTAGATCTGGCAGTCAGGACGGTTCCCGAGCATCCTCAAATCTAAGGCTCAGGGTTAAATTTGGGACTTCGGGGATTTTACCTCCCTTATGACGAACTCACTCAGTTATATGAACTCGCGAAGTCCAAATGACTCCAGGGTTAACTCCCACGTACTTTCCCATACCCAACAGTCACAAAAGACCGTGGCTTCTTCCGAACAGATTTTGTTCATTCATCTTCCAAACAAGGGACCCCCCCCTTTTTCAATACTTCAACCTCATTGTTCTTCATGAGATTTTTTAGCCATGAAACGCTTAAGATATTTTCACTCTTTCTCTTGAACTTAACGCTTGGAATAATCCTTCTGCGCACCCCTTATGCTCATTCCTAAACTCTAGAACTTAAGTGGTTCTCGGTCTTTGCCTGCCTCGCAAAGAGCCTGTGCATACGTGCACTATCTCTCCTAATTTTTAATAGAATCCCTCCTCCAAGGGACTCTGAAAAAATAGGAGTGTCGAAATGCATACTTGAAACTGTTCCCAAGATCGATGAACTCACAGTTCGTGGATCTACTTTAATCCACCACAGGGCGCAAGAATTTATGAATACAAAACATGTCCAATTCATATAATTTATTAATTTCCTAATTATACCATCAAGCAGACACAAAAATGGACACATTATAAATCATTAAGCAAACATATCCATCCCTATATCATTCACAGTATATCTAATTTTATTACACAATTACAACTCAATTTCATAGGGTATGAGAATACTTATCTATTACAAGTTGCATCCAACTAACTAACTGTGGGTGTGTGCCTTTCCACCCAACCATAAGCTAAGAGGAATTCATTCTTATCATTCTGTCCTCCCTCGTTCCAAGACATGATATCACTAGTTAATTTACTCCATGTCTCAGATAAACTCTCTCTATCACAACGACCCTGTGAGATTTATCAGATGCTTCCTCAACATCAAGCTCACATTCGGGTCCTTTAGGCCGTGTTCTTGGCAATTCCTTTGGGTTCACACATATCCCTTATGATATTTTTCTCTCTTTCTATGTCTCCTCTCTTTTTTTCTCTGTATGTATCTTACCTTCCCTCCTCTAGAAGGTTTTCGACCTGTCATGTTCCTTCTGTCAGAAGGAAGGTCGGGTCTGCAGGTGTTTGTGGTACTTCGAGATGACATCCTGCAACTAGACCATGCTTCCATTCATGGGGGTGGTTGATGATTCAACCATTGATCCTTTCTTTATTAATTGATTTCTTTCCTCTATAGATATCATGGATCATACTTCAAGGCTTCACCCCCCAACAGTCAGTTATGGGTAGTTTAACAATAATACATTTACATTGTCCACATGCCTTAGCATGGTAATCCTATTTTATGATTAATTACAAGCTGGGGGAAATAGGGGTGTTACAAGCGACCAATGCTATTCGACAGTTTTCATTGTGTGGGATTTATTTCCTTTTCCATGTTGTAGTTGGTATAGGGACATTTGGCATAGGATTATCTTCCTTAATCTCTATGAAATCTCATGCTTTGTGACCAAGATTATTGTACTTGTAGCATACAATATTTTTATCCATTAATTGGTCAAATGGATTATAATTTTTGTTGACAGTTCTACGAACATTTTCATATTGACTATTTGCACCATTCACGTATCTTGCATAGTTATTCCTTTCATTGATTCTATAATAGATTGCCTTGTGTCCAAAATTTCCACTGGTATAACAATGTCCAAGAAATAAATTTTGATGCCTGGGAATAAGTGATGTTCTTTGTGGTGTGGTCAATATGGGTTGACTATCTATTCTTTTGTAGTTTCCTTCATAATGATTTCTTTCATGCCTGATGGGAGAGGATCTTCTTGATGTCTCATTCCTTCTAAATTCTATTCTTCTATCTTGTTGTTCAACTTGCTCTTGAGTGTTGGTTTCATCCTTTTCATCTTCCTTCTCTTGTTTTGTTGTCTTCAAACTATCATTGTATCCTAGGCATGTCTTGTCGTTTGGAGATATTTGAGAGCTAAGGATCTCGTCTAATTTTTCAGTGCTTTTTTCAAACTTCTTGAACTTTTCTATTGTCAATAGTAGCTCCCCTTTTGTGTGATCCAATTATTCGTTCAATTTC
The DNA here is from genome assembly GCA_000966675.3 of Picea glauca. NCBI lineage: Eukaryota > Viridiplantae > Streptophyta > Pinopsida > Pinales > Pinaceae > Picea > Picea glauca. Next base: position 114,584 of record JZKD02S1183752.1, on the reverse strand, counting down.
TCATAATATTCTAATTGTTCCTTCAAGCTATTAATGGTCTTTTCAAGCTTGTAATTCTCTTCTTCACAACTACTCAATTCACCTTTTAATATTATGTTTGTGTTTCTAAGCTTACTATTTTCAGTTTCAACATGATTCAACTTTTCAAGATTCTCATCTTCTTGTTCACTCTCTACGTTGTCTTTTTATCCCCAAAGGGAATCAAGGTTGGTTTCTTCATCTGAATCTTCTTAAGAAATTATTTCTTCTTCTTTATAACTCTTGTGAACATCATCCTAGGTTTATTGGGTTATGAAGAGGACATCTTCTCCATCATTATCTTCTTCATCACTCTCATATGAGGAGATTTCATCATCCTTGGAGTAGAATCTCTTTTTATTGTTGATACTTCTCTTTTTATAGTAGCATTTTTTAGCAATATGTCCTATTCTACCACAATTAAAGCATTTGAGAGGAGACTTAGCTTTGTATCTGCTAGTTCCTTTCTGGAGCTTTCTTAGAAAATTTGTTATTTCTTCATCAAGGTCATTATCCTTATCTTTTGTCTTCTTTATGGCTTTAAAGTTTGCTTTATTTTTTGGCTGGTCACTTTTTGTACCCGTTCTTATTTCATATTTTATAAGAGACCCATGTAATTCATCCATTGTCATTTTGGTCAAGTCCCTAGTTTCTTCAATGGCGAAGACCTTAGCATCATACTTCAAGAGAAGTGATCTCAACACTTTTTGTACAACCAAGGATTCATTAAGCGCTTAACCTAATCCTCATATAACATTAAAAACTTCATAAACTCTAAGAAAATAGGTTGCAATATCTTCATTTTCATCCATCTTCAATTTTTCAAATTCTTCTCTATGTCGTTGAAGCTTGACCTACTTAACTTTTGGATCACCTTCATAGATACTCTTGAGTTTGTCCCATACCTCTTTAGCAGTGTTGAAACCTATCACTTTGATAGCAATGGTTGGCACCAATGCTCCTAGAATAATGTCTGGCTTTTGAATTACAACTCATAAGCTTCTTCTCATTTGGATTGGTTGGAGAATTCTTTGAGATTACATAGCCATTTACAACTGAGAACCAAATGTCTACTCCCAAAGTTGTTAGGTAATTTTTCACTCTATCACTCCAATATGCATAATTTATTCCATCAAATCGTTGAATCCCATTTGGAATGTCATCATGGTCATCCATATTTACTCGGGATTTTCCTTCCAGTGGTTAAATTGTTCTGAAGACAACCTCGTCTGATACCAATTGTTGGAAATACTGAGAGGGAGGTGAATCAATATTTAGTGCAATTAATATTTTTGAACTTGTACTTTAATCAGATATTGTATTCAATTTATATCCAATCATAAATGAATACCATCCAATTAACAATGAAGAATAGTATAAGATATACACCAATACACCATGCACAGTGTATACGAAGTAATCATGTATTATTGTTCAAAGGAAATAATGAATTCCAAAGGTATCTACAACTTCCAAATATAAATGGAGGGATAAACCTCCAAAAGGAAGATACAATCCTCCAATATCAAGAGAGGGTTGACCTCTCCATATTTTCTCCTTCCTTCCACCCAAGAATATATGAGAGATAATAAAACTTTACAGTAAATTATCACCATCAACCAACCATCACATAGAACCTGATAATTATTCCTAATACTTCTTCAACTTCTGCAATTCTTCACTTATTTTAATACTCTGATCCTGTAGATAATATTACTCAATGTATTCTCTGAAACTCCTCCAAGTTTCACTCCTTGAATCCTCCCAGAAAAGAAGTTATAGAGAAAATGGTAGACCTTATTCAATTCTGGTTTATTCAGGAGAGTGAACTTGTACAACATGCCCCACACTCAATATGTAACATGAGATTCTAAAATTCATACATAGGAAACTGCATCCCATACTATTTCCAATTCAATTGGCCTCACTTCATTTCTATTATCTATGAAGACCTTATTACTGTTTTACTTGGAACCCCTGTTTATGAATGGATTCAAGACTAGTAAAAAATGATATCTTCCAGATAGTGTATCTCCAAAATTATAGCGAACAAAGAGATGAAATTTTTACCACATGTACCTATATATGTATTCTCAATATCCTCTGAATTTCACCATCTGAATCGTTCTAGAAACAAATTTATAGCAAAAATGGTAAGATGACCTGTAAATAATATACCTTAGAACACATCACCAAAAGACTTCATCCTCCCTTGAAATTCGACCTTCTTTACTTCAGATTTCCTCAGAAATTTGACTTATATCTCTTTTTTCATTAATAAACTTGTGTGTGTTGAAAAATGATTGTGTAATGAGATGTATTTATACCCTTTATGCCACTTCCTTTTAACATTAGGGCCTCCATGTAGTTTCTTCTTCAATTCACATTGTCATCTTCAAAAATTCATTTCTCCTCAATCGTGAGGATCCACGTGACGTGCCATATACCACCGAAAGAGACATGACTTATACTATCTAGCCATGGGTGTTGTATCTGCATGTTTAATTTCCTTCATGTCTTTCTACTTCGATCAACTGTGGGGTCCAAAATCCAATGGATAGGGTTGACATCAATGACTACAACCAATTACTAGGGTTGACATCAATGACAACAACCAATCTTCCAACACCAACTCCAAATTGTGTGTCACTTAGTTCTCCTCATGCTTTCTTAATTTCCTAGAGATGTAAGAGATCACTCGACTATCTTGCATCAAGACTCTGCATAAGCCTTCCTTGGATGTGTTTGTGCATACCAAGAAGTCCTCGTCCATGTTGGGGACCTTTAGTATTGGTGCAGTCGTCAACAGATCCTTGAGCCTTCGAAATGATTCTGTGCATTTCTCGCTCCAAACAAACTTCTTGTTTTTCTTTTGCAATTTCGTAATCGGATTTGATATCTTCAAAAAATCTTCGACAAACCGTCAATAATATCCAGCTAAACCCATGAAGCTACATAATTCTGGTACGTTTGTCAGCACAGACCATTCCATAATAGCCTCTGCCTTTGCCGAAGATAATATGCCCTAAATAATGAATCCTTGATTGATAGAAAGAGCATTTCGACAGTTTCCCATATAATTTGTTCTCTCGTAAACAATGTAGTACCAAGCGCAAATGTTCGTCATGTTATTTCGTCATCCGAGAACATATCAATATGTTGTGAATGAATACTTGAACAAACTTGTCCAAGTATTCGCGAAACACCCCATTCATCAAGCTCATGAATACCCCTCGGGAGTTTGTCAGTCCAAACAGTAAAAAGTAAACTAGTAATGTCCAAACCTCATCTTGAATGCGGTCTTAGGAATGTCTTCCTCCTTGATCCGTAACTAGTGATATCATGATCTTAAGTCGATCTTTGAAAACACCGTCATGCCTTTCATTTGGTCGAACAAATCGTCTATTCTTGGAAACAGATACTGGTTCTTGATCATTGCCTTTTTCAATTGACGGTAGTCAATATAGAGTCTCCACGATCCATTCTTCTTTTGTATGAAAATAACGGGTGCACCCCAAGGTGATACACTTGGACATATAATTCCTAGGTACAACAACTCTTTCAGTTTCATTTTCAACTCCTGTAACTTACGGGTCGACATCCGATAAGGCGTTCTTGCTATCGGTTCAGTTCCAGGTTTTAATTCGATGGTAAATTCCAATTCCCTTTCGGGCGACAAACCTCGTAACTCTTTTGGGAATGCGTCTGCAAACTCTCATACTACCAAAAGGTTTTTTAATATTTTTTCCACGCCCTTGTCATTCAACGCTAAGATTGCTTATATCTTGCATCCTTTTTGCATACCCTTCCATAGATGTAGGGAAGAGATCAACCTTATGGAAACTCCCTGGTTCCTTCCTACAATCACCCGTCTCTGTCGCTCATCATTGGTCAAACTCAAATTTTTTGTCTTACAGTTGAGTATCATATTAGGTGACTCCAACCAGTCCATACTGATCATGACATTATAAGATCTTAAGATCATGATGTGCAAGTTTGCCTTTGTTACAAAATCTCTCAGGTTGCAGCTATAGTCCATAACCTTTTCTCCAACCTTTTTCTTGGCTCGTGAAGCCATTTCTACGTAGCTAAGCTTGTCCTATTTGATTGCCTTTACCTTAATTCTTATTATCACTGCATCAAAATAAATCTCTTTGTAGCACCGAGATCTATCAAAATACTAAAGGTCTGGTCAACGATGGTACCTGACGTCTCTAGCATAGTAGAATGGTGCTCGGCCTGGCGGTTATTCACCGCTGCATAAATTCGGTGGGCCTTGCCCAAATATCCTACTGTGGTGTGTACGATTGACCCGACTGCTTTGGCCCTCTCAGACAGACAATCACGCTGCTAATGTGGCTCTCCACATGTCCAACATCCGACCTTCGTTCTAGTACTCCTGGTCCTTGAAGTAGTAGCTACTATCCCACTAGCCTGAAACCCTGGTTTGTTCTGTTGAACATGCCTAAACTGTTGTTGTTGTCGATGACGTTGTTGCTGGTGTTGTGGTCCTATGTAGGGAGTCTGTTGTTGAGGGGTCGGTCATGGTGGTGTCGTGAATGTGGATCCTTTTGAAGTACCTTGATACCCTGATGAATGTCTAGATCGTGTCTGATGGAGATGCGCACCAAATGTCTGCTATCCCATCGATCTTACATGAGTCCTGCTCTAACCCCCATTGATCAACTCTTCCTTAACTATGAGGGCCTTCTAGACTGCATCGTGCAACGTTTGAGGCATTGAAATCCTCACCTTCGCACGAATGCTGACTTTAAGGCAGAACACAAACTTGTTGACCTTGAGCTTCTCTGTGTTCAGATGTGGACCATACCTAAGTAACTCCATGAAACATGCCTCGTACTCAGGCATCGTACGACCACCCTGTCGCAAGGCGTTGAACTCATTGAGTTGGCACTCAATGAATTCCTCTGAAAAATACCTCTGTCGGAAATACTCTTTGAAAATTTCCCATGACACGTCTTCGATGACCTTGTTTAGTTGTGGTAGGAGTATCTTCCACCATATAAGAGCGCTCCCCTTCAACTGGAAGACCTCCATGCAAACTTTCATGTTGGAGGTGTAGTCGCGAAGTGCAAAGCACATTTCCATGTTATCCAACCATGCCTCAGTGACTACACCATCCATGGCACCCAAGAACTCTGGAAACTTGACCTTATCGAGTTTTCTCTGAACGCTGCCAGTACCGGTTGGGGTGCGTTGTGGACCCTCAGGGGGTACAGGAACCCTGGCCTCATCTCTATCTAGACGGTTAATCAATGCTTCTGACATCCTCTAAAAGGACCTCATCAACCCAACCACATCCCCCATAACAATATTCTCATGTCCAATGACTTGTTCTTCTCCTTGGGGGTTAGACCCCTCTAGCGTGGATGCTACTAGAGGTGTCGCGCCTCCTCCCCTAGCACCACGTCGTCTGCGTCCACGACATCCTCTAACCATGATTACCTGCAAGGACACAATTCAATTTAATTAGTGATACATTATTAATCAAGTGTTTATATAGTAGAAGATGTAATGATCCCAAGTCCCAGGTTTGAACCCACTCTGATATCATATGTAACAACCTCCTCTTGAGAACCTCTAGATAACAATCACAAGTAGTAGTTAATTTTTTATTTATTTTTATAAAGACCATGTAATGACCTTGTACTATTTAAATAACATCATGTATAGCCAGATGCTACGAAGGTAGTAAAAATTTTCTTACTACCCCCCCTTTCCCCCTTTTTTCTTAACTATTTCTTTTCTCTTTACTCCCATTTCTTTTGTAAATCATCATAATCAAAATATTCAAATTGTAACTAACTTCTACAATTAATCACACAATAAATAATGTCTTAACAAAATCATATACTAATACAAATAGAAAAATATATAGTATGAAAACCAAGTGACGAAAAGAACACAAACCCATTAATATAATAACTGACAGATGGTAAAACACTATCTCTCCTAGATTTTATTAATCAAAAGTAAACTATTAGGGATTCAATATGATCTCAACTAAGAAATTCCTTCTTTCTTTATAGCTCAACTTCATTCATAAAGATCATGAGGTATATTATCAATATTAATTATTATTATCTTTATTTCCAAAGATTTATTTGAATAATATTATTACTCCAAGTTATTAATATCCTCTTATCATTTAAAAAGACAAAGATAATTTTATTTATTTATTTATTTTTTTCTCTAATTAATCTATTATTATATGCTTATATGCACTACCAATTATGTAGTTGACTAAAGTTATAACTAAAGATACAAAATCATCTTATTTTATAATTCATTTAATTAATATCTTACCACTCCAATTATATAAACATACTAAGTTTTAAACAAACTTTTTCCATATTCCATTATTATGCTTATTTTAAAAAATTCTCCACATCACTTCATTTATATAAAGTAATGGAAATTAACTAAATTATATAGCTATATAATTTACCTTAGCTATTACTTAAAAATTTAACTAGATAACCTCCAAAGTATAATTATGGAAATCAAGACGAAGTTTCCCATCTTTTGGCGTTTTGCGAGAGACATCTTCTAGTTAACAGTGCATTTTGTCATCACTTTTGTAGTTTCTGTCTTCTTCTACTTGACCCCGACAGTCCTTTTCTGATCTTTGTTTAATCTCTGTTGTTTCCAAGATTCTATGGATTCTGGCCCACTTCTGAACTAGCTATCTTACCTCCGGGACTTTGATGCACACCCCCACCGCCAGCTCTCTTGTCTGATAGGAGAACGGATTCTCCCCTCCTCTCCAGACTACTCCTTTAGTCTTCCCGCCCTTTCCCTCCTCGTCTCTGTCTTGAATCTTTTGAAAGGATTCAATGGAGTCAAATTGCCCGGCTCCATCTGCTGGGAGTCTGGGAGACCCATGGGACCACCCGAATATTCTTGCTTCGATCGATGACATTTGCACTAACCATTTCCATTCTAATATACGCTCTGGTGCATCTTTACCATTGATTCCCGAACCTACACAACCTACCATCTCTGCCAACCTGACACCTCCCACTGCTTCACCTGTGATTGTCGAGAAATCTTAGACCTTTTTTGGTTTAGCACAAGCCCGCTCATCTGGAAAACTGCAGAGTGGCGATGTGGGAACTATACAACAGGATAAAGGCTGCGAGGTGAGCAGTTTACAAACAGGAAACAGATTCTCAGAGGGCTTTCCTTCCCACAAATCTCCAGGATTTCATAAACGTCCACACAAGGTCTGGAAACCAAAACGAACTCATCCTAAACTCATACTCGGTATGGATGTCGGTCTTACAGATGCCTGCAACCTATCCCTGTGCGCCTTAGTAGGGAGGTTAGCTTACAAGGAGAAGCGTAAGCAGAATGTTGAGGACTGGGTCGCTACCAGCTGGAAACCTCTTCTAGGCCACCTACCCAAGATACACCTACTTCAACATGGCTGGCTAGGTTTCATTTTCAAGACACCAGAAGACTCTGCCGTGATCCTGGGAAGATTCTGGCCTTTCGACGGGGGAAGCCTCATGCTGAAACGTTGGAGACTAGGCTTTAATCCCTCCTCGGAGTTCTTCGGTCACAGACACATCTGGGTCCTCCTTCCGGGACTCCCTCTACCTCTTTGGAACCAACGAGCTCTACAACTTATTGGAGCTTCCCTAGGAAGTTTCCTAAAGGTGGATTCAAACTCCCTTGAGGCTTCAGATAGAAGAATGGCGAGAGTTTATGTAGCTATGGATATCCAGGCTGGACTTCCACAAGTTTTAGACATAGAATGGCGAGGACAACTTTTTGCTCAATGCCTAGACTACTTGGGCATTCCCTTCCGTTGTTCTCTCTGTCGCAGAACAGGCCACCTGAGAAGAGATTTCTCAAAGTTCCCCCCTCCTGACGTTGTTCTGGATCCAGCGGAAGAGACAAATTTCAATGGCTACATCTCTCCAACCAATCAGCCAGAGGAGGAGATTCCTAGTCCCTGTATGGACTCTCCACCGGACGACACTCTTGTGGGTAAGATCCATATTTTCTATCCTTCGCTCTACAATAATTTCACCAGCTGGGATAAAATATTCATTATTGAACAAGAAGACTCCATTTTGCTAGCTGTACCCTTGACTCATTTACCATCCCAACCAGCCACTCCTCACTTACACTCCTCTACTCTGCCAATCCCTTTCGAACCTGCCCCAACTGATCTATCCTCTACAACTTATCCCTCTCTAATCCCTTCGTAGCTAATCCCAGACCTATCCACAAGAGACTCGGAGACTCAACCCTCAACAGAAGCAACTGACACTCCGGGATCTATCCTCCTAGCTGGCTACACAGAGCTGACACAGTTCGCTTCCCATCTAGACACTCTGCTTTCGGATCCTACTCTTGCTATCTCTCTTCCTTTTAATTCGCTTCCCATCCATACCTACCAGGGGAACACCCTCATCCACCCTTCCACTCTTCGATCCGATCTCCCTTCTTCGTCTAGAACGGTTACTTCACCTGAGCTGAATCCTTCTTGGTCAAAAGGATTTGGCTTAGAACTTTCACCTCTCAAAACCCACAATGCACGCAAGAAGACTATGGCTGGTTTGTTGACCTCGGTCGCTTCCACACCGGTTCAATCACAAGGGGCACTTAGAGCCTTAAAAGCACTTGCTCATGGTAAACCATGATCCTTTTATCCATCAACATCAGAGGGGTTGGAGGATCCTTGAAGCAAGCCTCCATGCGAAGACTTCTCGAGAAGATACAACCGTCAATCATTTTCCTACAGGAAACATTGGTGGACGCCTCTGTAGCTAGAGATTTTTTACACCAGTTTCATCCAAGCTGGCTGGCCTGTGCAGCAAGTTCAGTGGGAAAATCAGGTGGCCTACTGGCCTCTTGGGACCCTGCCCTCTTCGACCTAATGTCGATGCTCAGTCCAGGGGGTATTTTACTATCTGGTACCTGTTTCGAACTAAAAACCTCCATCAACCTGCTCAACGTTTATGGCCCCTGTGTGGACCGTAAAGCGTTCTGGGAGCGACTCAATGCAATTGGTTTATTAGCGGCTAGAAATCTTGTTCTCGCAGGCGATCTTAACTTAGTCACCAACCCAAAAGAATCATGGGGAGAAAAGGTATCGATTGACCCGCTTATGAGTTTTTTCAACCATCTCTTCTATAAAAACGCCTTGATTGACATGAAACTAGCAGAGCTACTACCCACCTGGAGGAACGACCACTTGGGATCAGCTGGAATTGCAAAATGACTTGACCGGTTTCTTATTGCAGAGGAGCTGCTCTTACCCTCTTACAGAAGACGCGCATGGGTAAATCTCTCGTTTCTTTCTGACCATGCGCCAATTTGTTTACAAATTGGGGAGGGTTGTTTTGGTGCTGGCCAGCCTTTCAAATTTAATCCTCAGTGGCTTAAAGAGACATCCTTTAACAGTTTAGTCAAAACAGTTTGGAACGACAACTCTCTCTCTTCTCCTGGAGATGCACAAGGAAACTTTTCCAGAAAACTTTCCAGACTAAAACATCAAACTATTCACTGGTTAAAGGTAAAAAAGGAAACGGAATAGGCATAACTTTTCAACATAGAGCATGAGATGGAATACCTTCTAAAACTCAAGTTACAGTTCCATAGTCGCGCGGATTTAGATTACAGATTTCACTGTTTAGAGGAAGCCAGGAACAAATTTCTTCGGGAAGACGAGGAGAGATGGCGTTTGAAAAGCAGAATGCTCTGGCTTGCTGGAGGAGATAAAAATACTCGCTTCTTTCATCAAGTTGCCAGCTCTCGTCGAGCAAAAAATCACCTATGGGATATTGAATATGAACACGACAATCGACATCATTCTCAGACAGACATCAAATTGGCATCTTTCCGTCATTTCAAAGATTTTTTCCAGGCAGCACCTGACCCCTCACTAGCATCACAAATAGAGATTGCTAGCCTTTTCCAAAATATGGTCACAGTTGAGGAGTCTAAAACAATTGAAGTTCCTTGTACAAAGGAGGAATTACTAGAGGTCATCAAAGGTTTTAAGAAGGAAAAAAGTCCTGGACCTGACTGCTGGTCGGTCGAACTCTACCTCCATTTTTTTGATCTTATGTGGCAAGATCTCCTGGATGTGGTTGAGGATGCACGAACCAGAGGAAGAGTAAGTTCCCAGCTAAACAACACCTTTATAGTTTTGATTCCCAAATCAAATCTTCCAGGGCATTTTAAATATTTCCGCCCTATTTCACTCTGCAATCTATGCTACAAAATAATTTCAAAAATCATTGCCAGAAGACTTCGACCCTTCCTCTCTCGGGCACTATCTATTGAGCAGATGGGTTTCCTAAAAGGGAGACAAATACTTGATGCTGTTGGAGTGGCACAAGAGTGCATCCATAGCATAAAGACAAAAAAACTAAAAGCCACTCTGCTAAAGATGGACCTTAAAAAGGCTTTCGATTGCATTAATTGGAACTTCCTGCATCTCGTTCTCATTCAATGTGGATTTGGCACCATTACAACCAATTGGATTTTGGGCTGTATCTCTTCAGCCACATTCGCTGTTATGATCAATGGTGAACCAACAAAATTTTTTCACTGTGAGAGAGGACTCCGCCAGGGATGCCCTCTCTCACCGTCACTCTTCATATTGATCCTGGAAGGTCTCAGCATCCTTCTCAAGAACAACCAAGCAGAAGGTCACTTGAAGGGGATAAAAGTCGCGGGACTGACTTTTATCTTGCATATCCTTTTTGTAGATGACGTGTTGATATTGTCAAATGCCAAACTTGTTGATTGGACAATTATTCATTCTATCTTAAATATCTTTTGCGCTGTTTCAGGTCTTGAAATCAATGTTCACAAATCTGTCTTCCTGACCTCAAACACCCAGGACACTTTGCTAACAGAACTAAAGGAGCTGTTTGGCATTGACTCTATCGAGCTTTTGAAGGGTTTTACTTATTTGGGTTTCTTCTTAAAATCCTCCTCCTATACAAAAAAAGACTGGACTTGGCTAATAGACAAATTTGAAAGCAAATTACACAACTGGAGAAACAGATTGCTCTCCATGGGAGGTAGGCATGTTCTGATAAAAGCAGTTTTGGAAAGTCTTCTGGTGTTTTGGATGTCTTTATCCCATATACCTGCCTCTGTATTGAAGATCCTGCGACAACTTATCTTTTCCTTCCTTTGGACCGGAAGTAAGAAACACCAAGGTTATCACCTCAGCAGATGGGAGGTCTTATCAACACCAAATATGATGGGAGGTTGGGGTCTTAAAAATATGTCTCTCTTTTATAGGGCGCTCTCGGCTAGCACTTTATGGAGAATTTTAACAAAATCAGGCCTGTGGAGTAGAGTTATTAAAGCAAAATATCTTCATCAGCTTCCGGTCCACATTTGGCTTAGATTTTCCCCGGAGCGCCCAACTTCAGGCTCACAGACCTGGAAACACCTCTCCTCTACCCTTCCAATCATCCAACAGTGGATTTCGTGGAATCCAGGAAATGGAATTTTGATTCAAGTTGGCAGAGACTGCATCCTGGGCCTGGGTAGAAAAGACGTGCTCTCTCCCCCTCTCCTCACGCATCTTCAAGAAAAAAACCTCTTCTTCTTAAACCAATGCTATGCGCCGAACAGGGGAGGTCTGCTAGGGGTTACCTGGCTCAATAGTTCGGATCTCAAACTGGAAGCTGAGTTCATCTTAGAGTGGGACAGTTACATACAATAGTTAAAGGAAGCAGGTGTGAGATTACAAGTAGGGCCGAACTCACTCATCTGGACGGGCGAAGACCGATCTGGCTTGCTCTCTCCAAAAAACGTTTACCAGGCTTTGATTTCAAATAGCGGGTTGACTCTAATTGCTAGTTGGAGGCAGCGAATCCGGAGGGACGATTATCCATTGAAGAAAAAACTATTTGCGTGGATCCTTTTAGAAAATAAATTAATTTTTTGGGACAAGATGCAAGATCGAGGTTGGATAGGACCGAACCGTTGCATCCTCTGTAAGTGCTCCAACGAATCTTCTCTTCACGTCTTCACACAGTGCACCTTCATACGCGCTATCTGGGCTCATCTCTCTTCGACGTTAAATCTATCTGCTACTTGGTCGGGCGCCAGCGTACAAGGATTCTTCCAACACTGGTTTAGAATTAACAAAGACCATACTCTTCTCCCTGTTCACCTCTGCTGGCAAGTTTGGAAGGCTAGGAACACGACGATTTTTAATTAGAAAACCCCTTCAGCTCAAAGCGTGTCAAGTATCCTAATTGCTGAAGCGGTCGTTTCAGGTAATACCAGAATGATGCTGCCTTCCATAAGACACAAATTGACTATCCCTTTTGACAAGGCAGTGGCTTGGTTCGATGGAGCTTCACAACAAGGTGGAGCTCTTTGTGGAGCCAGAGGCAAAATTGTCCCGAATCCCCACACTTGCATTCACTGGACACTGAACAGAGGTCAGGGATCTAATATGAAGGCAGAACTTTTAGGCGCATGGGTCTCGCTCATTCTGGATTGCCGCCATACTGACGAGTTGCTGCTTCTTGGAGACTCAAAAACTACTATTGACTGGCTGAATGGACTGGCTGATTTCCAGGTGGCAGCCCTTGAGTGCTGGAAAAAGAGAATTAAAGAAGCTACTCGTCAGTTTAGAAAGCTCATTTTCACTCACATTTATCGAGAGGAAAACTGTGAGGCGGATACCCTTTCTAAAAGAGCACTGCATCTTCCTCCAGGCCAAATTTGCTTCACTATATGGGAGGATGGCAATGAAGGACCAGCCATCAAGTTAATACTTTGATTGTTATCTTCAGTTTTTTTCAGCAACCCATCTTTGTGAGCTGATCATAGTTGTGAATGGGTGTTGTTTTGATTTGATCAGTCATGGACCTTGCCATGCATTTTGTTTTTCTTTACTTGTAAGACATCAGGCCGAAAAGATGGTTTTGTATAAATTTATATCCTTATGAATATAAAGAGCATTTTTTTCTCGTGGAATTTTTTTTTATGGAAATCAAGAAGTGGAAGGTAATTTAACAACTAGTATATTCCATACTATCTTTTACTCATGGTCAAGTGGAATAATGGAAATTATCCTTTCCAATAATTTCTATTATTCTCTGCGTATAAATAAAAAATAGAGACTATATACTTATTTTATTTGGCAAAAAGTTTAATACAAATCGATCTACTTATTGCCTATCAATTAATGGATAGAGTTAAATTCCATAAACTGAAATAAACTTCCTAAAAAGTGTAGGCGTTGAACCATATTTCGGATTCGTTAATCAGTGTAAATATATTCATAATTATTATACCGGTCGCCCCAGCATGGTATATAGCAATCGCTAAGGGGTTGACTGACTATTAGTTGAGCATTGACCAAAAAATATGTGAGGTTTTTACATAGTTTTACATTATGATTTTTTTTTTATTTGTTTTTAATTATTGGAATTTTTTTTTTACAAGTTGATTGGTTCTTCAAATGAAACTCTTATTGCAGCTACAAAGCATGGAAGAGTCAATTAAATTGACTAATTCAGAATCCTCGCTCCCTTATTTGAGTTTGCGAAGAGGAAAACCAAGATATGTAGTGTTTAATCTCTGCATTGATTAAGACATCCATTTTTCCAGATTAAAAAAAAACAAAAACCAGAATGCTAGCGTATCAATTAAGGAATTTGTCTAATGATGAGTCAAGTGAAGTAAAACAACCTGACACCAAGCCAGCAAGGACTGGGTCACCAAAAAAAATTAAACAACAACAATAAAATTAATATTGAATTAATACAATATGAGAGATAAGAGTGTAACTTATACGTAACTAACACCAGGCGAATACACCAGACGTTTAAGGAAATCCCACAGTGGGTAATCATTAAACAAAAATTGAGCAGCAAAAACACCAGGCGTTAAGGAAATTTAAGTTGAGAAGCCACCAATGGCAGCAATCTCACCAGAGTGAAATTCGTTTTGGAAAAACTCAGGTTCGAATTAAAATGGTTGAGATCAGACATTCTTATGTGCATACATTCAAGCTCAGATTTAAATTAAAAATGGCGTGATTAACATTTATATGTGTATACATTCAAGCTCATATTTAAAAAAAAAATGGTGTGATCAAACATTTATATGTGTATGCATTCAAGCTCAGATTTAAATTAAAAATGGCGTCAAACATTTATATGTGTATACATTCAAGCTCAGATTTAAATTAAAAATGGTGGTGCTAATATTAGGAATCTGCCTCTAGTATTTATAAAAGAATCTAGAAGCTTGTCTCAAGATGTCAAGATCTCACATGGTTTCGCCAGGCAAAAAAAAAAAACTCGATTATACAAATTAATCCAAATACAATTACAAATTTCAATAAAAATACCGTAACCAACGACGAATATGGACTTGATGATGTTCTTTGGCAACTGGTGTTTCCTCCTTGGTCCCGCTTGTTAATCGTTGAAACCTAAATGGTACCTCCCAATCAACGCTAGGGGTACTCTTCTTCCCCCTTAGCCCCCCGAGCCGCAAAGGGGCCACGCACAACCACAACCAGAATACTCTAGCTCCCAACTCGCCTCACAAGGTAGAGCTACCACTATTTTTTTCTAGTTGGGTATCCCAACTCTCACAAGTAAAATCAGTCAAAGAAATTTAGGCAGCATAACTTTACCAATAACCCCTCTCTTTTATTTTTCCTCTTTACCATTTGCTTTATAGGAGTTTTCTTCATGACACATTCCTCTTGCAAATTCAATTCATTTTTTAATTAATTAATTTGGAATTATCCCCGCCCGTACACTTGTCACCTGTTCCCTTAGTTGCACCAATAAATCCACCATTTAATTTAATTAAATGCCAATTTCCCTCACCCATCCTAAACCGCTCCTAAAATTATTCCTAGTTGTCCCTTTATTCCCTCTATTTCCCCTTTAATGACTGACTCGTTTCTAAAACTTAGTTGTGTTTTATTTATGAAAATTCTTTAGTTAGACTAGACTAGATACCTTTCTATGTTTCCACATTTTTTTTACATTTATTTCCTTTCTTATCTTAATTTCCATTTTGGTATTCTCTTGCACACATTTATATAATTAAATCTTTAGATATAATTTTTACTCTTTCAATTCCTAACTTGATTTTTCTTCATCCCCATTTATTTAATTTATAATTTAGTTTTAGTCTTCTTACCCACTTTAGAATCAGGCTCAAAATTTTAAAGTAGGCTTAGATTTTTTAAGGAGATCTTATAATTAATAAAAATTACTCATTTAATAATTATTTTTAAGTTCGACAATGTCAAAACAAATTATTGTTTTCTAGGCACCTAGGTTCATTAACTCAAGTTTTATTTTTTTTACGCTGCTACGTGCCCTTCAAGACGCACTTCGTGCTCCAAGGGTGCCACTCACCTTTGATTCAAATTTTAATTACGCGACATGCCCTTCAAGACACACTACATGCTCCAAGGGTGCCACTCGCCTTTGAATCAAATTTTAATTACGCGACATGCCCTTCAAGACGCACTACATGCTCCAAAGGTGCCACTCCCCTTTGACTGATTTTGGTAGTTGTCCAACTCTTGGAGTCAATACCCCATTTAGGCGACCTTGTGAGAGACTAAGGGCCTCTAAGGAATAATGAACTTGTCTTATTGCATGCCCCTTATAATCTTCGTGAGCGACTGTCTTAGTTTTCCCTCACGACATCGTATATCTCTCGAACTAGATAATTGTTAACCTACAATTCGAAGCACGAAGAGAGTGCTAGTAGGTTGTGGCAGGGATGCTGCCACACCTCTCCATCAATATCTTGTTGTTGTGCATGGCCCCTTTACTCCTTCTGTGAGTCTGATTAGAAAGCAATCATCAGCCTGCATCTATCAACGAAACACTGTGAACTCTCCCAAAGTGGAAAAATATAACAAACTCAAACCAAAATCATGTTAATCATATGAGCCACTTCTCTTGGTGGACAAAGAAGGTCATGAGAATGTTGAAAATCATCACACAAAAAATTTGGAGAAGGATATCAATATTGGTCTAGAAGTTCAAATTGAAGATTTAAATCTCTCTCGAAATATCGATAAGAAGTAGTGAATACTAGGATTACCGTCTTATGGGAGGTATCTATAAATGAAACCCCATCAGAAAGAATGAAATGAATTCATGAATGTGGCAACTCTGATTCTAGTAAGAGGTTGGATCCCCTCTCAAATTTCATAAATTAGAATTCTAATCTATAGTTAATTCTTATGGAACCTTCTCCAAGGGGATGGATTATGGTCAAAAAGAAGAAAAGGAAAAAAGGAAGGATCGAGGAAAAATTCATTCATTAGTACTTTTACTTTTTCTTCCTTATTATTACTCTTACTCTTAATTATGTAGTGATAGCTACTATATGGTTCTTTATGAATGATCTTGTAGCATCTACAAAATGTAACTTCTTTTATTTATATGAATGATAAGTTACAATTTTCTTCTATGGATAAAAAGCATTTATAATGACAGGATTCAAGCAATATGAGCCCATGTGTAAGTGATGATATCTTATATGGATTCCTAGTGTGGAGATTAAGTCTAAGACCAAACTAGTAAATGGATAGGCATGTAATTGTGGTAATTTTTATTTTTATGTACCATGTGGTATACCTTCCATGTTATGTTGAAAATATGTAAATAATATTTCAAAAATTAATATCAAGTTCCAAGATGGTTGTGAGAGAGTGAGAGACATTACAAATTCATTGGA
>JZKD02S1183752.1:86527-97772 GCA_000966675.3 Picea glauca | reverse complement strand
ATTCATATGTTTCCTGAGAACTTTTTCCTTTTTATCATATGATTTATTTGTAAATTTTTCAACCTAGGTGACTGTTGTCCTAATGTTATCTCATTAAATAACTAAAAAAATATTTATTTAACAATGGAAAATTAATTTTCTAAACATTGCATCAATCACACAAGAATTGGAAAAAACAGTTAACATTAGAGGAAATAAAACATGTACATGGGGATTTCTACTTCAAATAATATTTTAATTCCTTTAATAAAATATCACAAGGTGACCTACACAACCTAATTTGAACCAATAGTTGTATGATCAATAAAGTCATCTCAAACAACAATGTATGACCTGTGAAAAGAGGGTATAGCTACAACAATACAACCTACTATATTTTTTCCTTTCCTAGACATAAAATTTCTCTTTCTCCCTCTCAATCATTAAAGCACACTCCAATAATACACTATATGCCTAGATGAGAAGGTGTACAACCATACCTAAAGATGTATGGCTTGTGCATAATCAAAATACATCTATAGTGGTGGTATAGACTATATGGCATGTTGTACTTGCTAGTCTCTTTAGCATATCTACTCCTTTTCTCTTCCGGATGCACTCTTCTTTCTTCCAAATCTCTTGGGCTCTTCTCATGTGTGTTATATCTCTCTTATATTTTCCTATTTATGATTTGAGAGAGGATAACTAATATCCTGAATCCTAGAAACTAATCTCCTCAATCCTAGCTACCACATCTCTCAATCATGAGATGTATAACTAAGATTAAATCCTAATCTAAGTCACAAATGTTCTACAAATTCTTGAACATTTCATTTTTATTCCTAAGACTAGTTGACATAAAAATATAAGACTTTCACTTTTATTTTATTTTCAAGTGAAATTACAAGATATAATTAGTGATTTCCTTTCCAGGTGGCCGCCAAAGAAAAGTCTCGAACCACTTATTATATGTTCACACTGAACCTATGCAAGAAGTTCTTGCTTGAGCTACATATCTCAACACTCCCTCTTATAAAGGAATGAATTATGCACCAATCCAATTTCATCTATAAATGCTTCAAACTTCCCTTTTGTTGAGGGCTTGGTCAAAAATTTAGTTAATTGCTAATCTATGGGAATATAATGGAGTTTCATTTCCCCTTTCTGAATCATGTCTCATATGAAGTGATATATGATATATATGTTCTTGTACCTATCATGAAACATTGTATTCTCATAGAGTTCAATACAACTATTGGTATCACAATAAATAACTATGGGGTCCAGGGTCCAACTCTTGATCAAACAGTCCTATAAGTAACTTGCAAATCCAGATGACCTCACAAATAGAAATATTGGCTGGCATGTATTCTACCTCTACTAATGTAAGTTCCATAGAAGTATAATTCCTAATAAACTAGGATATTATTATTGATCCCAAGATAAGGAAACACCTTGAGGTTCTCTTCTTGTATGTTGCACTCCCTACCCAATTTGAGTTTGAATACCTCGATAACTTCACTTCACCATCTCCAAGATATCATATACCATACTCCAATGTTCCCCTCAAGTATTTTTGATGCTAATATTGGTTACAATCCCAACAACAACCTCATGAGGATGAAATCCCCTTATGTTTTATAGAGGTGGTACTCCTTTATTATAATATAAAATATGTAGCTTTGTATTCTTGAATTAAACTATCAAATAGGGGAATATTAAACAACAAACCCCAATCTTTATTGCTTTTAAAATACAAAGAAAAAGATGAAAGTATATTCATAAAGAAAATTTCCTGAGAAAAGGTCCAGGAATATTTTAAAATGTGAAATAAAATATATACAGAAATAAATAAATCATCATATGAAAATAAAACATTCCTCACATCCATCACAACATAATAAGGTTTGGTCACATTCATAAGACATTATAGTATAATTCCATGATGCAGAGAACTTTAAAAGAGTATTTCATTCAAAACATAAGAGAATATGATAGGTGCACTTCAAAAATCTCATGCTCATAAACTCAAAGTTTGAAAAATCATTAAAGTTTGACCCCAAGATAGTTCTCTGAAGAGTTCAAAAATAATAGTTTGTTTTACAATAAATTTAAAAGTTTGTGTTTGTCCAAATGGATTGGGATTGGGCTCTCACAGACATTAAAAGAAAGTAAATTGGAACTAGACCTGGAACAAGAAAAAGGAGATGATCAAATATCGATTACAAGTTCTCAAGAAAGATTGAAAAGACACAATTGGATGATTTATGAATGAGAAGCATGAAAGACAAGGAATTATGAAAAAAATGACCACTTTGCTTACTGTGATGGAATATCTCTCTCATATGCTTGTTTGCATGCATTTTGTATTCTCCTTCATTATAATTCCTTGACCAATTAGAACATCTTCTTCTTGATCTAGTTTAGTTATTTTAGTTAAGGATTAATTTAACCAATTCTCGATATAATCTCTCATTGGTTTCATGGTTATTTCTTGTCTTATTGTTACGTCAAATAACGAATTTTATGGATCTTTGAAGTCCATTGAATTTTAGTGAAGGGTGTCCTCAATATATTCATTTCTATTTACATAACTAACCAACAAATTTCCACTTTTGTTTCAGAATACTCGGTCAAGTTGTTAAAAATTTCAACTATTGCAGTCTTTAATGAGTCCAATTTTTCTTCGAATTGTTCTTTTAACATAAGTATAGAATTCAATATTAGATGTCGGTCATCCACATATCTTGTTGATCCAACTAAATCCAATTCAATTAAGTTTAAATACAACTCTCCTCTTTTAACACTTACAATATCACACTCAACCAACATATCCCTTAAAGTCTTGATTCTTTTTAACCAACATGCCTTAAGTTGTTTTATTTAGACTGCGGGAGGAAAGTCCTCCTCTTTCCTCTAGAACTTACTAACACTTGAAACTTTTGCAACAAAGGTGGAAATATCTCCTTTATAAAATTATTCGTCATTTTCAAGATCAACCTGAAGATATTTCCCGAAATTGGTCACTATTGAGCCGAAAGAAACAAAACTTGTTAACAATTTCCATGTCTCGAGGATAAGAGCCATTATTTTATAGATGTTTTCTTCGACATACCTTCTAATGGAAGAATGTAGACTTCGTTTTCCTCTTAGTTTGGACCTATACTCTGATGTTCCATCAAGACTTTTCCAAGGTTGTATTGTGGCAATTGGGCTGGAAAATAGTGGTGGGGGTATTAACACATTCTCCAATTCTTTGATTTTATCCTTTAGAATGGAGTTTTCATTCTCCATTTATCCAACCAAAATTTTTAGGGATTCTACTATAGCTTCATGAATATAAACAATTCTAGAAGGTGGAAATCCATTGAAGTTGAGTTCCGAGCTTATTTTCAGAGAAAATTTTAGGGGCTAAATTTCTCCCATGGGATAATTTTGCATGCTTTTTCCCAGAAAAAGATTCACCAATTTTCATTTTTTCTAAAAATTATTCTCCTAAATTCTATAGGATAAAATTATTTTACCTTAAAAATCACCATATGTTTATAGAAAATATATAAAATCCTCAGAAATTTGAATGTTTTCACAAAATTATTTCCAAACATTTTACAGTTTGGATGTTAAGGACTAGTAAGATTCACCAAGGTTTCTACATTTTAAGATAAATTTCCATCCTTAAAATTACCCTTGCTTAATTTTCCTTGAACCTATTTTTTTTTTTGGAATGGATTTTCTCAATAACCAATTTCTTTGAAGTTTTGTCAAACATGGCACTATACAGGGTCAGGGATTCCTCTTCAAACACTATTCACTCCTGTGTGGCCAATTTTGTTGCAATTGCTTTGCTTTCCTAAATCCTCTATTCTTCATCTAGTAATTCAATGTCCTCAATATTCACATCAATATCCATATCTTCAAGAACAATTTTTTTTTCCAGGTACATCCTCGCTTTCTCCTTCCTTATTTGTTTCTCTTTTCCTTTTTCTCGTTACTAAGATTTTGTGAGGTCTTTCCAAATTTCCCTTAGGAGTATTTTATTCACCTCCATCATCGGAATTATATATTGCATATTTTATTTTCTCTTTCATTGAGTACTGGGATTTTTGTTTGGGTAGGTCACTTTTTGAGAAATATTATGAGACCGTGAACTCCTCTCATTCATGACTCTTCCTTGTTGTCTATATTGATTAGTAGTACTAACAATTGTTTCGATGTCCTCCTGCCTCTTTTCAATAGACAATACTTGAGGGTTTTGACTATCGTCCTCTTCTTCTCCAAACAAGAATGTATTAGCAAATGATACACTGTGTTGGTGCAATTATTTGCATAATATACCACCAAACATAAATTATCAACCGAGATTCGTAATCAGTAGAGTTGATGCACTATATGTGCCTATAACATATAGGTTCCTATGTCTATTTAGTATATCTTAGATAATAAAACCATCAATAACAAAATACTTTGATTTCAAAGATAACACTCTTCACACAATTCATAAATTAGAAAGCAAAACTTGCAATCATGCACTCAAAATATTTTTCTTAGATAATGCCTCATCCATTTACAAGCTCATGAAGAGGAAAGATGGACTTTGAATCTCTTATCTGTAGCTACTATCCTTAACAACAACTAACAAACAAATCTGGGCACACTTCAACAATAGTAGATGATAAAGCTCATAGTAAAACATTCAAGCAAACACTCAATTGAAAAGGCTCTTGCTCACATAACAAGTTTTTTCATTATAGGCTTGTGAAATGAAGAGATGAAATCAGATCTTGTTCCCTTGTAGCAATTGAAAACAATAATCAACAATTCACTCTTAAACAAAAAGCAATCATAACTCTATTCACTCCAATCAAACCTGTGTAGTACAAACAATTGTCAATATAATTGAGAGGCTTCATTAAATGATGCATGAAGGTGAGAGATGAAGTCTGATCTCATTTCCTATAACAACTCACTTCAAACTTGCAATAAATTCTTATATAATTATGCACACTCTTCAAAATCAATTGATGCATCATAAACAAAAAATTAATACAATCTTGCAATTACATCATTTCTACATAAGAAACATAAGTCTTAATGAGATGTTCCATTTGATGGCTTATTTAATTCGAATGATGGACTCCCAACTGTTCATGTGCTGCCACACTTTGCAATCAATTCTAATAGTGAAATCAGAAATGAAATCAAAACAACAAGTACAGAAAATAGAAATCTATACTAATAATTTACAATGAGCTTACTAAGTTGGATCGATGGCCTTTGTCGATGCCAACATGGAATCTCTTAGATCAACAGATTCTAAATGCTAAGAGAGACACATGATCATTGAATTCAAACTTCCATTGATCTTCAACAAATGAATTTACAAAAAGGAGTTGGTTCAGAAATCCAATTTGCAACATAGTAATTCCTCTCCTTTTTGGCTTAGCCATCACTCAATTTATATGATTTTTACAACAAAAATTCGTATCTAGACAATCCATCCAAATCAAAACCATTTCACATCAATGGAGGTTGAGTACAACTACTTATCTAATAAAGGAAATGTATTTCCCACGAATTTGGGCATGATCCTAGAATTTCTGGAAAATTGGAAATAATTAGGACGAATCGCTCCCCCTGAGATGGAGGTCCATACGTGTGAGATATTGAGATTATGGATTACAAGTCCCAATGGAATCACCACTACGAACAAAACCCATGTTCCCAAATTTTGATATTCATCTTCAACGGCCCAACAATCGAGGTGAAATTCCAGTACCGAAATGCTAGTACCAAAATCCTGTAGGTAGCTGTTTAGTACCGGAATACACACAATCATAGCCATGAGTACCATATTATCACAGAATAGGTGTTGGTACTGGAATAGCGTAGAGTGTGCAGTACCAAAATAGGTGGATCTTTGGGTACTAGATCAAAACTTCTTAGGAGTCAAATGATTATGATCATACAAAATCAAACATTTAATCAAATTAAGTCAAGAAAAACTAAACAAATCATGCCTTAATCATTATTTACCTCTTATGCACATGAACAAGGTCACTAAGTGGATTTATGGAGGAAACCGTCAAGTATGCACTCATATCATAGGTATAATAGGCTCAAATAGAGGGTAATATACGACATTAAAAGTGTCAAAATGGAGACTCAAAATACCCCCATGCTTAAGTCATTGCATGTCCTCATGCAACAATGATATTCAAAATTTTCAAAATTGATGGTACTCCTCACTCGATTAAGCATTCCCCGACGTTCCACCCTTATTCATATCCTAAGTTCTTGGTATATAATATAAAATTCTTGGCTTATGTTTCAAACCTTTGACCCATGGAAAAGTAGTTATGACAGAAAAGTGAAGTCATGGATAATGGATTAGATCTGTTAGTGATTTGACGTTAAGTCTTATCCAATATGTTTTCGATCAAAGTTAGGAGAAAGGGTTGGCTGTGACTCTAATATGATTATAGTGGCCAAGAGTTTCATAATGACTTTGAGTAATAAGCCCCCTGGCTAGATTACCTTTAAAATAAAAGTGATATAGCATAGTTTAGATCTCATTTGAAGAGAGGAACACATAAAGGAATACATCCCAAGATGATTAACTCGTTTCTTATCCAGGTTTTTAGAGATGAAGTTCTTCTTGCTTAGGTAAGGTGAATTACACATACTGAGGGTCCCACTTCTCATGCAAACCTATTTATTTTAAAGATAAAACTCTAAAGTGGATACTTGAAGGTTCTTAGAAACATCATCGAGAGATATAAAGGTCATCTCCTAGCCTTGATTTGATAATGATTGCTTCAGAATGAGACCCAAGGGTTTTTGTTCATTTTTAGGTGTGTCACTTTATGTTTTTCAACTCCCTTTACCCCGCATAGCCCCGCTGCCAGCATGCCTATTCAATACCTCGACAGGGTTACCTTAGTACCATACAAGCATGGCCTCACTGCCAGCAGACCTGTTTAGTACCTCGACGGGTTTACTTGTACTTCCTGATACTTCCTTTTTATTATATTACTCAAAAGATTTATAATGATGTATACTGTTCATTGACAGTTTTAGAGTATAAGGAAGGCAGGTGGTACGAGCGTTTTTTAGAGTTATTAGGCACATAATTAATTGTTTGCAATTATCCCAAGGTTGACATCATCCACATTCAACTTAAATCTCAGCTATTCAATGTATAATGGAACATATCGGATAATGACTAAGAGGTCCCTCTAGTTAATCCTATTAGGGTTTTCATGAAAATTCATTGAGGTTTTGCAAGGGCGGTCCACCACATGAGGTTTTCATCAATACCTCCCAAGAGAAGCTTGTAAAGATAAACCTGGATAAGAACTTGTTTGAATCAAATAGGTTAGTATTTGACATAATGGTGTCACCACTTTTCAATGGATATTTCAATTAGCAATCACTTCTTCAAAATGATGAGGTAATAAGACAATTGCACCCATTCTCATATAGAGATAAATGTGAAAATATATTCTTAAATGATAGAAAGGATGATTCATTTAGGGTTGAGTGTAGAAATGTAGGATGAATATGCACATGAGAGTAAAAACAATTCAACACAAAACTTGAATGATCCTTGATAGAAAGAACATGAAGAGATTAGCCCATACCTCCAATTACCTGAAGTGAAAACAATGTTAAGAACAAAACAAATATCATATCACCTTGGCATCAGTACCAGATTGGTAACTAGTATCAAAACATGTTTATGCAGTACCGTAATAGATAGTATTGGAATAGGACAGTACCAGAACAGAGCGGTACTAGAACAGAAGAAATTTGAAGAAATAGGTCATGAATCACTCCCTTAAGTGTTATCTTCCATTGAAAAGGATGTATTCTCTGCTTTTGAAACCCTTACAGTATTAGCTGTGCATTCGAAGGATGAAGAGATTCACTTCTCATAAGATTCCAAACAAAATTATCATAACTTTTTAGAAAAAAATCTACTATAGGAACAAAAGATCTTAAACCAATTTCTTTGTTAGCTTTTGACATTCACATCTATGAAAAATATGAAAGATACATTGCATTGTACTTATGTGCAACATTTATTTATTTATTTACCTATCCTACTCTAATTGAACAAAATAAAATGTCCTTCAAGTATAAGAATACTTCCAGTGAAGCCATGTGCGTAACAGGGTCGTAACAGGGTTAGAAATATATCCATACTCGAGTTTAAAATATAACTTTTAATGCATACGAGAGTATGAAGGACCAACTAGTATGAAGGACCAACTACTTCGATGATGAGATCAAACAATAATAAAAAATAAAAGAGTGGTGTGATCTAATAACTAATTGAAACCATCTTTCAATAGGATCAAGATATTCTTGTTTCTCTTCTTTGTTTAGGTCACACAACATGTCCTCCTTTTCCATGCTATGCATATTATCTTCTTCAAGATGATTGGTCTTTGGGGTACATACAGGGTCTGTTGAGAGGCATGCTAAGAACTCCTTGATCTCAGGTTCCAATGGTTTCTCTCTATTGAATTATATCCATGATTCTTGAGTCTCCTAAACAAATTGACAATAGGAATCCGAAGGGACTTCTAAATCTTGTTGTGGAGAGACAACTAAATTATTGACTGCTGTCAATATATGCTCTTCTTGAGAGGTGGATATCCCAACTGCTGCTATAATGTGGGAAATTTCTTGGAGGAACATTCTTCAATCTCTTGATCATCCTTAATTTACTCTAGCTGGTTGATGATCCATGTCTCACAACACAACTTAGTACTCGTGGGTTCTTACAACACCCCAAAAATGATTTATCATAAAATATTTGAATCTTAAAACTAAGAAATTAAAACTATTTTCAAAAATAAAACACACCTAACTTGAACTCCTTGCCTTACTAGGATCCTGTTGTCACTAGGTTATCTATTCGCACAAGTTATCCCATCATGAAAACACAATTTTTCATTAAGGAAGGAAAAAAACAGTTGCATTAAAAGAAGAGAGGACAACCTAACTTTGGAGAAACCCTAGTAAAGTGGATGCGTGGGCTCTTCCCGCATGTCTTACTGTCTTCTCTCCGCTCTTAAGTTATCCATAAAAACAATCCAAAACCATTAAAGCAATCTAATCCAAATACTACCTATTACCGTTTACAACTCCCCTCCAATGACACCAAAATGTTGGTGCAATTATTTGCATAATATATTACCAAACATAAATTATCAACCGAGATTCAATCAGTAGATTTGATGCACTATATGTGTCAATAGAAGATAGGTTCTTGTGTATGTTTAGTATAGATTAGATAAGAAAACCATCAATACCAAAATACTCTGATTTCAAAGATAACACTCTTCACACAATTCAAAAATTAGAAAGCAAAACTTGCAATCATGCACTCAAAAGATTTTTGTCAGATAATGCCTTGTCCATTTACAAGGTCATGAATTGGAAAGATGGACTTTGAATCTCTTATCTGTAGCTACTATCCTTAACAACAACTAACAAGAAAATCTCGGCACACTTCAACAATAGCAGACGATAAATC
The DNA here is from genome assembly GCA_000966675.3 of Picea glauca. NCBI lineage: Eukaryota > Viridiplantae > Streptophyta > Pinopsida > Pinales > Pinaceae > Picea > Picea glauca. The sequence continues at coordinate 88,249 of JZKD02S1183752.1, read as the reverse complement.
TCATAGTAAAATGCTCAAGCAAACACTTAATTGAAAAGGCTCTTGCTCACATAAAAAGTCTGTTCATTATAGGCTTGTGAAATGAAGAGATGAAATCAGATCTTGTTCCCTGTAGCAGTTGAAAACAATAATCAACAATTCACTCTTAAACAAAAAACAATCATAACTCTATTCACTCCAATCAAACCTGTGTAGTACAAAAAATTGTCAATATAATTGAGAGGCTTCATTAAATGGTGCATGAAGGTGAGAGATGAAGTCTGATCTCATTTATTGTAACAACTCACTTCAAACTTGCAAGAAATTCTTATCTAATTATGCACACTCTTCAAAATCAATTGATGCATCACAAACAAAAATTTAATACAATCTTGCAATTACTTTATTTCTACACAGGAAACATAAGTCTTAATGAGATGTTCCATTTGATGGCTTATGTAATTCGAATGATGGATTCCCAATGGTTCTCGTGCTGCTAGACTTTGCAATCAATTCTAATATTGAAATCAGAAATGAAATCAAAACAACAAGTACAGAAAATAGAAATCTATACTAATAATTTACAATGAGCTTACCAAGATGGATCAGTGGCCTTTGTTGATGCCAACATGGAAGCTTTTAGATCAACATATTCTAAATGCTAAGAGAGACACATGATCATTGAATTCAAACTTCCATTGATCTTCAACAAATGAATTTACAGAAGGAGTTGGTTCAGAAATCCAATTTGCAACATACTAATTCCTCTCCTTTTTGGCTTAGCCATCATTCAATTTATATGAATTTTATATTACAAATTTGGATCTAGACAATCCATCCAAATGAAAACCATTTCACATCAATGGAGGTCGAGTACAACCACTTATCTAATCAAGGAAATGTATTTCCCACGAATCTGTGCATGATCCTGGAATTTCTGGAAAATTGGAAATAGTTTAGGATGAATCTTTCCCCCTGAGATGGAGGTCCATACGTGTGATATCTTGGGATTATGGATAACAAGTCTGAATGGAAACACCGCTCCGAACAAAACCCATTTCCCCAAATTTTGATATTCATCTTCATCGGCCCAAAAATCGAGGTGAACATCTAGTACCAGAATGTTGGTACCAGAATTGTGTAGGTAATTGTTTAGTACCAGAATACAAACAGTCATAGCCATGATGTAATGTCCCCACTTTGGGACATCATCACAGGGCAGATATTTATGATGACCAGAGTAGCCAGATGGGTGCTAGAGCGAGTACAGGGGTATTTGAGAGGCATTGTGGGGTCCAGCTTGCATTGATGATCATATTCCATCATTATGAGCCATTTCGCACATGTTGGCTTTGGTTTCATTGCATTCCGACGATTTCCATGATTTTGACTATTTTGAGCTATAAGTCAATGGAATTCACTGAAGAGGTCATTTTGGACCCATTACTTGGAGGAACCTCTCAGTGTAATAGCTCATTGGAATAGGGAGGAGAAACACTACAGGATGGGATGGCTAGAAGTGACTTTCAGTGGCCAGGGAAGCCACAATGAGAGATAAGGGGCTTTTCAAAGGTAAAATGGTTAATTAATTAATTAAAGTGATTTAATTAATTAATTAAATATTAATTAAATGAAAGTCACTTTGGAGGGACAAGGTGAACCAAAAAGTATAAAGGAAAGGCAAGGGCCTCTTCTCATTCATTCATGTATGATCTTATTTTGATTTCTGGCTTCTAGCTAGTG
>JZKD02S1183752.1:15328-37903 GCA_000966675.3 Picea glauca | reverse complement strand
GATGTAATAAGGATTCATTGGTACAATGGTTTGCTTCTGCCATGGAGTCTGAATTTGAAATGTCTATGATAGGAGAATTGTCATTTTTTCTTGGTCTACAAATTACTCAGAGGTCTGAAGGGATGTTCATTTCTCAAGGAAAATATCTAAGAGAAATGATGAAAAAGTTTCAAATGAAAGATTCTAAACCTGTGGGTACACCTATGGTAACTGGATGTAAATTAAGCAAGCATGATGATTCACCCGATGTTGATCAAAGCTCATATCGATCAATGATAGGTAGCCTGTTGTACATCACAACATCTCGCCTAGACATAATGCATGTTGTAGGAATGGTAGGAAGATATCAGGCTGCACCCAAACAAAGTCATTTGCAAGCTGTCAAAAGGATATTCAGGTATTTAAAAGAAACAATGACTTATGGTCTGTGGTATCCCAGAAATCATAATTTTCAGTTAACTTCTTACTCAGATGCAAATTGGGAAAACTATGTCGATGAGAGAAAAATCACCAGTGGAGGAGCATTATTCCTGGGTGATTCTTTAGTAGCATGGATTTGTAAAAAGCAAGGTACCATTTCTTTATCAACCACAGAGGTAGAGTACATCGCTGCTGCTACCTGCTGCACTCAGGTATTATGGATGATTCAAACTCTTGCAGACTTAGAGGTAAAATACACTGCACCTATCCCAATTCATTGTGATAACACTAGTGCCATCAGTGTGTCTAAAAATCCTGTATTCCACTCCAAGACCAAGCATATTCCCATAAAATATTATTTTTTGAGAGAGAAAGTCACCAATCAGATCGTTCAGGTCAATTACATTCCCACTACAGAACAAATAGCAGCCATCTTTACTAAACCCCTAGCCAAGACACCATTTGAATATCTCAGACAAAAGCTGGGTGTCATCCCGTCTCACATATAAGAGAGTCCATCCTGTTAGGGGGAGTCCTGTATTGGTTGCATATCTGATACCTCCTAAAATTACTACCACAACTCAGGGGGAGCATGTTCTCTTTGACATTGATGTCAAAGGGGGAGAAAATAATCTGGGTGCCTTTGTTGCCATCAATGCCAAAGGGGGAGATTGTTGGTAAATGTTTAACAGGCAACATATGCTTGACAAAGTACAACAATGAAGATGTATTAAGTACAGGAATAATGTAATAGACGGTCACCATAAGTATTTTAGGAAGATGCTGCAGAGAAAGCTAGAACTGCCATTAGAAGAAACTTGCAGGTCGGAAGTCAATCTAGCAGACATAGGCTTCATCGGGCAATTTACCGGGCTCTGGCCCTCTCCCAAATCCGTCGAAGCCTGGGTGTAGAGGAACTGGAGCCCACTCATCTCAGAAGGTATAAAGAGTCATTTTGTAGGGAACAGCTACTTCGTTTTTGTCTTCGAAAACCCTGAAGACAAAAGCCTCATCTTCAGAAATGGCCCATATTTCATGGGGCTTCAGGGGTTATACCTGAACAAATGGACCCCATATTTTGATCCAGCCCAGTGAGAACACGAAAAAAGAATGCAGATGACAGTGAGAACACAAAAAAAAATCAGTGGACCACAGTCCAGAAGACAGGGACAACAAGATCTAGAAGCAAAGGAACAACGAAGAGTGGCAATCCCGGGAAACTAGAGCAAGAGCAACTCGACGGGAACTTCAATCCCACGTCGCAACCAGTACCTCAAACAGAAAATCTCAATAAGGAAACAGAAGAACCAGAAATAATCATGGATAACAGGGAACATCCAAAATCCCCCCAAAAAGGAAAGATACAGGGGAACAAGGGAAAACGGAGGGAACCCTGGATGTAGTCCCCTCCCCCTCATATGCATACATATCCAGAAAGAAAGTGTTAGAACTATCAAGCTCCTCTGAGGATGAGATCTTAGAAAGGCCAGCCAAAAGAGCAGGAAGGAAGTCCCATAAAGAAGCAAGGGAGGAAGAGGCAGAAAGAAAAAATACCCAAGGAAGCCAACCCACCATAGAAATGTCAATCGGAAGAAACACAAGAATAAGGTCTCTAAAAGGAGGAGGCCCATCCACTCCCAATAGTTAGTAATGAAAATCATCTCTTGGAACTGTAGAGGTCTGGGGAACTCGACGAAAATTGAAGCGGTTAAGGATCTGATGAAAGTGGAACAAGCAAACATTCTCATGATCCAAGAGACAAAAATCGAAGGGGAAGCCCTTCTAAATATTAGTAAAAACAAATGGTAGAAGAATGTAGGGAAAGCAATCAGTGCAAGGGGCTCCTCCGGAGGAATAGTAACACTGTGGAAGGAAGAACAATTCAGCCTCGTCAACTCCTACAACACTCAGCATTGGAGCTTCACAGAACTGAAGCACACAGCAAGTAAGTTAACCATTGCATTATTCAATCTTTATGTACCAACTTTTCATTCTGAAAAGAAAGATTGTTGGTTAACTTTAAATGAGTATCTAGAACTAAATTCCCCAAACAACATAATCATTGTTGGAGACCTCAACCTAGTAATGAATGGAAAAGAAAAGAGGGGAGGAAGGACCAGCAAGGATCAATTGATTCATGTAGTAGAAGACATGATACAACAGTGGGATCTAATGGATTTTAAACCACGCAACGGGCTCTACACCTGGACCAATAATAGGACAGGGGAGGAACACATTTCTGCCAGATTGGATAGGTTTTTGGTTCAAAGCACTTTGTTGTTGGAAAGGAAGCTAATTTCCACAGCCATCCTCCCCAAGCTTACCTCCTCCTTTGCCTGAAGAACTGTGTGTGAATTTCTTTCTTGGGTAGGTTGTTGGAGTGCTGCTATGAAATGTTGTAGTCTTGGGTGTGGTGGTCGGGGATTGGGTACTTTTCTCACTCGGTCCTTTTCATTTCTTCTTGTACGAATGATTGGTGTTGAGTATTGTCTCTAGGTCATCGGTATCATGAGAATGACTTCCTGAATCATTATCTTCGTCTTCATTCAGGATAGTGTCAATGAAAGAACTGCTAAAATCGACAGCCAATAGGTGTTCTACAAAAATATCATCAGGTTCAAACCTTTTTACTTTTTCAACATATTTCAAATTGAATCCATGGAAGTGGCCTGCGAAACTGTCAATCTTGTTCATATTCCTGACTATGAAATCCCCGAATTTCCAAGGCAGAGGGATGAATTGCCTTTTTCTATTTTCTTGGAAAAAATGCAACAAGTAGGTGTATTTCCCTGCTATCTCAACAAGAAACATTGTACCAGATATGTGACATGGAAGGAAGGAATGATTTTCTTTGGACCCAAAAATCCTTATAACATTATAGTTCTCCATTTGTTCTAGTGTTCCCTTCCTATCCAGGAATGATTGCCTGGTCAGACATTCAGGGAAAATCTTTCTAAATATCAACCCTTTAAAAACTGAAACAAAATTATTAAAGACTTCATAAAAATGTTGGGAGGCGTTGTATCCATAATGTATGGTACTAGAAGGTTACTGGGTCAAATTCGTAGTTTAACTTCTTACATAGAGATAATGTAGGGAATGGACAGCAATGCGCTACCGTGAAAATTAAATAAGATGACATAAATCATTTATTTTTCCTTCTGTATTGCAATATCTGGGAAGATATTTCAATGGAAATCAACTTGCCCCAATCAAATATGGCTTGTTCCTTCACCGTAAAATATAAAATATACAAAATCATTCGAGAGATGCTGGTTTTACTTTCTTGTCCCATTATCCTCGTGAAAAGCCATGCAATTTCTCGAAAAGGGTTTTTAAATGCACTAACTTGTAATCTAGTCATGTCCTTGAGAACGGTCGTTGGGTTCGCTAAGAACTCTAGTAAGAGGTCCAATACATTATCATGCTTCTTTATAAATCTACACAATCCTCTCCCTTAAATGTAATCGTTGGGTCGGGAAATCTTAACATCTTTCGAAATACTTGAGGTGATAGGGAGACTCGAGAATGGTCCCGCAACTGGATAATCCGCTGGTTCGGAATACAATTTTTTGCGCAACAAGTGACCAACTCCTTATAGTAAAAAAATTCAGGGGCACAACCTGCTCATGCAATTCCAGACATCCAGATAACTTCCTTTTGGGTAGAAGGGAACGAGTAGTAGTTATAAGCTCTGGACCATTGAAAAATCTGGTCCTCACCCCAAAAAATATTCAAGGTATCTCCACAGAAATGTTGTCAGGTTGTAGCCATAAGGTCATGAGAACGTTCCTTTTCTCCTGATAGTATTTAAAATGAAGGCCGAAGCATCATAATATAATCTCCTGTAAATCTTGGTTTAATGTGTTTTAATGGGAGATGTCCTCGACCTTTCTGCCTATTAATGCCAATATCTTCGATGTGTCTAGTGAGTTGTCACTAATAAAGGCATGATTAATGTGCATTGGGAAGGGAACAAAGGTGGCAGGGATGGATGAGAGAGAAAACTTATTTGAAACTTTTGTTAACCTGGGAGCCCGGGAACCCGTGGATCTGTGACAACAGGAGGTGAAGAATCAACAAAGTATGGAAAGGCGGGGTATAATGCCTTAAAAAAAATAAAGTAAACAACAAATTTTTTTATTTTTTTTTAAACTAAAACGGTTATGTATTTTATTAAATGGGAAATCCAGCTGGCCGAAGCCTTACAACCTTCACAAATCCATCTACAATCTTTTACACGTTGTTGTCCTTTTCAAGGAATACAAATTTTTATTGGGTCTCCATCGTTTATGCTTAGTTATCCTTGGGCCAAGAGGCAACCTTTATTGGCTAAAGTATCTGCTTCTTTGTTTGAGTCCCTGAGTATATGATAGCAGTTGAAGGAGGTGAAGTCCTGGAGAATGTGTCTTAATCTTTGCAGGTTCTTGTTTAGGCCGGCGTCATTGAATTGTCCTCCCGAGTGTATCATTTTGATCAAGATTTCGGAATCTCCAAACACTTGTAGGTTCCAATGGCCTCTTTCCTTGGCTATCTGACAGACTTTTATCAAACTCAATATTTCTGCTTGGTTGTTGGTTCGCTGTCTGAGTCCCCAACAAAAGGTTCCTAGAATTTTCCCTTCACTGGAGTAAATGATTCCTCCAGCTCCCGCTGTCCGAGGATTTCCCTTGGAGCCGTCATCGAAGAATGTTGTAGTTATTCCTTGCTTCTTCCACCAACACTGGAAAGTGTCATGATTGTCTCTTAGCCTCCATTTTGTTTCGGGATGGGGTTTTTCAATGCTTTGGGTCCGAAGAGTGAGCACAGAGTTTCCGAGCCAATTCTTTTCTTCCTGCTGCAACGAGATGTCAATTTTGTGGTTTTGAGAACTCAAAGTTTCTAGGAGGATACCTTTTGCTTTCGCAGCTACGATGTTGGGGGTCCATGCTGTATTGTTGAAGATTTGCTCATTTCTTGCAAGCCAAAGCTTCCAACACACATACTTGGGGATGGATATCCAGAATCTAGCTCATAGCATTGTCTTTAAGAGCGAGGGATAACATTCCTTCCAGGTTGTGAAAAGATCTACAACTAAGATGTTAGAGGGGGCAGCGACCTTGAGGCCATGGAGGGTTAGGAGCCAGACTTCGTTTGCAAATTGACAGTCTACAAACAAATGATCATATGTTTCCATGGCTTCTTTGCATAGAGCACATCTGTGAGGGCCTGCAATGTTTCTTTTCATTAAGTTTTCGCTAGTCAGAATCTTTTTGTGCATTAGAGTCCAGAAGAAAAAATTTACCTTGGGAATCGCAATAGAGTCCCATAGCTCCGTCTATATTCTTCCAGGGGGTGGGCTATCTTTCTGACATTGAAGCATAGCGTAGCCTTTGGCTGTAGAGTAATTCCTTGTGGGTCCCCAGCCCCAGTTGTCTTTTTCAGTCTTGTGCACAGGTACTGCCTCTCGAAGCTCTGCTTTGAGCATTTCAAGCTGTTGGAGGAGGCGATTTGGGACATTGACAAAATGCCATTCTGACCAGGAGTTGTCCTCATTCCATTTTGAGATGTCATTGATGCTCTGTTTTCCTCTGTGGACAAGAAAATTGTGAATTTCGTTCAGGTTGGCGTTTGAGGCAAGGGATGGCCTCCCCATTATCCGATCTGTCCATAGGTTAGTCCGTTTTCCATTTTCAGGAACGCGGTACAGATCTTGGGTGAAGATTCGCGTCCCTTTGAGGCACAATTTCAATAGCAGCGTGCTTTTCTAGTTGGTGGCAATTTGTAAATTTCAAATTTTAGCATTTGGAATGTATTTGTGCAATAACGTTTCGCTGACAGGATGAGTAGGCTCACTGTGCATCTTCCACAAGATTTTTCATCCAAGTGCTATGTTGACAACAGCTGGATCTTGAATCTGGAGCCCACCTTCTCTCAGAGGAAGATTTATTGTTTCCCATCTGACCAAATGGAACTTGCGTTGATTCCCTTTACCGCCGTGCCACAAGAAATCTCTCAGCAACTTGTTGATTTGCCCAGAAATTTATTTGGGTGCCAGGAGATAGGTTGCTTGGTAGATCGACAGTGAGGAGAGAACTGACTTTATCAGGGTTAATTTACCTCCATGTGTGAGCCAATGTCCTCCCCAAGCATCAATTTTTCCTTTATTTTTTGTTAAAACTCCTTCCCACAAGTTGACTTTATTTATGCCCAATGATAATGGCAGCCCAAGGTACTGTATCTTTTCCCAATATTCATACCCTTTGAACCCCAGGGTGCGAGCAATATATTGAGTTTCATGTTCTACTGCATTCCAACTGTAGATAACACTTTTCCTTTCACTTATCAGAGCTCGTGACACTTTGCAGTAATCTTGAAGTATGCTCTTGAATGCAGAGGCTACTCTGTTTGAGGCTCCTGCTAGTATAAGAGAGTCATCCGCAAACAAAGCATGATTAATAGGCTTAAGGTCCTTCGTAATTCTCAAGCCTGGGGCAGCTCCTATTAACCTTTCCTGCTCCAGCTTCCTGCTGAGTGAGTCTTCCATTAAAATGTATAGAAAAGGAGAGAGAGGGCAACCTTGCCTGAACCCCCTCGAAGATTTAAAGAACTCTGATGGCCTCTCATTTACCAAAGGTGCTATCCATGGGTTGTGGGTACAGGCTTGTATCAGATTTACAAACTCTTGCTCAAATCCGAATGAGAGAAACACTTGATATAGGAAGGACCCTTTACTTTGTCGAAGGCATTGGCCATTTCTAACTTGATCAACATACCTTTCTCTTTTCTGAGATTCCTGCAGTGCATAGCTTCCTGAACTAGGATTACATTGTCCAGGATGTGTCTCCCTTTGATGAATCCTCCCTGCGATTCTGAGATGAGCTTGCCCAGCAGTGGCTTTATTCTGTTTGCAAGGATTTTTGCAATTATCTTATAAGAGGCATTACAAAGGGAGATTGGCCTGAATCTATCAAAGGAGGCGGGGTTTGTTTCTTTCGGGATTAAAGCAAGGAAAGTTGAGTTGGTGCTACCTCCCAGTTTTTCTTTCTGTAGGAATCCTTTTATCATTCTAATGAGATCATATTTGATTATATTCCAACATATCCTGTAAAAATGAATAGTGAACCTGTCTGGCCCTGGAGCTTTGTCAGGGGCCATGGACCAGATGATTTTGCTGATTTCTTCTTCGTTGGTTGGGCTCAATAGTGTTGTGTTATCTTCTTTTGTGACCAGAGCCGGGATGTTCTTGAGGAATTCCTTACTGCCTTCTTCGTTATCATCATTCTCTTTGTTGTAAAGATGGTGGAAATGTGAGATAGCAGCAGCCTTTATTTGATCTATTCCTTTGCAAATCTTCCCGTCATTGGTTGTGATCTCAGATATGTGGTTCCTGCAGAGCCTGGCTTTAAATTGACGGTGGAAGTAAGATGTATTTTTGTCTCTAGATTCCAACCATAAGCTGCGGTATTTTAGTCTCCAGTATTCTTCTTCATTTCTGAAGGAGTGGTAAGTTTTTCTTTGGATTGCTTGCTCCTTTTCCAGATCTGTATTGGAAATATCTTTTGTTTCCATTTCATTCTGCACCTTCCCCAACTGCTGCACTAGCTCCTTTCTTTGGGTATTGGGGTTGCTTACCGGGCGTTTGCTCCATTCCTTGAGGGCTGTTTTTGTTATTTTTAATTTTTGTTCCCAGACAAAGTGGGGAGACCCAGTAATTGTGGTGGACCATGCCAGTCGGACTGTCTCAACGAAGCCACTCTTTTCTTTCCACAAAGGGATGAATCTGAACAGGATTGGGCCTAAATTTTCTTCTTCCTCTAATGAAAGCAGGATGGGTTTGTGGTCTGAGGTAAGCTTGGGGAGGATGGTTGTGGAGATTAGCTTCCTTTCCAACAACAAAGTTCTTTGAACCAAAAACATATCCAATCTGGCAGAAATGTGTTCCTCCCCTGTCCTATTATTGGTCTAGGTGTAGAGCTCGTTGCGTGGTTTAAAATCCATTAGATCCCACTGTTGTATCATGTCTTCTACTACATGAATCAATCGATCCTTGCTAGTCCTTCCTCCTCTCTTTTCTTTTCCATTCATTACTAGGTTTAGGTCTCCAGCAATGATTATGTTGTTTGGGGAATTTAGTTCTAGATACTCATTTAAAGTTTTCCAACAGTCTTTCTTTTCGGAATGCAAAGTTGGTACAAAAAGATTGAATAATGCAATGGTTAACTTACTTGCTGTGTGCTTCAGTTCTGTGAAGCTCCAATGCTGAGTGTTGTAGGAGTTGACGAGGCTAAATTGTTCTTCCTTCCACAGTGTTGCTATTCCTCCGGAGGATCCCCTTGCACTGATTGCTTTCCATGTATTCTTCTGCCATTTGTTTTTACTAATCTCTAAAGGGCTTCCCCTTCAATTTTTGACTCTTGGAGCATGAGAATGTCTGCTGGTTCCACTTTCATCAGATCCTTAATCGCTTCAATTTTCGTCGAGTTCCCCATACCTCTACAGTTCCAAGAGACGATTTTCATTACTTACTGTTGGGAGTGGATGGGCCTCCTCCCTTTAGAGACCTTATTCTTGTGTTTCTGTCGATTGACATTTCTATGGTGGGTTGGCTTCCTTGGGTCTTTTGTCTTTCTGCCTCTTCCTCCCTTGCTTCTTTACAGGACTTCCTTCCTACTCTTTTGGCTGGCCTTTCTAAGATCTCATCCTCAGAGGAGCTTGATGGTTCTAACACTTTCTTTCTATCTATGTCTGCATATGAGGGGGGGGGGACTACATCCAGGGTTCCTTCCGTTTGCCCTTGTTGCCCTGTATCTTTCCTTTTTGGGGGGGATTTTGGATGTTCCATGTTATCCATGATTATTTTTGGTTCTTCTGTTTCCTTATTGAGCTTTTCTATTTGAGGTACTCATTGCAACGTGGGATTGAAGTTCCCGTCGAGTTGCTCTTGCTCCAGTTGCCCGGGATTGCCACTCTTCGTTGTTCCTTTGCTTCTAGATCTTGTTGTCCCTGTCTTCTGGATTGTGGTCCACTGATTTGTTTTTGTGTTCTCACTTTCATCTGCATTCTTTTTTTTGTAGTGCCTTGCAAAGTGGCCGTATCTGTGGTAGTGCCGACATTTGAATGGTAACTGCTCATAATCTAGCTCCTGGATATGCGTCCAATCTGTCGCAGTTAGCTTGATTGCCTCTGGTAATCCCACTTCCAGATCGACCTCCACACATATTCGAGCGCATGAGTACTGATCTTTCCTTGGTGCTTGATCGATATACCTTCCGAGCTTATTGCCGATTGCATGCAATGATTTTTTATTCCAGCAGTGTAAAGGGAGATGGGGTAGGCGAACCCACACTGGAACGGAAGATGGCACATCCTGGGCTGGATCAAAATCCAGGGTCCATTTGTTCAGTTATAACCCCTAAGGCCCCATGAAATATGGGCCATTTCTGAAGATGAGGCTTTTGTCTTCAGGGTTTTCGAAGACGAAAATGAAGTAGCCTTTCCCTACAAAATGACTCTTTATACCTTCTGAGATGAGTGGGCTCCAGTTCCTCTGCACCCAGGCTTCGACGGATTTGGGAGAGGACCAGAGCCCGGTAATTTTCCTGATGAGGCCTCTATCTGCTAGATTGACCACCGACCTGCATGTTTCTTCTAATGGCAGTTCTACGCTTGGGATGAATTCCAGTTTCTTGACAAATTTCTATTGAGCTACTGACGACAGTCTCTTGGAAGCCTCGGGAATGAGCTTCCTGAATGCATCGATCTCTAGCAAAGGGGGAGAGGTGGGGACGGCTCCCCCACCAACATCCATGGCTTGGGGGCCCCTGCTTGTTGTGTTGTGCTCCTCGCTTAGGTTGCGCTCCTCACACTGCCATGCTCCATATTCAGATTGGATTTTTATCATTTTGAGTTTAAGTAAACAATAAATTTTACGAGTTCAATATCCACACAAAAAAAATAAATTAGATCCCATAATATTGACCTTTTCCATTTCGATAATAGGGAGGTTGTGTTGGTAGATTGAAATATTGCTCAGTTAAGGTGACTGGGCTGCATGTGGGGTGCCTGTGAGAAAATATAATCCTTTGATGAAGATTTGTTTGTATTGCAAGATGTGACATTAATTGTGTCCTAATAGTATTTAAAATGAACACTAGAGGATGATAATATAATCTCTTGTAAATCTTGGTTTAATGCATTTTAATGAGAGATTTCCTCGATCTTTTCTCTCATTAATGCCAATATTTTTGAACCTGTGTGGTGAGTGTCATTAATAAATGCATAATAAATTTGCATTGGGAAGTGTGCAAAGGTGGTGGGGATGGACAGGAGTCCGCAAACCCGCTAATATGTGACAACAAGAGGTGAATAATTGAATAAATATGGAAAGGCGAGGCTGTCAGACGGACACAAACAGACTGATCGTAGGTAGAGTGAAGCTTGCGAGTTCGAGGAGTATGGGGTCGAATTGTAGATCATGAAAGTTTAGGGTGTAATATGTATATCATTGAGTAGGGGGCATGAGAGTTCGATAGCGCCAATACAGGAACTTGCGGCCATAAACATTAACTACGGGAAAAATATTCTTAGCTATGTAATATACCTGGAGCTCAACAAACTCAGGTTCAAGTTTAAAGATAACTTGTTTATATTTACTTCAATACAATTTATTTTATTTTATTTTATTAGTATTTTTGTGGCCCAAATGTAAACCATGTTCCAATTTCAAGGTTGATTTTGTCTTGCAAATTTTTCTCAAATGCATACGCAATAGAGAAAATATATGAGTTAACATTTTCACATGCAAGCATATTCTCAAATATGGTAAGTTGTAATATATGCACAATACTAAAGAGGGACATCATGTCAACACCTTTGTAGATGATAGTTGGCTAACACAATATTTCATTCTTACTATGATGATGCCTTAAAAAAACTAAAATAACCAACAATTTTTTGGCAATTCACGATCGACACAAAAAAATCCATGAGATTCCATAATATTCTCCCATTAATGCGTTTTAATGGGAGATGTTCTCGAGATTTTCTCTTAATATTATTGCCAATCGTTTCGAACCTGTGTGGTGACATGCCACTAGTAAAATATTAATTAATGTGCATTGGGAAGGGGTGAAGGTGGTAGGGATGCAGGGGAGCAAAAAATGCTTTGAAATTTTTGTGAACTTGGGAGTCTGTGAACCCACAAAATTTTGAAGAATCGAATAAGCATGGAAAGGTGGGTTGGTTAGACAGAGTCATCATAGGTAGAGTGAGGCTTGAGAGTTAAAGGAGTCCGGGGTCAAACTATATATCATCGAAGTTTTGGGTGCAATATGTATACCTCAAAGACGGGGCATGAGAGTTCGATAACACCTACCCAGTAACCCACGGCCATAAAATTGTCTAAGTATGGAAACAAACGACAGTTGTTTGGAATTGTGATGTGAAGATATATATGGATATAATTTCTCAATCCTCCACCCCAGGAACACGTGAGCATATAAATGCGACTAAGTATAGAACCGGAAATGGATAATAGAGGGGAAGAAGAAAATGGAAAAACAGGTAAGTATAGAAGAGGGAAAAGAAAGGGAGTCAGGAACTTTATGCCTCACACAACAACACTTAGTCTGATAATTATCAAGCGATAGAAACAAATCAACTATGGTAAAAACATTCTCAGCCATGAAATATAGTTGGAGCTCAACAGACCTTGATTCAATTTTAAAGAGATGTTGTTTATATATATTTCAACAAGCAATAGACAAAATATATGACTTGGCATTCTTATATGCAAGCATATTCTAAAATATGACAAACTTCAATATATGTACAAATTGGATAAAATATGCATATTAGAGTTTTGTAACCACACCTCTTAGTCTCTGAACCTTGCACTATGATGGAGGTTTCACTTCTACTTGTCGATAGTTGTTGTGAACTAAAAATCATGTGGTGTAAACAACATAAACATATTTACCATGGAATAATAGAATAAATAACTGTGGATATTTGTTTCCTAAACATAGCAAGAGGATAATCTATGAATCCTTACCTTCAGCCTTGTCATTGTGATGTTGTTTTCAATGGTTCACTTCTCATGCCCATGTCACTTGTGAAACAATGGTTATGAACATGTGTATATTGCTCATAATTGATATGGATGCGCATTAGGAATATGCAATGTATTTTATCTGGAACCACTGTTGGCATACCTTTTGGAAGATTGTACTCCATCTTTCTCAGCTGTGGCACATACTGCTTCATCCTCATGTTCAATTACTCTGTTCTTTTTTCAATGTAGCAACACAGAGAATATGTGACATCCCCAAAAATAAATTATTTTTGAATTCGAAAATTGTTAGGAAAATTATTCCGTTTTTGGTAAATTCGAATTTGGGAAAAATTTTCTATTTTTGGCAATTTCAAATTTAGAATTTGGTAAATTGTAATTAATTATTATGACTGTTGGGCAGAGATCTGATTTGACCCAACTAGCTATTTGACTATGACACTTGTATGAAAATATAATATTTTATATTTATTGCAGGAGGACAAATGGAACAACCATGTTAAAATCAGTTGACCATGACTCCATGAGTGGGGAACATGTTGGAACTACCTCAGGGATGATTGTTACAAGTGGAAAATCAGGGATTTGGCCATTGGCAACCCCTTAAAATCAGGGATTTAGAAAGTTGCGAAAATTCCCAAGGAGGGAAAAAGACCTAGGCAAAAATATGGTTTTAAATAGCATATGTGAGGAGGCAGGATGTTGCCAAGTATGCTAGGAAAGGAATTGCCTCTTGCTGTTATGAACATTGTTATAAAGTGTGAGGCAAGGAGGAGTATGATGGGAAAAATTTTGGTTTTCTTGCTATTATGAACACTACTTGCTGAGTGTGAGGCAAGGAGAATATTTCTAAGGAGGAGTTCTAAGTTAGCCCTCGTGGATTCATGGTCAGGCCAGGGGGTGAACAGGACATGTGATTTGGTTGCCCTGTTCTAAGGTTGGGAGGAACATGGTTGTTCCTTTTTTGGTCCCAACATTTATCTAGATATGTTTCTCTACTTTCCTCTTATCATATTGTGCCATTGGAATAATTGTATATGTTTTCTATTCTAGATGATTACCTTACTGTGATATGTGTTAGATGGAATTATAGAGTTGTTTTTGATTACTTGTGGAAATGATTATGTTGATTAAAGATTGCATCATAACAAGATTTATGTTATAGGAACAACGCTATTTTTATTATAATGAATGGACTGGTAAAATGCTTGAGTAATCTATCTATGGTAGGAAGAGAATGTAAATAGTAAATTGCGTGGCAAAGCCACTAAGTATTATATTAGTCGTGGCAAGGATAGGGCTATCTTGTATAAAGTATTTAACTGAGGAAATGCTAAACATAAATTCTAGGAAACATTTAAACATACAGGCGCATGCCTATTTTCTTAGTGGATTGGAATATGCATTGTTATACGAACAACTAAGGGACGTTTTATTGTTTCTATAGACATCCAAGTAAGTCCAGAAATAATTTAAAATATAATTTCTTATGTGAATACTTATTGCTGCCGATACATAGTTTTATGAGTTATTTAAACTTCCATGTACATGGAATTAATTTTTGAATGTCGTATAACTTGAAATCTGAGTCCTTCCATTACAATTGACTATATAAACGGAGAAAATAATTACAATTGTATTTCATTCCACTAACACAGAAATAAATCCTCTGTCCCTGACTGTTTCTGAACATAAGGAATAATTCTAGGTGTAATGGTTAAGACTGATTATGACGTAAAGATACTTTGGATTTCTGAACTAGAATAATTAGTAAGTAACATAACTCGAAATTGCATTTGGGCTTTAAGGGAATAGTCCAAATGTTATTAGACACTAAAAATTTATTATAATTAAGGTAAAATGGTTGATTAAATGTTGATCCTAAATGTGGAAAAGGAAGTGTTGGGGAACTTCTAGAATCCCAATGGGTCAGATTGACATCCATTGGTGGATGACAGCCATATAGATATAGTTGGACCTTAGTGAAGGGAATCTAGAAAAGGATTTCCTTGATCGGAAGGTCTATTGATCAAGACCAGTTGGAAGCTAGATTGGTTGTTTTATCACCTTGGGCATGGTTATAATTGCTTAGACTGTATTTATGAGTGGGAAATGTTTTCATGAAAGTTGAGGCAAGAGTGTTTTCTTTCTAGTGGTTATCGCATAGAAAGGGAAACATAGTTATGACTATGTTTGTTAAACTTCTAGGTGGATATCTTGTGAATGACTGCAAGATATCCACTAAGAGGGAAGCTCGGTGTTGGGTGTACCTATGAGGATTTTCATAAGGATGGAAGAAATATCCTTGGAGGAGGATCTGGAAGTCTGATATGTCCATGTGAATGTATGACATGGAAAGGGTGCAAGCAATGAGCTTGCATGATGAATGTTTGGTTAGGTTTGGATGTGTTTGAATGTATGGGGTAATGCATTGTAAGGATTATTGAAATGAATAATGATATTAATACCAATTAGGTATGAAAGATAGTAAATATGAAAGTGATGTGCATGCATGATGTAAGGATAAATGTATACTAGAGGCACAATATGGTTTCCTTGATGAGTGATATGTAAGGCAAGAATTGCACTTGCCAAGATTAAGTGAATACCGTGGATGCATGGTTGACTCCATTTTGAAGATTCATGGAAGTTCTGTTTTGAATGATAGATTAAGGGGAATGTGTTCTATTCCCTCAAGAAAGACTAGTATAAATAGAAGAAAGAGTGGATGAGAAAGGATGCTTTGTTGTCATGATAAGAGGTAAATGATTCTTCCTTTAAGGGTCACATAAGAATGATTGTGAACAATCATGAGTTGATTGATTTTAAAATAGAGATGTAGGTGGGTTGTGAAATATACCTATGGTAGCTACACACATGCTTATGATTATGTGTATGGTTAAGCACATTATGGATGTAAGTTAAAAACACTAGAATATGTGTGGATACATAATTTGGACGCATGACAAATATGAATGTTTATATTCCTTATGAAATATTTGGTACCCAGCTAAAGCCAAATCAAGGTTGGGGCTATCACATATAGTGAAGGATATGCAATAAGCAAGTTGCATGTTGAAGGAGTTCCCTATGGAGGAACTGTGTGAAGACTCTGTCAGGAGAACAAAGTCACAACCTTATTGACTGCTGAGAATTAAGCAACGAGCTACAAGATTGTATATATATATAAGAATCTTGGATTACATTTTGAAAAAAAACATGTAAAGAATAGAAGACTAATAATAATTCTTGACCATTCTAATAACCGAAGGGTAACGTGTTGGATGGACAGGTTCATGATTCATTATGGACAAAAGGATTTTCTATTAAATCATGTTGATGTATCCTAAGAGTTAGGATGAGCCTAATCGAGGTTGATCAAGAAAAGAGAAGAAAGATCACAATAAGAAGTAGATTGCATAAGTAAAGGGGGAGAAAAGGAGGAACACTTTTCTCACCCTAAGAACCCTGAATTGTTTAACATAGTCGTAGGATTAAAAGAGAAGTTGTGGAAACCAGTACAGTTGGTAAAAGGAAAATAAAGCCCCTGAGTATGATTAAATGAATAAATGAGTGTGTTTGACTAAATAGGCTTGGTTGAAGCCATTATCAAGAAAAGGCATTGAGGCCTTGGAAAGTAACTCAGTTTGACTGAAAGCCAAAGGTTGTGTAGAAGAGTTGGACCAAGGAAGAGTTCTTTGACTCTTTCCTGGATGTTGTTGTATTTCTCTAGTACGAGAGATGGATTTACTAATGCAAGTAAGTGTTTGACATCATAAGGATTATGGTTACATGACTGTAGAAACAATTGAAAATTGTTTGTGTTTCATTCATGGAAACATTAAGGATAACGTGAAGAAGTGCATAAGGATATGCTAGGACATATCTGAAAATGTTTTGTTGAAGTGATACATAAATTTTTACCTTGCCTGACAATTAATATAATCATGGTGCATGTTATTTATAGAAAGGAATTGGAACTATTGAGGAAGACATTTGCCAATGATGGGCAACCTCAAGCAGAGGATGGCCATGAGAAGGCTTCAGTTGAAATATTGTTGACGGGGCTGTAAAAGTCCCCATAAAGCACTGTTGATGAGGTAAAAATCAGAAAGAGGGTGCTAGAAGCCAAGAACCAGTATAAAAATGTTCATTGCTATGTGGCACAAGGTATGAAGGGATTTGGTAAGAACCCCTTCTAAAATATTTTATTTTCTTATTGTTTTGCATGAACTTTTGAAAGGCAGTTGTATGCCTTGGATACCCAAGTAGGGTATGACTCAAGAAGGAGAACCTGAATGATGGAGGTGTGAACCTTTGGTAGTAAATACTATTTGTAATCCTTGGAAGAATTCATGAACTGATATGTCATGAATGCATTGACCAATAAAGGAATGCTTAAAGGAATTCATGTGAAACCTTGAGTTTCACGAATGACGATTTAAGGCTGTGATCGATTCAGAGAAGAAAATATGGTTCTGCTAAAATAATAATTATGGACAGAGAATCCATATGGTAATAAGTTGGTTGACTTCCAACACACCTTGGCGAGAGTGTCTAACCTGAAAAGTGATAATATAAAATTAATACACGGGTGCATTATGTGTGAATGTAGCCATGGACATTGGCACATTGATTAAATTCACTTAATGTTGAATTTCATCTCGAAGGTTGATATACTGAACTGATGCATGCGTAAGGAATGGAATTTCCTTTTTCTTTATATCATCGAATAGATAAAAGTGACTTGATTGTTAATATGCACAATTTAAGAATTGTTTGTGATGACGTTATAAAGGTGTAGTGAAAATATATGTGCATGGGAAACTAACAATTTGTTTGGCCGATTGAAGTTGAAAATGCAGGAAGAAAAGAGTCTTGGATATGGAAGTGCTATAAGTCGATAAGGAAGACTAATTACCTGTTGAGACAAACCACAAGGAATGGTATTTTCTTTAAAGAGACTGCATTTTATTGTTAGTGTGCATAGTCAATAAATTGTTTGTGAAGCACTGCAAGTGTGCAATGAACATATAATGTGCATGAGAACTAACAATTTGTTTGGCTGAGGAATGTTGAAATTGTAGGAAGAAAAGGGCCTTGGATATGGCAATGTTATAAGCCTGTAAGGAAGACCAAAATTGCTTGTTGATCCAAACTTTTATGGGAAGGAAAGTCCAATAATTGGTGAATCCAGTTCCATGCAGAACGGATTTGAAAATAAATGAGGAAATTGGAAAATCTATGGGTGACAGATTTGCAATAAAATTCTGAAATTTAGAATTTATGATGATGTCTAATGAATTTATGTATACCTGTGATACATGTGAGAAGAAAATATACATCCAGAAAGGACAGATGATGGTTGTCAAACTGAAAAGCATGAAAAATGGCTATTGTTGAGCCATGAGAACCACGTGGTAAGCCAAGATCGCCTGGAATATGTTGTGTTGAGGTAACACAAGCTGGAGGGATGCCTCGGCAGAGAAAGTCTGAGGGACGCCTTGAATGTAAGGCTCAATGAAGTCTCTAGAACTCTTCTTGTGTGGAAAATACTTGACAAGGAAACATGGATTGCCCAAGGGACTATATAGCAAAGAAGGGGATGCCTAAGCTTGGGCCTGGAGGGTTAGTGACCGCAAGGAAGAGGATACTTTGATAGTTCTTGTAAACTATTGATTGATATCATGCACACAATGGATATGTAAAGGAAAAATAGTGAGCCATGATAACAAGACAACCATGTGGATGAAAATATATGAACTGCGCAGATAAGTATTGTGCTAGATTATGAAATTTTCCTCTTGAATTTTGAACAACAGTAAAATGTTTTCGCATGAGACTATGATTAATGTGCTTGTTGTCCAAGAATTATTGAAGGTAGGTGATGATGGTTAAGAGTCTAAAAAAGGACCTGAACAAGAAACAAGGTCAAGACTTCTGAAGCGGCTGAATGAGAAAGGCATGACAGGTGTTACTGAGAAAGAACACCGAGAACAATGTTCCCTTTTAAGGGGGAGGGGATTGTAACACCCATGTTTCCCCCAAATTGTAATTAATCATTAATTAGGATTACCATGCTGTGGCATGGGAATGATGTAAATGCATTATTATTTGAATAGCCAAATAAATGATTGTGGGGGTGAAGCCTTGAAAGTACTCGCCATGATATCACTAGAGGAAAGAATGTGAAAACTATAAGAGAGGGTTCATTATATGCAATGACCCCTAATTTCCGAAGGAGGAATCAATTAATGAAGAAAGGATCAGTGGTTGAACCATTAACCAACCCCATAGTCGGGATGAAGAAAGGATTGGTGAAATACCGAGTCGTAGAGACTCTAGAAAATGACTAGGAGGTAAACCCGTGTGAAATATTGACTACCGAATCGTGGAGAATCTAGAAGTCACTCAGTGATGGAAAAAGAGAACAGTCATTTCATGTCTAGGGATTTCTTTTGCTAATTGAACGAAGATTGTTGTTAACGTACACAATTGTGAAATTTCATGGAACCTAACGGTAATCATAGCCATTCATTGACTTTGTGTTCTTCAACAATTTCATGATGCCTGCGATATATGAAGAGGGAATTTTTTTATCAGAAGAGGGAGAGATTTCACAAAATGTTGAATAGCTTTGGGAAATCATTTTAAGCGTGTAATCAATTCCTAAGGAACCATAATATCAAAAGAACGTGAAATTCTTCTAAACAACATTGATATCTTAAAATTATGGGGTACACTTTATCTGCCTACAACATTGATATCTTAAAATTCTTTCATGTTCATAACAATTTCGAGGGGCTTATTTTACAAATCATTGGTATAAGGTAGAGTGTGATTTGGGTTGCATTAAGATTAATAGACACTAATTTAAATAATTTAAATTATTATTTATTAATTTAAATTATTTAAATTATTATTTATTAATTTAAATAATAATAAAATATTATTTATTTTGTGATTATTATGATTGTTTGAATATAATTTTTTGTTTAAATTATAATTTTGGATTGATGAAATTGTTGATTTTAAACTAAAAATGGATTCAATAGACTATAATATCCTTTTTGTAAAACCTATAGGCAATGTAGTTTTTTATTTTGTAAATAAAATTTTGTATTACCTTAAAAAAAATTCAAAACATTATACACATCAAAACTTGTCACATGTCTTGTCATACAAATGGAAACCATGTTAGGTGGCACTCTGTCAAACGTATGTTTGATTTTGATACAAGGTAAATTGCTTACACTTCTTAACAGTCTATCTATAGTCATGGTTGTTCTAAACAGAAAAACAAAATAACAGAAAAGAAATTTAAACTTTAGGTGAACCTGAATTGCCATCATCCTTGGTTGGTCGTAGAGTGAACACGAAGGGCTAGTAGCATGTTGGGCACATGCTCTTGGCTGGCTCACTTGACAGGGTTTCGAAAAAAACATATAGATGCCAATAAAGGGACGTTTGACAGTGAAGTTGCTCATTGACATCCTATTTCATATCAAAGATTAGTTGCATCCTGAGAGAGGCACCATGTTCTGGGCGAAGCTAGAACTAAATATGCATGTGGTGGAGAGCCTCCTATAGGTTGAACTATGTCTTCCTATTGAAATTTAGTGGGAAGTTCTTCCTTAATAGGGAAGCCACCCATGTTTGTTGCCAAGTCGTCTTCCTGTTAAACTTCGGTGGGAAGTTCTTCCTGAATAAGGAAACGACCCAGGTATGTTTCCAAGTTGTCTACTAGGGGAGGATGAACTAAAGTATGGGGTGGCTCCAAAAAGTCCAAAGGAGAGAAGAGAAGGGAGTCCAGGGGTGCCAGAGGAGGTTCTTGGGGGATTTCTTCCTCCACAATCGTCATGGGTTGGTCATCCTCCACCCAATTATGGGCGGAGCTTGGTGAAAAAATTAGAGGGGGGGCAACAAGGTGGACTTGAGCTACGGGGGGATGAACTGGTTTGGCAGGAGGTCTAGGATGATAATGGCAAGAAAAAAAACTAGAATAGGCCAATCCTCTCTTGGGTTTTCCCCTTTCTCTAAGAATTGGGAAGGTTGGGGCAAAGAAAGAAAATGGGAGGGGGAGAGGACACACAAAGGATGAAGAATTCAAGTGGGAGAGAGACCCTTGAGATTGAATACTAACGATAACCCGAAAATTGAAGCAAATTCTAGTTCTTACCTTCATGATTGTCGCTTCCTTGATATGTAAGTGCTCCATTAAAAATGAGTTGATAGAAAGTAGGCGAATCATACCAGGATTGGCATGATACATCCCACACTTTGAGGGTACCTTTAACTCAAGCTCCCTATAGAGGTGAACCAATGTCCCCTTCACTTGTAGGTAGTTCATGCAAAATGGATGGGGGGATGGTGGCTAGGGATATTAAATCCCGAATGTGCATGGTCGCTAGCTCTCACCCCATCTGGGGAAAAAAGAATAGACAATGTTAATATACAATATCTATCTAATTTCATCAAATCTAAAATGATTCTTACCAAATTTTAGGTTAAAAATATCAATTTCACTCCAATTTCAAAATAAAAATATAGATTTCCCCTCTTGTCATTTTAAGTTGTGATTCATTATATGTTCAAAGTATTTGTAAATAATAATAATTGTAAGGAACTTAAATTTATCTTAGTTTTCAATTTATTAAAATTAAAATTTATAAGCATAAAAATATCAAATTCCTCATATGACTTTAGTTCAATATTATATATACTAGTATATGATGATCTTAGTGTTACCTACATTACAACATCTCCTTCATATTTTGATATAATCTATGTTACATCTCCTTAATAATAAAAATAATAATTATAATAAGAATCAGTCCACATGTGCAAAAGTTTTGCAAGTTTTTTCAATTTAAAAGGTTTTCACCTTAAGAGACTTCTCCCTTTGTGCTCATGATAGATCTAGAGTTAAGATGGATCTATGTTGGTTCTTAATTGTTGTGTGTACTCCATATTGACCATGAAAAGGTTACCCATTTTCCTCATATTGAGTAACACACCATTGAAATGTTTTAATCATAAGAATTTTTCCACATTCAAATGTTATATATATATATATATATGGCTGGGTGCAAGCTAATAATGGTATCTCATAATTGCATATGTTAACCTGGAGGGACTATTCAAGGTACCTTTACAATGAATTTGAATACAGTGTAAAAAGATGAAATGTAGGGAATTGAATTAGATTTCTGAATATATAATTTTTATTTATAGAATTTGTCAATAACTATGTGAAATTTGAGTTTTTCTAATAGTGGTATGTTATTTTTCAAGTAAAATATAATGTCTATGTATGTGTTAGAATATATGAAGGAATTTCCTTAATTTTTTTGTATAATTGTAGAGAACCCATTTTTCTATTGCAGGGTATTTTTTCAAAATTTATAATATTAATTTTATATTTTTTTCAAATTATGAAAGTCATTATATCCTTGAAATTGCAATTCCTTGTGTTACTACAAGCTTTGAATGTCTTGACGTTATCAAACATTTTTTATTTTTTATTTTTTAATCGTAGACTCACTCTCTTCTAGTGTGGCATATAACGTATTTAAAAAATGGATAACCTCGTAAAAATTTACAGCAAAAATAAAAGAGGTATGCATTTTAGGATTCTAATATATAAAGATAAAAATTTATTAAAAATTGTAAGCAATATTAATTTTTAAAATAACATAGTCGACATTATAAGTGTTCCTAGTTTCATTGACAAGAGATTTGTGCATCCTACAGAAAAATAGAGGTATTAAAAGGTATTCATAAAAATGGAGGTTTTTGTGTATTTGTAGACCAAAGCACTAATTTTGTCATCCTAGACATAATTATGAGGCAATCAACTCAATAAACATGCGGACTAGAGTTTTCACTCCTACCGAGAAAAAAAATGAAATCAAAATAATGTCCATGTCCTCTAGGAACATGTACACTTTCTAGTAATGTGTGCATGCTCTAGGAAGGCATGCGCTTTCTAGTAACTTTTTTGTTTTCTAGGTAGTACAGACTCATGTTCCTATGTCTTTCTCCTCTCACCTCCTTTTGATGCCATGTCTCTCCCTATGTCTCTTTCTCCCCCTCTCTCTCTC
>JZKD02S1183741.1:0-12650 GCA_000966675.3 Picea glauca | reverse complement strand
CCTCTCTAAGTCACATTATAATTAACATTAACTAGATTAATTATCTTTTACATTTATTACTAAACACATTAAGGTGGGGCCGACTTGTACCCTTTACATAACAATTAGGGTTACAGGCAGGTCTGAATCTTGCAAGGGATATGATACACCCACTAGTGCTCATCCACTAAGGGCATATTCATAGGATGTCATATCTCTGGCTCACTGCATTACACATATGAACAAGATCTTCACACATTCACATGTTCTCGTCCACAAGCACGTCCACTCTATTTATCTTATTTCACATTGCCTCACACAAGAGAATCATCTAGAGTTTTCTCGTCAACTCTGTTTCTCAGAGGAGGCTAATACATCATCTACATTTATGTTCACATGATGATACGCCCATCACTTTGGGATTTCACACGTTCACCTTGTGCTCAGCGACAGGCACGTCTAACTCAACAGATCGCCTTTCCCAATGGATAATCATCTAGATTTATTCTCAACTCTCTGAATGGAGGAGGTCATCCCTACATTCCATCTCTGTCTCAGGCAGGAACCACGTACCCTTCTTAAGGGCTTTCTCTTAGGTTTTTAAGCCAAGAGAAAGACTCACATAACTGAAATGATCCACATCTCACAGGTTTGTAAGCTGGAGAATGTCTCACATAGCTACAATCATCAACAGTCCCTCTCAGCTAGAGAGGCATTTTCCACCAGGCCAAGTCTCTCACGGAAATACTCAAACTTTGTCTTGGCAAGTGGTTTAGTGAAGATATCTACAATTTGATCATGAGTAGAAATATATTGCACATGTATTGTCTTTCTCTGCACCATGTCTCTGATATAGTGATACTTGATTTCAATGTGTTTAGATTTGTCATGAAACACTGGTTTCTCGGAGAGCTTTACACAGCTCTAGTTGTCACAATGAATAGTAGTCAGATCCATCTCATGATCGAACAAGTTAGTCAAAATTTTGCAAAGCCATAAAACTTCACAAACTTCCACGCTTAGTGCAATGTATTCTACCTCTGTTGTGGTTAAATCCATAAAGATTTGTTTTCTTCTACACCAAGAAACCATGGTTGATCCTAAGGTGAAGAAACAACCTGAGGCTCTCTTTCCATCTACTGCACTTCCTGCCCAATCTGCATCAACATATCCTTGAAAGCTTAAGTCCACATTGGCTGCATATCTCAGGCAATAACCAATTGTGCCTTGTAAGTATATCAATACATGTTTTGCAGCTATCGAGTGTGTATGTTTTGGTTGGCTCATAAACTGGCTGAGCACACTTACTGCATAGAAAATGTTCAGTCTGGTGTTAACCAGATACATTAAAGATCCAATAAATTGTTGATATCAATGTGGATATACGTCTCTTCAATCAGTGTCACTCATTTTCTTTAAATCCATTACCATTGGAGTAGGCATGGATTTGCCTTCTGTCATACTGAACTTTTTCAGTATCTCCATAGTATATTTTCCTTGACTTAGGAAAATCTCATCTGTTCTCTGCCATACTTCTAGTCCCAATAAATAATGCATCAGGCCCAAATCCTTCATTTCAAATTTGGTAGTCAATGCTTACTTGCATTCAACAATGAGTCTCTCTTCATCGGTGAGGAAAATATCATCCACATATAACACAAAAATTAGACACTCATTGCCATCAATGTGATAATACAAGTTTGGATTAGTTGTACTTTTTTTTAAACCCATACTCATTAGAAATCCATCCATTTTCTCATACCAAGCACGCGGATCTTGTTTTAGACCATATAGGGCTTTCTTCAACCTGGATACATGAGATTTTTCGTTGTGTACCATGAAACCTTCTAGCTTCTCAATATAAAGTTCTTCCTCAATTTTACCATTGAGAAAGGTTGTATTTACGTCCATCTGATGTAGCTTCCAACCCATGGAAGCAGCTAGTGCAATGATAGATTGGATGGAGGTGTATCTGACTACAGGTGCAAAAGTCTCGTCATAGTAAACTCCCTCTATTTGTGAAAACCCACTGGCCACAAATCTTTCTTTGTATTTTTCAATGCTTCCATCAATAGCATGTTTGATTTTGTAAATCCATTTGGAAGTCACTATGGACTTTCCCTCTAGTCTTGGAACAACATCGCATACATCATTTTTTAATATAGATTGGTATTCTTCAGTCATGGCATATTTCCATACTTGTTCACCTGAGGCGTCTTCATGACAAGTTGGCTCTGAGTCAATAATGTGGGTCATGGCTGAAAGGTAGCTTGAGAATCTCTTTGGTCTCTCTCTTTCTCTGGTTTCTCCTTGTGGGGATTTATGTCCTTCTGCTTCTTCTAAAGTTTGTTGGGCCCAAGCAGGTCTTTTATGTCCAACTGTGATGTCTCTAGGTATGTTTTTTGGGGAAATTGAATCTGTTGGAGAAACTGGATCAACTAGAGCTATTGGCTCATCTAGAATAATATATGTCTCCCTCTAAACTACTGAAGGGGGAGAAGGTATTGTTTCACTATCAATTTCCATCTAAGCTTCTCTAGATTTATGGAAGGCTACTTCTTCTTCAAAAGTAACATATTTTCTTACTTCAATTTGTCTCTATCCTGTGATGTAGATTCGATATGCTTTTGAGGATTCACTGTATCCTACAAATGTACCCTTTCTTCCTGAAGGTTCTAGTTTGGATCTCTTTTCTTTGGCTACATGAAGGTATACTCGACATCCAAATATTCTGAAGTGTCTGATCTTAGGCTTCACTTTGGTCAATGCTTCTTCTGGAGTAATTCTCTTCAGGATTTGATGAGGACTACGGTTTTGAACATATATTGTTGTCATACATGTTTTTGCCCATAAAGTCATAGGTAGACTCTGATCATGTATCATTGCTTTAGTTTCCTCAATGATAGTTCTTTTTTTACTTTCAACAACCCCATTTTGTTGAGGGTTGTAAGGAACTGTGAACTCCCTCTTGATTCCTGATTCAATACAAAAATTGTTGAATTCTTTTGAGGTGTGTTCTCCTCCATTGTCTGATCTTAATATTTTGATTTTTCTTCCGGTCAGGTTTTCAATCTAAGATTTGAATTCTTGAAACTTGGCAAGGAATCCATCCTTGTTCTTCAGAAAGTAAATCCAAGTTTTCCTAGAGTTATCATCTATGAAGAGTACATAGTATAAGTACCCATTTAAGGATGCAATAGTCATTGGCCCACATACATCTGAATATATCAAGTCCAAGATTTCCTTGGATCTGTTGTCACTGCTAGGAAAGGATCCTTTAACATTTTTTCCAAGTGCACAACCTTTGCAAACACATTTATGTTGAATCTGGATCTCTGGTAGACCTGTTACCATTTTCCCTAGAGATGGAAGAGATCTATAATGAATGTGAAAAATTCTTCTATTCCATAACTCACTCAAGATGATAGTTTCATGTAATAAGGCTTGAACTATTTTGATGGTCAATTTGTACAAGCAGTTTTCTCTGACACCAATTAATTTGGAATAGCTTATATGAGAGTCTTTGTGCCATGCAAGAACTCTTCCTTCTGAGAAAGTAATTTTGTAACCTTTGTCTTCCAAAGCCAAAATAGAGACAAGGTTTCTCTTCATCCCAGGTACATATAAAACTTACTCTAGTTTAAGCTTCATAACTGAATCTAGTTGAAAGGTAGAATTTCCAAATCCTCTCACATTATATCTGGCATCATCTCCAAGAACAACATGTAGATGTGTCTCTTTCTCAATGAAGTGTGTTACATGATTTCTAATACCCGTCATGTGCCTGGAGGCACCACTGTCAATTAGCCAAGTATTATCATTGATAGGAACCATACCTGAGAGTGTTGAGATGTTGATGTATTTATTTCTTTGAGATCTTGTCTTCCTGGAACTGAGCTTGTTTGAACCATCAAGCTTGCTTCCCATCATGATCTTGCTCATCTTCACAAACCCTTGTTAACTAGGCTAGAAAACCTAACGACTAGGCTAGGATAACACTTTTAGATTTTTTGGGCTTATGACTACCAACAATAATCCTTGAGAAATATGATATCCCTAGTAAGCTAAAGAGCTTCTTCAAGAAGTTGCAGAAGTATAATTCTGAATTTTTCTGTAGAATTTGGTGAAACCCTAGAAACCCTCATAGCCAAAAAATCAAAATGCCCGAAAATGCAATCTGAGACTTGTTGGAGGTGCGCTCGAGGAGGACCTACACTTCTATGTTGTTTTTATCCCCAGCGTCTAAGTTTTGAGTGTTGAAAAATCTCAGAAGAGGAGGTCGTATGGAATTTCTGGAAACCCTAGGAGGGTCGTATGGTTTCTGCAGATGTGTGAGAGAAAGGTTGGAAAATTCTTGTGAAATGGGATCTTCAAGACCTATGCTCTGATACCATGTTGATTTTTCGATAGATAAGGTTAAGTATGTAGTTCATTTCAATTTTTCTTAACCATGAACAATTATGTTGCAACATCCAAGATCACAAGAAGAAACACCATGCATAAGAACATAAGAAGTATCCTGGGAAACCCTTCTCAATGAGGGAAGAAAACCCAGCCAAATCCTTTGATATAATCTTCAAGAGAAATACCTTCACCACCAAAATACTTAACACATAAGATATTTCTCAAACCCTAGAAGTATAGCTCCCAAGAGAGGTGCACGCCTTTTCCTAAGAGAATGTACTTGATGAAATTTCCAAACTTGTGTGAAGGATATGATTCCACAATGGGGAATCCTCCTTTACTTATATTAGACTTGTCCTATCAACAAAAGTGTATATTATCACAACATGGTCGACCTCTCTAAGTCACATTATAATTAACATTAACTAGATTAATTATCTTTTACATTTATTACTAAACACATTAAGGTGGGGCCGACTTGTACCCTTTACATAACAATTAGGGTTACAAGCAGGTCTAACTCTTAAACAATATATAGCAAGGGATATGATACACCCACTAGTGCTCATCCACTAGGGGCACATCCATATGATGTGATATCTCTGGCTCACTTCATTACATAGACGAACCAGATCTTCACATGTTCACCTGTGCTCGTCCATAGGCACGTCCACTCTACAGATATTCTTTCCCATTGCCTCAAACGGGAGAATCATCTGGAGTTTTCTCATCAACTCAGTTGCTCAGAGGAGGCTAATACATCATCTACATTTCTATTCACATGACGATGCACCCAACACTTTGGGATTTCACACGTTCACCTTGTGCTTAGCCACATGCACGTCTAACTCAATAGATTGCCTTTCCCACTGGATAATCATTTGGAGTTATTCTCAACTCTCTGAATGGAGGATGTCATCTCTACATTCCATCTCTATCTCAGGAAGGAACTACATACCCTTGTTAGGGGATTTCTCTCAGGTTTGTAAGATGAGAGAAAGACTGACATGGTTGCAATGATCCACATCTTACAGGTTTGTAAGTTGGAGAATGTCTCACATAGCTGCAATCATCAAAAATTTCTTCTACTATGGATCTAAGGTCATCGTTCAAGCTTCTGCGACCTCCAAACAACACTCTCGAGTTCCACCACACTCATTTTGCACCCATACTTAGGTGATTTATTATAATTCACCATGCTCTATTATACATCTCCATTCTTCACTTGTCGAATTTTCCCATCCATATGAATGAGTCTTGGTACTTATCTATTTCTTTGAAATCTTACCACAGGTCTGCGAGTCTATGACACTTTCCCAATTATTGTGACCTCGTCTGACCGACGGATCCATTATTGATACTTATCCATTTTGTGACACATATATTGTCCAAGATATTCTTGGTACTTATTTATTTTTCAATATCTCATCATGGGTCCATCCAAGTATACGACACTTGCCCAATTCTTGTGACCTCGTCTGTCCGATTGATTCATTCTTGATGCTTCACCATTTCTCAACACATCTATTTTCAAAGAGATTTTTGGTACTTAGTTATTTTTCAATGTCTCACCACAGGTCCACGGGTCGATAGGTTCAATTTCATTCTTTGCAGAATTTTGATTTTCCACCACTTTGGGATGCCTTGATACTTTGTTGATTTTTTAGATCTCTTGTGTTGATGTGGTAGATGAGATGGTTGCCATGTGGACATCTTCTTCATGTATTGGATGACATGTCATTGATACATGTCCTTACATGTGGCACTGTATGTGGCATCTACAAAACTTATTATTATGGAACTTAGGCGAACTCCCTCTGATGTGGCACTCATCTAACTATACACATGGTGTTGATGTGGTTGTTATCATGGCACTGATGTGGCTGATCTGGCCCACCAAGTATCAGACCTCGATATTTAATATTAATCGTTGATCTTTGGAGATGAACAATCAAAATTCAACCTATTCTTAGTCCATCATTCTCCCAACAGAAGTTAAATTCACATGTAGGGTTCCATGACTTTCCTGTTTTAATTCAAACAATGTAGTACTAGTTTTTCATTAAAAATCCTTTGGAATCAATTTTTTCCAACAAATGTGGGATACATCATTTTGTGAAAATTTTATGTATTTCCTTCAGGCTTCAACTATGGTTCCCTTACTGGACTTAGTGTTGTCCAAAGGTTCCTCTGTGTTGTCAACCTTCATTGGAATATGATCACTCTACCACAAAGCTCTTTACCTCCTTGATTTCGTTCAGTCACCATTATTATTTAAACTTATGCAGCCAAACTTCAATATGTTTTATTAATCAAATTTACTTCATCTTTAGGGTAAAAAAGAACACTTGCAGAGATTTTAATAGTGCATAGTCATCACAAAGGGGTGTTCTCTTCTTTCTCTGTCTGGATCGACTCATATTTTTGTCTCTTCCTCTGTTTGCATTTTGTTCCTCTTTGCCTTCATGTACATAGGATAGATGTACAATAACTTATCAACTCATGGATTCTACCCCTATATTTGATATTGTATTCCCTTGACATCAATGACTATACAAGTTCCAACAATGAATGTATAGTGTAGTGAAAAAAGTGTGTAAGTGACCCACTTACACATCAATATGGGAGAGTATTGCATGCATATTCATAAGAACCAAGGAAATAATATAATACACACTATGTTTGGGACATGATCAACACTTTACTTGAAAAATTTACTATTGTTCATGAATTTATAGATTGTCCATGGAACCTTTTTCTAAAAGAGTGTCAAAAATTTATGCAACCCAAAAAGAAGACGTCACCATTCCCCATATCAAAATAACCATTCTCCAAATCAAGGGCCTAAATATATGAGTTTAAATAAGTCCTTGTAAATATGATGAAAATGACAGAAGATATAAACATCCCCCAAAATGATGGAAACTTATATTCCTTGGCCCAAATAAAAGGTGCAGAAACAATACACATTGAACTATTTCCTTGACAAACTTTCTATTGGTCATGAATTTCTAGATGGCTCGTAGAACTTAAATTCTAAAAGAGTGTCAAAAATATATGCAAACAATATTATAATAAATCATTATGACCAAGAATAACCATTCCCCATATCAAAGGCATAAAGAGATTAATTTAAAAAATACCTTGTAAATACTTAAAAAAATGACAAAAGATATAAACATCCCCCAAAATGATGGAAAGTATATTATTTATCCCCATAGAAGGTGAAAAAACAATACACATTGAAATTTTCCAACTTAGATCAAAGTGGTAGCATGTTAGTATGAGATAACCAAATAGAGAAGTGAACCTCATGTGGAAATCATCGCTTGTGTTGTATTCCAAGAGGGTAACTTCCTTAGTTTGATATTCTAAAAGAGTGGCATGAGAAACATCATTGGTAATTTTTCTAGACATGCATTTGCAAATTAATGTAGGATGTTGAATCATAAGATAAACAATATTATCCATTCCATTAGCTTTCAACCTATAACACAACTTCTAAACTTTAGGAATAGAGTTTTTTTTGTAAGAACCATCCCATAAAAAGTAGTGAAAAAATCTGTTAAAGGATTGTGAGTAATATCATGGAAAGACATAGAACAATATGTCAATTTTCACATGCAACTTATGTGACTAATTTCAAATCTGAAAATTGATTCCTAGTGATCTAACAGTAAACCCTAGTGGTTGTCACTGAACAAATTTACACTGAAATTATGAAAAAATTATAATAGTGAAAACAACGAGATTAGAGATGAATCATCAACACATGGGACACAAATTTTTGTTCTGTAACTTCTATCAGTTTCAGAAATTTTGAGGGAAAAACTATCCCTCCCGGCCAATAAAAATCCACCAAAATATGAGTACAACCTTGTCCTCCAATAACCATAAAATTCAGCAAACCAAACCTCATAAAATCCATGGATATTTCCTCTACCCACAAATATGTTGCATACCACCTGTATGGCCTACTGAAGTCATCCATACGGTTTTTGGCATCATCCTATACATACATGCTCCTACCCAGAAACCCTATATGGATGTATGTGATTTTCCCTACCATAACCCGTGTACATACACAATTGTTCTCAATGCAACCTACATATGTATGTGACTGTTCCCACTGAAAATCATGTACATGCATGAAAAACATGTACGAACACTTATGTACAATTCACTCCATTCATACAATTTCTTCTTTCTGCGACTGTTTCTCTCTCCCACATGTGTGGTTTTCTTTCCCTGCCAATAATAGAAAATATAGATTCCTCAACCCTGGGCTAGATTTTCCATAGTTGTAGAATTTCCATTATTGAAATCACCAAGATCCTTGACACAAGTGCAGACTCACTTATGCCAAATCCATCATCACATTATGTCACAATATCTCCTCTCCTTATATAAGAGTATTATGAGTGAGTTTAGGCACCCCTTATAAACTCAACAATTAATCATATAATGTATTCCTCTTTGTGTGTGTGACACCCCATCTCAAGCCCAAAAATCCCAACAACTTTCCCATGAGGCCCTAGCCTCATTATAATGCCAATCTCACTAAAACAAAAGGATAATCTAGTGCCAATGAAGATTCCCACATTCCCGACACCTTGTTTGTGTCGGAATGCCTCCCGAAGCTAGAAAATATTCAACACTCCCTCTTAACGAGGGATGAATTCCATCCTCCATCAATAGGAAGTATCTCTTTATCCCATACTAGGTCTCCTACCTCATCTACACTCAAATCCTCCTAACTAGTTGCTCCCTCTTTCACTGAAGAAAATCATGTTGTCTAGTCCTCTTGACTGGATTCCCCCTCAGCCACTAAGGCAAATTTGGCTCCAACAAATGGGTCCTCCATGGATGATACACTGCTCTTGGAAGCCTCCTACTTCGAAGCCTCCTGTCTAGCCTCCTCAACCCATGACACATGTCTGGAATATTCCTCTCTTCCACATGTCCCTGAAGGTAGACTCCCTATGGATGAGTGATTCTCCCTCTGATTCTGTTGACTCCACCTCAATTTCAACTTCCTTTGAATAGTCTTGGGAGGCTGCTCCTCACTATTATTTCCTGAGGGTCAACTCCCTTTGAACTCTAGCTCCTTCTAAGCATGTGCTACTGGTGGGGATACTTGTTCCTCCTCATATATATATTTTTCCTCCTGGTCACAACATGCATAGGCTAGCCCCTCAGCCTATATATTTTTCCCTCTATAAATCCAAGTACTAATTCTGATCTGAAGCTAGATCATTTGGGCACAAACAACGCATGTCCATCTCAAAACAATATGTGGTATCCCTTACTCTCAATCTCTGAGACTGAGGGAACACTTATCATGATTTATGGCACCCATAACACATTTGACACCCTCAACACCTCACCTTTCTCCAATTGGAATGATATTATACCATATCCCTGTACTGCATGCTTGGCTCCCATACTAAGATCCACACACAAGTTTGAGCCAGTCTCTGTGAAAGTTTCAAAAAACTCTCGTGCACCTATCATATGGAAAGAGGCTCTGTTATCCACCAACCAAGTCTCCATTTTGGAAACTACACCTGAAAGGGCGGAGACCAACAAGATATCCCTTTGGAACTTGTCTACAAATTCATCAACCTCTGTTGTTGATTCATGTTTCCTTCTTCCCCTTCCCTTCTGGGTGTGGACACTTTGAAGCATAGTGACCATAGTCATGAAACTCAAAAAATTTCATATTACTAAGATCCTTCTTCCGTCTCGGCTCTGGAGATTCTTCTCTCGAGAGAGAATCCTTTCTCCCTGGAGAAATTCTTCTACCTGGATAAACTCTTCTACCCTTCCTAGTGTGGGATACAAGGGTCTAGTTCTCATTGTTTCTACTCTTCATCGCACCATCCAAATCATCCTTGGAGACTAATTGAGTCTCCTCCTGGATACAATTAGTTTGTAGTCTATCAGAGTCTAGTAATTTTTCTCATGCATAGATCCCCTGCACAAATGGTTCCCAAGACTTTGGAAAACCTCTCAATTCTACATTCACCAATCATGCATCCTCCACCTTATCACCAATGGCCACAAACTGATATTGGATCTATGTAATCTTCATAATATATTTTACAATTGTGTCCTCATTGGACATATTGACAACTTGAAGTTGGTTCTTCAAATGTAACTTCATGCCTATATTCTTGTTTTGGTATAGACCTACCAAGGAAACATGCATTTCCCTGAAAGATGTCTTCTCAGCAATGTGGGGAATCAAGTGGTCCCTTACATATTCTAGAAACACTCATTTGGCATTCACTTCCTTCTTCTTGTGTGTTGTCAACTCTTGTGGATCAATAGGAGCTACAATCACACCCTTAACATACTCCTTGAGGTCATTTTCTTCCAATATAAGGTGAACCCTATCCTTCCAGACCTGAAAGTTGGTTGCCCCTTCCAACCTGTCCTCAATATTCAATGTGTTCACCATGGTGACCTTCCTAGAAAAAGAACAACAATCCTCCAGTGTTGTAGCCAAAAATGTGTCTCAAGATGATCCCCTTCTCTTCAAATCCCAAGCTTTGATACCATGTCAATTTTCACATGCAACTTATGTGACTAATTTCAAATCTGAAAATTGCTTCATAGTGATCTAACAATAAACCCTAGTTGTTATCACTGAACAATTTTTTCACTAAAATTATGACAAAAATATAACAATGGAAACAACAAGATCATAGATGAATAATCAACACATGAGACACACAAAAACAAATCTATAACTTATGTCAATTTCTATAATTCCTCTTGATGGAACAATTAGATGACTTAAGCTTCGAGTGCATAACTTCATTAGAGATAATGTTTTCATAGATTTCACCCTCCTAAGCATGTCTTCCTTCTCCTACAAGGATGGTATATTACTTGGTATTTTTGAGTTTCCATGTTATATATTTCCTTTGAGTAAGTCAATCATGTGGATTTGGTCAAATGAAAAAAAAGTGATTTATGTTTCTAAGAAAAAATGAAATTTGACTTCATTTTTCAAACATGACAATTTTATACAACTTAGAGATCAAGGAAACTACCAATTATGAATTAAGATATGGCAAGAAATGTTTTGTCTCTTTTGATCAATGTGATTTAAACTTGAGAAAAGTCCATTGTAAATCACACATTGGTGGGATTTTGGGTAATGTTTAGTTGGATATAAAACTTAAGTACATCAATCCCAAGGGAATACTATTTTTTTTATTCGTTTTCTCATATAAGGTTGGATGTTGTCAATTATTATTTAAAAATAAGGTCATTATTTTTTTAATACATTGCTTATGCCTAAATAATGGTTTGTTTCATTAATTCACACACTATGAGAATATATGCCTGGTCTAGTTTAAAATAACTTAGATCCCACTTCCATTTTAGATTTGGTATTTGATATTGGGTAACCCTTTGGTATATTTGTTTTTCATACACCAAATCGCTAATCTAGTGCCCACCCCACACTATAATCTTTAGAATGGGTGATTTGTCCAAGAACCTAGACGAGGAGGTTATGATTTCATATGGTCATTAAAATTGTT
Source organism: Picea glauca (assembly GCA_000966675.3). Lineage (NCBI taxonomy): Eukaryota > Viridiplantae > Streptophyta > Pinopsida > Pinales > Pinaceae > Picea > Picea glauca. The sequence continues at coordinate 711 of JZKD02S1183741.1, read as the reverse complement.
TCTAGTAGTTATTTTATTTTCATCTTTTACATGCATTCTTTTGTTACTATAAAATTGGCCATTTGTTAGGATTACCCACTTCTCCTTTTCCTGTCCCCCATTCATCCCCACCCCATCCCCCACCTCTACATCAGGTTGCATGGACCTATCCTTGTCCTTTAAAAGCTATGAAAACTTCCTTAGCTAATGATAACACAAATATTGATAGTCTTATATTCTAGGTTTTTTTCCATATAATTTAATAAAGCATCATGGAACGTTTGAGAATTTTCAAAGGGTCATTATTTCTCAATATATTATAATCGATCTCCTCACAATCACAATTTTATTGCCTTGCAAGAATGCAATATATTGGATTTCAAATGAGAAAACAATTGTGAGAACTATCTAAGGATCAAAAACCTTTTAGACTTAAACTCACCAAGAATAATTTGTGGGTGATATTTTTAATTCATCTTGGGGAATTCTCATTTTTAATAAATGCATTGTGTTACTACCTGAACTAGCACCCTGGTGGGAAGTTCGACCACGGATTCTAAATTGGGGAAACAATATGGGAACTACACCATTGTCACCTCAATACAATATCCCCTTCAATTTAAGCTATATCCTATAGGTCGAGTGATCAGGGGATCAAATTTTGCTTAATTTTCAAAGTGCTCGGAATGCGATGAAAATAGTGCCATTGCGTCCGTCTCGTCTTCCTGATTC
>JZKD02S1183730.1:0-12650 GCA_000966675.3 Picea glauca | reverse complement strand
CGTTCATGTAATAATAACAATAACTATCACCTCAATAGTAATTTATGCATGCATCCAATCCAATCAACAAGACTATTCATTTTATAAATGTTAATAGACCAATCAAATGTTTGTGAAATCCCTTAACTACAATAATCTAGCTCAACAATGTTTATTTAGACAACTTGTAGTTTAGTTAAGTAGTTATGAATATTCATATATACACATTTTCTTTTCAGAAGAAAAAGAACAATAAATTCCACCATAAGGCAAATCTCCATACACTCTCAACTATTTATAATCATCCTTCCTCCCTAACTTACTTTCATCTTCCATTCCTATCCTTCCTCTGTTGGACTATCTTGGAGCGTCAACTATATTTACCTAACTCCAAATAGAACCTGTAAGTGGAAGTGTCACTATCTTGACGAAGCTTCCCCAACAGGCAATTGACAGTCATCATCACACATCTAGGGGAGTGTGAGCTAACACCGTCCTCCCATGACTCCAGGTTTCAGAGGATACACGGTGGGAAATGCCTCCACCCCTCCTAACAGGACTAGGATCCACACCCTACAATGGAATATACAGTGGCACTGTGTTTCTAGGAATTTTGTCATCGTTTATTTAGTTTTAGGCAGTCTCACCACCTGAAATCCTGCACTGATCCACATATCATAGAAATGCATTCAAACCAATATAATTTCACATACAAAGATTCATACCATATCATTTCTCGGTTGGTGGTCATGAAATCCACTTTCATTACTATTATCCCTTGGCTATTTCATAGCCCATTGACCTGCATATTAGTCTTTAACACAAACTCATACATATCTATGCATTATCATCATGTAATTGCACACAACCATAATCTCAATTCGGTATCCAYGTACCAACAACTTTAACATCAAAGTTTTCAAGTTAGAAATARATCTCATAATATCCCCATAATTCAATTAACGTTACCCATTCATAGAATTTTCATTTACATAATAGATTGCATCATATCCATSATCATTCAAATAACATTTAAACCTTCATAGGATTCACATTGACATAGTAGATCGCAGCATATCCATSATCATTCAAGTGATATTTAAACATTTATATAATTTACATTCACATAGTAGATAGGATCATATCCATCATCATTCAAATAGCATTTAAACATTCATAAAATTTACATTCTCACAATATATCGCATCATATCCATCATCATTCAAATACATTTAAATATTCATAAAGGTTCATACGTCTTAAAAGTTCAAGTGTATCATTAATAGTTTCACCATGAATAAAAATAAATAAATAAAGGTGGTTGGGCCTAAGGTAATCTTAGTTTTCTAAGTCAAAAGGTGGTGTTACATACACTCAACCTTCGAGAAACATATTCTTGAGGTGGTCAAAAAACAGTGAGGGATAATCTTGTCGTAATGTCTCGGGATCCTCCTAAATAGCGGATCCTAGACTATACTTGTCCCACTAGACCTTAAATTGGTCTACCAGATAGTTTCTAAGCTGTCAGACTCTACGGTCCAATATGCGTAATGGTTCTACCGTGAGGGTTCCCACATTCGATACCTACAATTCCTTCCAATTTAGTTTATGTGATTCATCAACAACATAATGACGTAGAACATATACATGAAAAACATTATGAGTTTTATGCAAGTGGAGTGGCAGTATCAGACGATAGGCAACGGGTCCAATTTTCTCTTTGATTTTGAACAATCCTATAAATCGAGGTGACAACTTTGTCCCCTTCCCGAACCGAATGGTACTCTTATTAGTCCTGATACGAATGAAAACCTAACCTCCCACTTTATAACTTTGATCAGTCTTGTGTGCATCCACATAACTTTTCTTTCTATCATGTGTTTCCTTTCGTCTCTGCCTAATCCGAATCACCTGTTCCTCCATCTCTTGAATCAATTCTGTCCCAATTGTTACTCGGTCTTATAACCTCTCCCAACTCAATGGTGTTATGCATGACCTTCCATACAGAGCTTCATAGGGTGGCATTCTGATGGAGCTATGAAAAATGTTACTATAGGCGAACTCTACCAAAGGTAGGTACTTCTCCCAATGGGTTTGATTATCCATAACATACATCCTAAGCATGTCTTCCATAACCTAATTTACTCTCTCAGTTTGCCCATCTATTTTAGGATGATAAGTTGTACTTAAGTTCAACTAAGTCCCCAACACTGACTACAAACTTGTCCAAAACCTAGAAGTGAATCTAGAGTCCCTATCTGAAATGATCTTCTTAGGTATCTTGTGAAAACGGATGACCTCAGTTACAAACATGTGTGACACATCAATGACATCGTAAGTGTCTCTAACTAGAATAAAATGAGCACTCTTGATTAACTTATCAACAATTACAAGAATGAAATTGTGTCTAAGAGATGTGAGTGGCAACCCCACAACAAAATCCATAGAAATGACTTCTCACTTGGACATAGGAACATCATGTGGTTGTAGGAGACCTATCGGGTGATGGTGGTCGACTTTCACTTGTTGACACTCTAGGCACTTGGCGACAAAATGGACTACATCATGCTTCATGCCTACCTAGAAGAAGATCGTCCTCATGTCTATGTACATTTTCTTCACACCTGGATGCGCACAATAAAGTGCTCTATGGGATTCCTTTAGTATGGTGCTTCAAATATCCCCACCTTTGGGGATGTACATCCTTCCTCGATATCTCAATAGTTCATCTTCTTCCAGAATATATCCTTCATACTTTGGATCTAATTTCCTCCCACTCTAGAGGTTTCAGGTAACCTTTAAATACCAACTGTCTCCAAGGAGTTGCGTCAACACACGTTCCCTCAGATTGACTTTTAAGGGTACCAAGGAGAATACACGTGGTCTCCTACTCAAGGCATCTGCGACCACATTCTCTTTTCCCTGGCTATATGAAATACCAAAATCATACTCACTCATGAACTCACTCCATCGCCTTTTCCTGGCATTCAGATCCCTTTGAATGAAAAAATGTTTTAAACTTTGATGGTCTATTTTGAGCTCAAAGGTTTTCCCTACTAGATAGTGCCTCCAAAGTTTCAAAGTTAGCATTACAGCTGCCAACTCTAAATCATGAGTAGCATAAAGATCCTCATGTTTCTTCAACTTTCTTGATGCATAAGCTATCACTCCTCCATCCTGCATTAGCACGGCCCCCAACCCTTTCTTCAAGGCATTTGTGCATACTGTGAAGTTCTTTTCCATATCTATCACTCGTAGAATTGGCGCACTAGTTAGTAACCTCTTAAGCTCGATGAATGCACTGTCACATTCTTCTGTCCATTCATACCTGACCCCATTGCATGACAAAGTGGTGATGGGTTTCTCTATTTTAGAGAACCCTTCCACAAATCTCTGATAGTAATCTGCTAGCCCCATGAAGCTTCTCACCTCATGAGAATTTTTTGGCACTCGCCATTACATAATGGCCTTTACCTTTTCTGGGTCCACAGATATTCCTTCTTTGGAAATTATATGACCTAAATAATGAATTTATTTATATAATAAGGAACACTTCAACAACTTCCCATACAATTTGTTCTCTCTAAGGAAGGACAACACCACTCGCAAGTGTTCCTCATGCTCTCTTTCGTTCTTGGAATGGATGAGGATATCATCTAAAAAGACTTGTACAAAGCAGCCTATGTCCTTCCGAGATACATCGTTCATGAGGCTCATGAATATTGTTGGTGCATTGGTCAATCTGAAAGGTACTACAATGAACTCATAATGGCCAAACCGAGTTCGAAAGGAAGTTTTAGGAATATCACCTTCCTTAATCCTTAACTGGTGATACCCTGATCACAAATCAATTTTTGAGAATACTGTTGCTCCTTTCATCTGATCAAAGAGATCATCTATCTGTGGCATTGGGTACCAATTTTTCATTGTAGCACGGTTCAAGTCCCTGTAATCTATACATAGTCATAAGGAACCATCCTTATTATTCACAAAGATTACTGGTTCACCCCATGGTGAGACACTGGGCCTTATTAGCCCTAAGTTGAGTAACTCTTTTAACTGCATCTACAAATCAAAAAGTTCTGGCGCTATCATCCTATGTGGAGTCTTAGAAATTGGTTATGCACCAGGTTTTATCTCAATAGTAAATTCAAGCTCCTTCTCAGGAGGTAACCCCGACAACTCATTTGGAAAAACATCCTTAAACTATGACAATATTGGGTATTGATCCAAGGAGGATCCCTTCCTTTAATTCACTTATTCCACTACATACAGTCGACACCCTTGCCTCATGCACCTCTTAACTTTCATAGTTGAGATAAAGCATAGAGACACCCTTCTCCATACACTGTGGATGTCTACTGGCCTTCCTTCATTGTCAACACAAATCACCTTTTTTTTTAAACAATCTACCATAGCTCGATGGGCTTCTAACCAATCCATTCCAATGATTAGGTCATACATCCCGAGGGCAATGACGTATACCTTCAACCTGGTAGTACACACTCCCAGGTCTACTAGACAATTATCAACGCTAGGTCCTACTGCCTGTTTTTCCCCCGAAGCCATCTCGACTTGTTTAAAGTCATCATGCTCATAGGATGCCAACCCACTCTTTTCTAATGTAGATGGTGAAATGAAACTATCTGTAGCACCAGAATCAAATAAAATTTTAACATTGAAATGGTTTAGCATACCTGATGACTCCACCACCATGGATTGATTTTCTATNATGTGGTTGTAGGAGACCTATCGGGTGATGGTGGTCGACTTTCACTTGTTGACACTCTAGGCACTTGGCGACAAAATGGACTACATCATGCTTCATGCCTACCTAGAAGAAGATCTTCCTCATGTCTATGTACATTTTCTTCACACCTAGATGTGCACAATAAAGTGCTCTATGGGATTCCTTTAGTATGATGCTTCAAATATCCCCACCTTTGGGGATGTACATCCTTCCTCGATATCTCAATAGCTCATCTTCTTCCAGAATATATCCTTCATACTTTGGATCTAATTTCCTCCCACTCTAGAGCTTTCAGGTAACCTTTAAATACCAACTGTCTCCAAGGAGTTGCGTCAACACACGTTCCCTCAGATTGAATTTTAAGGGTACCAAGGAGAAGACACGTGGTCTCCTACTCAAGGCATCTGCGACCACATTCTATTTTCCCTGGCTATATGAAATACCAAAATCATACTCACTCATGAACTCACTCCATCGCCTTTGCCTAGCATTCAGATCCCTTTGAATGAAGAAATGTTTTAAACTTTGATGGTTTGTTTTGAGCTCAAAGTTTTTCCCTACTAGATAGTGCCTCCAAAGTTTCAAAGTTAGCATTGCAGCTGCCAACTCTAAATCATGAGTAGCGTAAAGATCCTCATGTTTCTTCAACTTTCTTGATGCATAAGCTATCACTCCTCCATCTTGCATTAGCACGACCCCCAACCCTTTCTTCAAGGCATCCGTGCATACTGTGAAGTTCTTTTCCATATCTATCACTCGTAGAATTGACGCACTAGTTAGTAACCTCTTAAGCTCGATGAATGCACTGTCACATTCTTCTGTCCATTCATACCTGACCCCATTGCATGACAGAGTGGTGATGGGTTTCTCTATTTTAGAGAACCCTTCCACAAATATCTGATAGTAATCTGCTAGCCCCATGAAGCTTCTCACCTCATGAGCATTTTTTGGCACTCGCCATTACATAATGGCCTTTACCTTTTCTGGGTCCACAGATATTCCTTCGTTGGAAATTATATGACCTAAATAATGAATTTATTTATATAATAAGGAACACTTCAACAACTTCCCATACAATTTGTTCTCTCTAAGGAAGGACAACACCACTCGCAAGTGTTCCTCATGCTCTCTTTCGTTCTTGGAATGGATGAGGATATCATCTAAAAAGACTTGTACAAAGCAGCCTATGTCCTTCCGAGATACATCGTTCATGAGGCTCATGAATATTGTTGGTGCATTGGTCAATCTGAAAGGTACTACAATGAACTCATAATGGCCAAACCGAGTTCGAAAGGAAGTTTTAGGAATATCACCTTCCTTAATCCTTAACTGGTGATACCCTGATCACAAATCAATTTTTGAGAATACTGTTGCTCCTTTCATCTGATCAAAGAGATCATCTATCTGTGGCATTGGGTACCAATTTTTCATTGTAGCACGGTTCAAGTCCCTGTAATCTATACATAGTCATAAGGAACCATCCTTATTATTCACAAAGATTACTGGTTCACCCCATGGTGAGACACTGGGCCTTATTAGCCCTAAGTTGAGTAACTCTTTTAACTGCATCTACAAATCAAAAAGTTCTGGCGCTATCATCCTATGTGGAGTCTTAGAAATTGGTTATGCACCAGGTTTTATCTCAATAGTAAATTCAAGCTCCTTCTCAGGAGGTAACCCCGACAACTCATTTGGAAAAACATCCTTAAACTATGACAATATTGGGTATTGATCCAAGGAGGATCCCTTCCTTTAATTCACTTATTCCACTACATACAGTCGACACCCTTGCCTCATGCACCTCTTAACTTTCATAGTTGAGATAAAGCATAGAGACACCCTTCTCCATACACTGTGGATGTCTACTGGCCTTCCTTCATTGTCAACACAAATCACCTTTTTTTTTAAACAATCTACCATAGCTCGATGGGCTTCTAACCAATCCATTCCAATGATTAGGTCATACATCCCGAGGGCAATGACGTATACCTTCAACCTGGTAGTACACACTCCCAGGTCTACTAGACAATTATCAACGCTAGGTCCTACTGCCTGTTTTTCCCCCGAAGCCATCTCGACTTGTTTAAAGTCATCATGCTCATAGGATGCCAACCCACTCTTTTCTAATGTAGATGGTGAAATGAAACTATCTGTAGCACCAGAATCAAATAAAATTTTAACATTGAAATGGTTTAGCATACCTGATGACTCCACCACCATGGATTGATTTTCTATCTGGCGATTATTAACTGTTGCATAAATCTGGTGGCTACCACTTACTCTTCCCATCGGGGCCTTTCCTTCTCTATGCACAAATCCTTCTTACAACTCTGGGCAATCGAGATGGTAATGGGGTCCTCCACACCCCCAACATGTAACACGAAATGGAACCTGCGCACTTCTTTGTGACGGTCTCTAAAATAAGTTCCTTCCCATGGAACCCCTACCCCTACTAGATGCTCCCTGAGATGGTCATGGACCTGCCTGCATCGTTGGTGATGAATGGGATGCTTCACTCGCTGCCATTGAAATACCCATGAAAACTATCCTTGGGGCGACTCTATTACCATAAGGAGGTGGCCTAGAGCTCCCTCCCCTAGAGAAGGTCCTAGTGGCCTTCCCCAAAAATTTAGGATGATGCAGAAAGGTCGATCTCGTACCTCCATTTAAGTTCATGTGTTCCTCTGCATAACGTGCATTTTCAACCACTTTTGCTACTGAAGACGGTTTCCACATCCGCACCATGGCCCTTATCTTAGGATTTAAACCATAGACAATGAATTATGCTTATCATTGACCATTATTTATGTATGAAACATATTTTACCAACTCCATAAACCTGATCTCGTACTCTTCCACGGTCCTGTTTCCCCGTACTGGAGCATGAAATGCTCCCACCTATTGCTCCTTGTAGTAAGCTAGTAGATATTTACTTTGGAACATTTCCTCAACAGTTAATGTGAACTTGAACATACTTATTGATTAAATTATGTACTTAAGTATTAACATTATTTACTCACTTTAATTAATTAATCATTAATATCATTAGTTGAAATAAAATTAAAATTTTTAAATTAAAATTTACACTAAAATAATGATTTGAAATAAACAAAATTAAAGAAATCAACTTTACTTTACCTTAAATTAAACTAAATAATGCTTTTGAGATAATTAAACTTTACAATTTAAGTAAACTTTATTAAACTTTAATTTGATTTTTGAAATAATTACAATTAAAATAAATTGTTAAAATTTAGAATTAAAATAAATTGTTAAAATTTATTGTTAAATTTTATTGTTTTTAAAATAATTACAATTAAATTAAATTTAAACTGGTAATAATAATAATAAAAATAAGTCCCCGAGGTGTAGGATAGTTGGTGACGGAGTGTGTTGTTAAGCCACTCCGTGATGTTAGAGTCACCAGTTCGAAATCTACGGGGACAAAAAATCCAACCATGTTAAGGGTTGGTGTGGCTCAGGCCGGGTGAGATCCCCAGGTGATTTCGATAGCTTAGATGCCCCTGAGTCGCGGTTTCTCAAGCCACAGGTTAATCGAGTAGCCAACAGGTTCCGCACAAATTAACAAACAAAAAAAAATAATAAAAAAATAACAAAACAACAAAAAAAATTAAATTAATTAATTTTATTTTTTTTAAACAAATAGGGCATCGTGGGTCCTCGCATGAGGTCCACGTGCCCCATTTTCCCTCTCAACTTTCAAAACACTACATGCCCCGCCCCCAAACCCTACACACATCCTTCCTCTATACTTTTGCGGTCGGGCCTCTTTCAATTATTTTTTTTGTCATCTGCTCAGTAGAGGGAAGGCGTAATGGTTGTGTGGGTTTGTCGCACAGTCGTTTGGCTGTGTAACTAAGCCGTCACGACTCCTTCTTGTGGGGAATGTGCAAACTACAATCCCCCGTGGGCTCCTCCTTCGTGGCTTGGCGCGTGGTCTTGGCTGCTGGGATTTGGTTCTTGATAGCTTGGGCATTGGCTATCAGACCTTTCCCAAGGCATTTCCTTTACCATAGGTCATGGGGTCGAATATCGGAAGCTCCTTTGTGCTGGATTTGTTGCCTGTGGGTTCTATGGTGTAGTGGTTAGCACTCTGGAATTTCAATCCAACGACCTGGGTTCAAATTCCGATAGGAACTTTAGCCACAATGGTGTATGGAACCTTCTTTCCAAAACAACATACACAAACTAACGCCTGGAATGTTATTCCTCTGCCTGTGGGTTTCTTTTTTGTTGTTGTTGTGTTTTTTTTTGTAGTTGTTCTTCTATTTACTACCTGTGGGTTAATGTTTTGTATTTGTTACCTATGCACAGAGGTCCAAGGTTTGATGTAATGATCCCAAGCCAAATTCTTTCTTGGAATCACTAACTACTACTAATTTATTGAGTTTTTAAGTGTAAACAAGATTCATCAACACATGGAGATCACAATATATTCAAGATGTAGAAGCACAAGCAAAGATCTGACCTTTTTATTATGAGCAATGTAAAATCAATACAATATATGGCTGATCTAGCATAAACCTCAAATGGTCGTACAAGAAATAGATATGAGCTGCTACAAAATGCTCCCGACAATACAAAATGAGCCTCCAAAGGATGGATATACAATGAAGACAAAATCAAGCAGATATGAGCTGTACTAATGCTCAACCTCCAAGCTAGAAAGTGCCACGTCCTGTTAGAATGTTGAAGCCCTGAATAGTTCTTCCTTGCTACCAAAAGTGTCCAATCATCCCAAGAAATATGCCAAATGATAGATCGGGAAATTGCAAGGAAAACCCAGATGTCCAAATTCCCAAATCCACTCTCGAACTCCATAGATCTGAATTCTCCACTGAATGGTGTGCCCCAATAGATGACTGAAACCCTAGCTGGTTTGACCCTGATGAAGGAGATCTCCAAATGATCTAAAAATCTCCAAGAATATAGATCGGGTGATGGTAAGAACAACCCAGATGCCCGAATCTCCAAGATCCCTGTCAATCGTTGTAGATCTAAAATCTCCACTGAATGGTGCACCCCACTGGATGACTGAAACCATAGTAGGTTCACCCCTAATGAAGGAGACCTCCAAATGCTCCGAAACTCTCCAAGAATATAGATCGGGCTATGAGAATCCCGTGGGAGAAGTTTCATGCTCAGATCTCAAGCAGATCTCCCTAGATCTGAGTTTTACTAAATCACAGGATGTCCCCTATGGCTCCGAGACGTCCTAATCTGAAGACAAATGTAGAATGATGATAACCCTCTATAAAATCCCTCAAACTGATGGTCATGCCCCTTCAAACAAAAAACAACTGTCAGAATGGCCCTAGGCCCTCAGGATAAGCTGGATCGAACCTTCCTCGATAAACTGGCCCTGAGACTAGAATGGTGTGGAGGAGTCTTTCATCCCCGAGACCAAGCTGTGGAACAAGGTGAGTGGATATTTCACCACTGAGTTTCTCCCAAGGGTTTGTACAGCAAAACCCCCAAACTAAATGCTCAAGATAAATAGCAAATTCTAATCCAAAACCAGAATGAATAATAGGTGCACCCCAGCCTCTTACTTATACTTTTCCTTCTAATTCTTTGTTGAGTTAGGTTAACTCCCACGGTTAATATTCTATTCTTTTGTTGAGTTATATATTACTCCTTTATCCTTTCCCTTTCTTAAGTCAACTTAAAAATATAACTTTTAACTTTTTAACTTCCCCCCCTTCAGTGTGAGACTATGACCTAGTGGGGGTGCCCAGGCCACTGAGTCTCCTCCTCACCTCTTTAAGAGGTGGGGGACATTACATTCTCCCCTGCTTGAAATTGCTTGTCCTCAAGAAATTCCAAACCTACTTCTCTAACCACGTGCTCCTGCTCCCAAGTGGAATCCTCAATGGGTAAATCCTTCCACCTGATGAGATACTCCTTGATGCTTCGGTTTCAGAGCCTCTTCTCTCGAACTTCTAACACCTCCTATGGAATCAAAAAAAGTTGTCCCTCCTCATCCATGGGAGGTAATGCTTCAATAGGCCTGACATGTTGACCGAGGGCTTTCTTAAGGCATGAGACATGGAAGACGTTGTGAATTTTGCTACCCTATGGAAGCTCCATCTCATAAGCTATTGCTCCTATCCTCCTACTAACTCTGTAAGTTCCAAAGAAACGTGGTTGCAGTTTCTCCGCTCCGCTTCTTTTAATGGAGGCCTACCTGTATGGTTGCAACCTCAAATAGACTAAATCACCAACCTCAAAGGTACGATCAACTATGTGCTTGTCTGCTTGGANTTATACTTTTCCTTCTAATTCTCTGTTGAGTTAGGTTAACTCCCAGGGTTAATCTTCTATTCTTCTGTTGAGTTATCTATTACTCCTTTATCCTTTCCCTTTCTTAAGTCAATTTTAAATATAACTTTTAACTTCTTGACTTACCCCCCCTTCAGTGTGAGACTATGACCTAGTGGGGGTGCCCAGGCCACTGAGTCTCCTCCTCACCTCTCTAAGAGGTGGGGGACATTACAGTCTCCCCTGCTTGAAATTGTTTGTCCTCAAGAAATACTAAACCTGCTTCTCTAACCACGTGCTCCTACTCCCAAGTGGCATCCTCAATGGGTAAATCCTTCCACTTGATGAGATACTCCTTGATGCTTCGGTTTCGGAGCCTCTTCTCCCAAACTTATAACACCTCCTCTGGAATCAAAACAAGTTGTCCCTCCTCATCCATGGGAGGTAATGCTTCAATAGGCCTGACATGTTGACCGAGGGCTTTTTTAAGGCATGAGACATGGAAGATGTTGTGAATTTTTCTACCCTGTGGAAGCTCCAGCTCATAAGCTACTGCTCCTATCCTCCTACTGACTCTGTAAGTTCCAAAGAAACGTGGCTGGAGTTTCTCTACTCCGCTTCTTTTAATCGAGGCCTGCCTGTATGGTTGCAACCTCAAATAGACTAAATCACCAACCTCAAAGGTACGATCAACTCTATGCTTGTTTGCTTGGACCTTTTGTTGGTTTTGCGCCCTTTGTAAATGATCCTTCAATTCCNTTCTATTCTTCTGTTGAGTTATCTATTACTCCTTTATCCTTTCCCTTTCTTAAGTCAACTTAAAAATATAACTTTTAAATTCTTGACTTTCCCCCCTTCAGTGTGAGACTATGACGTAGTGGGGGTGCCCAGGCCACTCAGTCTCCTCCTCACCTCTCTAAGAGGTGGGGGACATTACAGTCTCCCCTGCTTGAAATTGCTTATCCTCAAGCAATTCCAAACCTTCTTCTCTAACCATGTGCTCCTGCTCCCAAGTGGCATCCTCAATGGGTAAATCCTTCCACCTGATTAGATACTCCTTGATGCTTCGGTTTTAGAGCCTCTTCTCTTGGACTTACAACACCTCCTCTGGAATCAAAACAAGTTGTCCCTCCTCATCCATGGGAGGTAATGCCTCAATAGGCCTGACATGTTGACCGAGAGATTTCTTAAGGCATGAGACATGGAAGACGTTGTGAATTTTGCTACCCTGTGGAAGCTCCAGCTCATAAGCTACTGCCCCTATCCTCCTACTGACTCTGTAAGGTCCAAAGAAACATGGTTGCAGTTTCTTCGCTCCGATTCTTATAATGGAGGCCTGCCTATATGGTTGCAACCTCAAATAGACTAAATCACCAACCTCAAAGGTACGATAAAATCTGTGCTTGTCTGCTTGGCCTTTTTGCTGGTTTTGTGCCCTTTGTAAATGATCCTTCAATTCCCTGAGGATGTCTTGGCTCTGATGTATCCAATCCTGTACCATCGGAGCCCTGCTGTCACCAAATTCAATCTCCACAAATGATAAAGGATCATAGCTATATAACGATCTGAAAGGTGACATTCCAATGGACATATGTTGGGTGGTGTTGTAGCAATATTCTCCCAAATGTAACCATCTGAC
>JZKD02S1183686.1:0-12651 GCA_000966675.3 Picea glauca | reverse complement strand
AGGGCCGATGATATTCAAAACTTCCATGTTCTGTGTATTCTGTAATATGGCAAGAACCATACTCTAGTTGCGCGACTTCTTTGGAAAGCCAGTCGGCCAATGCATTCCTTTCCCTATAGATATGTGAAACAGAGATAATGTCAAAAGTTGAGATTGTCCTTAATACTTCAACAAGAAAATGTCTAAGTCTAGTAGTGTGACAAAAATGTTCTTGTTTTTCCCATTTGATGATAAGAAGGGAGTCCCCAAAGACTTGTAGTGTAGTGCATCCTTTTTCTATTGTGAAGAGGAGGAGTAGTTTTAAAGCCATGATTTAAAAGAATTTGTTGGTGCCAGGCCCCAATCCAACCCTAAGATAGTAAAAGTGTTGTTCTGACAAGTAAAGACATCTCCCTGCCCCACAGTTTAATTGGTCACCCGTGGCTGCCCCTTCAAAGTAGGCCCACAGACGACCTGTATCTATCTGTTCAATCTGTTTTCGGCGGAAATTTTTCGTTCCCTGCCAGAATCCCAAGTTGAGAGAAGCGAGGATACTTAAGAAATTTGTAGCCACCTGAGGAGTGGACTGGGGTTCATCCCTAAAAATAGAGTTATTTCTAGCGATCCATACCCCCCGGGTAGCAATTATGGGAAAGGATTTTGTATTTTTTGGTGTCCTGTTGGAGAGCCAGTCGGCTAATGCTTCTTCAAAAGTTTCTCCTCGCCAGGGACCATTGTCCAATTTTAATTTAGAAGCTTCCTCCCAAATTAAGAGGATGAAGGGACATCGTAAAAAGAGGTGTTCAATTGTTTCCCCCTGTGCTTCGCAAAGTGTGCACCAGCTTGGCCCATGGAATTTCCTTTTTTGGAGTACGTCCCATGTAGGCACTTTGTTTTCTAAAATTGACCAGGTTAATAACTTGCCTTTTGTTGGGCACTTTTGTTTCCAAAGTTTCTTCCACCACCACTTCACTTCTTGTTGGATTGGGTCAGTGTTTACAAGAACATATCCAGCTTTTGGTGTGTAGAAACCTCCCGGGTCTCCTTCCCAAATAACTTCATCCTCCCTTTCGCTCAGCCGAATGTCTTCTCTCCCAAGTGCTCTGAGGTAAAGGTTCTAGTTTACAGTGTCTAAAAAATTTAACCCCAGAGTTCTATCGTCTTTCCAGCCTCGGTGCCATATAGTAGTGTGGAGAGGTTCTGTGACTTGAGCCAGAAAGTAATAACCCCCACAATCTAATTCTATGAAGAGGTTGCCTGGTAGTAAGTGTTTCCTTATGCATCCCACACAGTGGTATTAGCCGATTCTTAGTGATTTTCCAGAGCCGACCAACCAGGATAATCTGTTGCCAATAACTACAAAGGCTTGCTAAACTGACTTCCACATAATAGATATTTCGGTTGTTCGGTGGGAGGGGCTCCTGATCCATTCAGTCAGGGTAAGGGGGGCCACATATTTCTAAAGGAAAACTGTATTCCAAAGGCTGTTTGTTGTGATCAGTCTCCATACTGATTTTTTCGCCAGTGCTTTGGAGAAAAGGAAAATATTTTTTAATCCCCAACCTCCCAGGGCCTTTGGTTTGGCTATTTTGTCCCAGCGTGACCAAGGTAGTACTCAGTTCTCCGATTTCTCTCTCCAAAGATAAGAGTAAGCTAGATTTATTTCCTTTTCCAGTATGCCCTTTGGGATCCACGAAAGGGACATCCAGTAGACGGGGATTGCTTCTAGTACCAATTTGATGAGTACTAGCCTACCGACCCTTGAAATCCATTTGTTGCTACAGGTCTTCAACCTTTTTTCCAACTTTGCCAGCAACTACAACCAATCTATCTTCCTATAATCATTTGGTTTTAGGTGAAACCCAAGATATTTGAGGCCCTCCTCTAGGTTAAGTGTTTGAAAAGGAAGAAGATTGAGGTAATACTGTGTATGTTCTTCTGCTGATTGGGAGAAGAGGATACTGGACTTATGTTCATTGATCCTCATGCCTGTGGCAGTTCTAAAAAGTGACAGGCCCTCTGAGAGTGTGTCTGCATCTGGGGTCGAGCCATCACAAAAGATTAAAATATCATCGATGAATACCAAGTGGGTAATGATCAGACCATTTGTGATTTTTATACCAGCGAATCTTCCACCCAAATTTGCCTCGGAAATGAACCGGATAAGTCCTTAGGCCACTAGGAGGAAGAGTATGGGAGAGAGAGGGCATCCCTTTCATAGCCCTCTTTCTGTGAGAAAGAAATTTGTGGCCGAGCCATTGAGTAGAATGGAGAAAGATACCAAACTTAAACAAGACATTATCCAATTTACAAAGACCATCCCGAAGCCCAGGTGTATCAAAAGCATTATGATGTAAAGCCAGTTTACTCGGTCGAAGGCTTTGGATACATTGATAGTTACCACAACAACTTTTAGCTTATTTAGTTTGATACTATGGAGTCCTTCCTGTGCGACTCCTATGGCTTCGTGCATCTGTCTGCCTTCAAGGAATCCAAATTGTTCCCAAGATATATGTTTGGAGAGTATCGCCTTCAGCCTTCTACTGATTACCTTGGAGATAATTTTGTAGAGGCAATTGCACAGGGAGATGGGCCAGAAATCTTCAAAAGTGGAGGGACTGGCTGATTTTGGAATAAGGGCTATAAAGGTGGCATTGATCAGATTGTGTATGTGTCCCCTTTCTCTATATTCTTCAACCACATTCAGTAGGTTGGTGCCTAGAATGTCTAAACAACCCAAGTAAAATTCTATTGACCATCCATCAGGACCCGAGATATTTCCTCTTTGAAAAAATTGTAATACTTATAGCAGTTCTCTTTCTAAGACTAGGGATGTTAGTGGTTCTGCTTCATCTTCTTCAATAAAGAGGGGGAACAAACGTGCTACTATGATGATTTCCGTGATGGATGTCCCTTGTTGTGCTGTAAAAAGATCCTTGAAGTGTGTAGTGCCAATTTCGGCAAGATCATTGTGTTTGTTAACTTCTTCCCCCCTCTGATTCTTCAGAGCCCAAATGGTGTTATTCATTTTCTTGCCTCTGGCATAGGCTTGAAAAAATTTGGTGTTTTCGTCTCCGTAGGCTAACCACAGAGCCCGACTCTTTAATATCCACTGCACTTCTCTTTATTCCAAAATGGCCCCGCATCGAGTCTTTAAACCATACAGTTTTTATTTTTCTTCCTGATTGATGAAACCTTGACCATTTCCATCGTAGAGCTCTGCCAACTTTGTTTCGATACCGATCACTTCCTTATCCTCTTAAAAAAATTTCTCTCTTGCCCACCCTTTGGTGTCTTGTTTGAGTTTATTGAGATTTTCTACAAAAAGTACTGCCGCAGGAGTCTGGGATTCTTCCAGTATCTTTACCCACAACTTTCGAACCAATTCAATAAAAGTTGGGTCGTTCAGCCATCCCTCAAAAAATTTGAAGGGGCTTGCCACCCTTCGATTTTTCGCCCAAATTTAAATTAGAATTGGATGGTGGTCTGATTCGCCTCCAATAGTAACCCATTGCCTAACCATCTCAGTGGATTCAATTAGATATTCAGTCAACCAAAAATGGTCTAGACGTTTTTCTACTCTGTCTATCCCATCCCTCCTGTTGGACCAGGTTGGAGATAACTTTTGGGCTTCCAAGTCTACCAATCCCTGCTAGCCCAAAAAATTTAGAAATAATTGTTTTAGAGGATCTGATGTCGCACGGGGTCCCCAGACTTCCGAGGCTCCAAGCGAAAAGGTGAGATCCCCACCCAAGAGGAAATCCTTAGCCTTAAACCAATCACATTCTTCTAGGGATTTCCAATAAATTTGGTGATCATGGTGTGGTCCATAGATGTTTAATATAGTTAATTTGAGCCCTAAGTCTGAAGACGAGATAGTAAGGCCAATCCCTGAGGCTAGGCCCCAAACACTTTCCAGTTTACAGCTCCTGTTCTTCCACCCTGTTTCCAAACCCCCCGAGCGGTCTCAAGCATCCACTACAGCAAAGGACCAACCCGAGAGTAAAGTTTCTAGTGATTTTGTTACTGTAACACTATCCGCTAGTGTTTCTTGAAGAAGTATGACCTCCAAAGAGGTTTTTTCAATCAATCTTCATAAGGACAATTTTTTTGTTGGGTTCGCCAACCCACGACAGTTGAAGGAGAGTATCTTCATGGGGAAACACCTTCAAGGGGTGGCTTTTCTCTAAGTGCCCATTCGATTGAGGATTGTCTGGCAGTATCCAGATCGATTTTGGCCCTGTCTTGTGCAAGATATAAGTGATATTTTTGTCCCCTTCCCTTACCCACCGAGGTAGTACATGGGATAGACCCCATTCCATGCCCCTCTCTCAGCTATGAGCTCAAATCCAAAGGGTACTCCTTGACTACCGATCGATTCCTAAGATGATAGCGTACTCTGGAGTCTTCTGAGGATGAATTGGTTGAGGCCGAGGGAGTGGCTTGTGCTGCCAAGTGGTTGGGGAGGATAGATTCAACCAAGGCAAGAGTCGAGGGAGTATCCAAGGGGGGGGATGTAGATATATATTGTAGTAAGGGTGGGGGAGGGGGTTTAACGAAGGAGGGTTTACTTGGGGAGGTTCCTATTCTTCCAACCTCCCCAAGTGAAAGGAGGATATAAGGGAAGGAGCTATAACCGATAGAGAGGAAGAAAGGGTGCAGTGTAGGGAAGAAAATTTGGGAAGGGATCACCTCCTATTTAGGAAGGGGGGGGACCAATATGTGGGCCACCATCATGAGTCCTTTTTCTTCAAAGGACATGTCTGCTTCTAGAAAACTTCCCAGGAGATTACCAATGCCTGTANCCCATGTAGGCACTTTGTTTTCTAAAATTGACCAGGTTAATAACTTGCCTTTTGTTGGGCACTTTTGTTTCCAAAGTTTCTTCCACCACCACTTCACTTCTTGTTGGATTGGGTCAGTGTTTACAAGAACATATCCAGCTTTTGGTGTGTAGAAACCTCCCGGGTCTCCTTCCCAAATAACTTCATCCTCCCTTTCGCTCAGCCGAATGTCTTCTCTCCCAAGTGCTCTGAGGTAAAGGTTCTAGTTTACAGTGTCTAAAAAATTTAACCCCAGAGTTCTATCGTCTTTCCAGCCTCGGTGCCATATAGTAGTGTGGAGAGGTTCTGTGACTTGAGCCAGAAAGTAATAACCCCCACAATCTAATTCTATGAAGAGGTTGCCTGGTAGTAAGTGTTTCCTTATGCATCCCACACAGTGGTATTAGCCGATTCTTAGTGATTTTCCAGAGCCGACCAACCAGGATAATCTGTTGCCAATAACTACAAAGGCTTGCTAAACTGACTTCCACATAATAGATATTTCGGTTGTTCGGTGGGAGGGGCTCCTGATCCATTCAGTCAGGGTAAGGGGGGCCACATATTTCTAAAGGAAAACTGTATTCCAAAGGCTGTTTGTTGTGATCAGTCTCCATACTGATTTTTTCGCCAGTGCTTTGGAGAAAAGGAAAATATTTTTTAATCCCCAACCTCCCAGGGCCTTTGGTTTGGCTATTTTGTCCCAGCGTGACCAAGGTAGTACTCAGTTCTCCGATTTCTCTCTCCAAAGATAAGAGTAAGCTAGATTTATTTCCTTTTCCAGTATGCCCTTTGGGATCCACGAAAGGGACATCCAGTAGACGGGGATTGCTTCTAGTACCAATTTGATGAGTACTAGCCTACCGACCCTTGAAATCCATTTGTTGCTACAGGTCTTCAACCTTTTTTCCAACTTTGCCAGCAACTACAACCAATCTATCTTCCTATAATCATTTGGTTTTAGGTGAAACCCAAGATATTTGAGGCCCTCCTCTAGGTTAAGTGTTTGAAAAGGAAGAAGATTGAGGTAATACTGTGTATGTTCTTCTGCTGATTGGGAGAAGAGGATACTGGACTTATGTTCATTGATCCTCATGCCTGTGGCAGTTCTAAAAAGTGACAGGCCCTCTGAGAGTGTGTCTGCATCTGGGGTCGAGCCATCACAAAAGATTAAAATATCATCGATGAATACCAAGTGGGTAATGATCAGACCATTTGTGATTTTTATACCAGCGAATCTTCCACCCAAATTTGCCTCGGAAATGAACCGGATAAGTCCTTAGGCCACTAGGAGGAAGAGTATGGGAGAGAGAGGGCATCCCTTTCATAGCCCTCTTTCTGTGAGAAAGAAATTTGTGGCCGAGCCATTGAGTAGAATGGAGAAAGATACCAAACTTAAACAAGACATTATCCAATTTACAAAGACCATCCCGAAGCCCAGGTGTATCAAAAGCATTATGATGTAAAGCCAGTTTACTCGGTCGAAGGCTTTGGATACATTGATAGTTACCACAACAACTTTTAGCTTATTTAGTTTGATACTATGGAGTCCTTCCTGTGCGACTCCTATGGCTTCGTGCATCTGTCTGCCTTCAAGGAATCCAAATTGTTCCCAAGATATATGTTTGGAGAGTATCGCCTTCAGCCTTCTACTGATTACCTTGGAGATAATTTTGTAGAGGCAATTGCACAGGGAGATGGGCCAGAAATCTTCAAAAGTGGAGGGACTGGCTGATTTTGGAATAAGGGCTATAAAGGTGGCATTGATCAGATTGTGTATGTGTCCCCTTTCTCTATATTCTTCAACCACATTCAGTAGGTTGGTGCCTAGAATGTCTAAACAACCCAAGTAAAATTCTATTGACCATCCATCAGGACCCGAGATATTTCCTCTTTGAAAAAATTGTAATACTTATAGCAGTTCTCTTTCTAAGACTAGGGATGTTAGTGGTTCTGCTTCATCTTCTTCAATAAAGAGGGGGAACAAACGTGCTACTATGATGATTTCCGTGATGGATGTCCCTTGTTGTGCTGTAAAAAGATCCTTGAAGTGTGTAGTGCCAATTTCGGCAAGATCATTGTGTTTGTTAACTTCTTCCCCCCTCTGATTCTTCAGAGCCCAAATGGTGTTATTCATTTTCTTGCCTCTGGCATAGGCTTGAAAAAATTTGGTGTTTTCGTCTCCGTAGGCTAACCACAGAGCCCGACTCTTTAATATCCACTGCACTTCTCTTTATTCCAAAATGGCCCCGCATCGAGTCTTTAAACCATACAGTTTTTATTTTTCTTCCTGATTGATGAAACCTTGACCATTTCCATCGTAGAGCTCTGCCAACTTTGTTTCGATACCGATCACTTCCTTATCCTCTTAAAAAAATTTCTCTCTTGCCCACCCTTTGGTGTCTTGTTTGAGTTTATTGAGATTTTCTACAAAAAGTACTGCCGCAGGAGTCTGGGATTCTTCCAGTATCTTTACCCACAACTTTCGAACCAATTCAATAAAAGTTGGGTCGTTCAGCCATCCCTCAAAAAATTTGAAGGGGCTTGCCACCCTTCGATTTTTCGCCCAAATTTAAATTAGAATTGGATGGTGGTCTGATTCGCCTCCAATAGTAACCCATTGCCTAACCATCTCAGTGGATTCAATTAGATATTCAGTCAACCAAAAATGGTCTAGACGTTTTTCTACTCTGTCTATCCCATCCCTCCTGTTGGACCAGGTTGGAGATAACTTTTGGGCTTCCAAGTCTACCAATCCCTGCTAGCCCAAAAAATTTAGAAATAATTGTTTTAGAGGATCTGATGTCGCACGGGGTCCCCAGACTTCCGAGGCTCCAAGCGAAAAGGTGAGATCCCCACCCAAGAGGAAATCCTTAGCCTTAAACCAATCACATTCTTCTAGGGATTTCCAATAAATTTGGTGATCATGGTGTGGTCCATAGATGTTTAATATAGTTAATTTGAGCCTTAAGTCTGAAGACGAGATAGTAAGGCCAATCCCTGAGGCTAGGCCCCAAACACTTTCCAGTTTACAGCTCTTGTTCTTCCACCCTGTTTCCAAGCCCCCTGAGCGGTCTCAGGCATCCACTACATCAAAGGACCAACCCGAGAGTAAAGTTTCTAGTGATTTTGTTACTGTAACACTATCCGCTAGTGTTTCTTGAAGAAGTATGACCTCCAAAGAGGTTTTTTCAATCAATCTTCGTAAGGACAATTTTTTTGTTGGGTTCGCCAACCCACGACAGTTGAAGGAGAGTATCTTCATGGGGAAACACCTTCAAGGGGTGGATTTTCTCTAAGTGCCCATTCGATTGAGGATTGTCTGGCAGTATCCAGATCGATTTTGGCCCTGTCTTGTGCAAGATATAAGTGATATTTTTGGCCCCTTCCCTTACCCACCGAGGTAGTACATGGGATAGACCCCATTCCACGCCCCTCTCTCAGCTATGAGCTCAAATCCAAAGGGTACTCCTTGACTACCGATCGATTCCTAAGATGATAGCGTACTTTGGAGTCTTCTGAGGATGAATTGGTTGAGGCCGAGGGAGTGGCTTGTGCTGCCAAGTGGTTGGGGAGGAGAGATTCAACCAAGGCAAGAGTCGAGGGAGNAAGTAGGAGGGTTTACCTGGGGCGGTTCCTATTCTTCCAACCTCCCCAAGTGAAAGGAGGATATAAGAGAAGGAGCTATAACCGATAGAGAGGAAGAAAGGGTGCAGTGTAGGGAAGGAAATTTGTGAAGGGAGCACCTCCTATTTAGGAAGGGGGGGGACCAAGATGCAGGCCACCATCATGAGTCATTTTTCTTCAAAGGACATGTCTGCTTCTAGAAAACTTCCCAGGAGATTACCAATGCCTGTAAATCTATGAGTGTTCCAGTACTGCATTGGAAATCTAGGGAGCCACACCCAGATGGGTTCTTTGTCGACACGTTCTCTTTTGGCATCAAAGGTTTGGGTCCATCGTTTGAGAATGGTAGGAGTGTTGGATAGACACCAAACCTTTTTTAGAACCCAGTCCACCTCCTCTAAATTAGTAAAGATGAATGCGAGCCAACCCCTTGTGAGAAGTCGAATATGTGGAATCTTAGAAAGTTCTGGTAACTAGGTTTTTGTGACCCATCCTTTGAGGAAGGCCAGTCTCAAATTATTCCCTCTTACCTTGCCTACCACTACTCTTTCCAAATATTCCAAGACCCTGTCCATCACTACGTCCTCTCCAAAATCCAACCATTCTGAACCTGCCTTATCTCGAGCAAACTGTGTAGACTTCGATTGTGCTTCCTTATTTTGCATCTCTAAAGCAAGCTGAGCTTACTTGAGAGGAATTTTGTTGGGAGGGAGATCTTTCTTTTCAGAAGAGAGGACTGCAATATTCTCCAATTTTTCCCCACCACTATTTTTCTTCTCTCCCTTGACCAGTGTTGGTGTGGCTTCCTCTGTTTCTGCATCCACTAGGATATCCGAGGGTGAGAATATAGGAAGAGAGGGTATCCCCTCTGTGAACAAGATTGATATCTCAGAGGAAGTGGCCGCTGCCAGTTCTAAGTAAGGGTAGGTTATTCCTATGGTAAGTTCACTCGAGCCAAAACCCAGGCTTCCAGTGAAATCCCCCACCATCACTGGGAAGGAGACATGTTCACTCCCCCATCCTTTGGAGTAATTTGAGTTTTCCATGAAATACAAGAGGTTCATCAAGGGGGATGTCGAACCTAACCAAGGCACCAGCTATTTTCCCTAACCTCAAGCCTCCTCATAACGAGGTACCCACTGTTCACTAACCGATTTCCCAGGGGAAAATGACCTTGTCAAATGCCTTGTCCCACCTGGTTGTGATCATAATCCCAAAATTTCTCCATCAAACGTGGATGCTACGCCAGGAAAAGACTATCCCTCTACCCTAATTAAAATGGGTTTTCCAACCTCCAGAAGCGACTCCATTTCTCGGAATTAGTCCAGAAAAAACAAAATAAGTGTGAAAAAAAATGTGGGCCCGGTTCGATCGCCCAGTATCTAGTCCCTACCAGTAGTCTACCCTAGCGGTTAAGAACCATTAAACTACCACTGAAAGTGTTGTAGCAGCCTCATCTTCCATTAAAATTTGACGCTAGAGTTTTGTGCTCCATTTTCGTCTCACCGACACACCTCCACTTATTATAGAATACAACAATATACATACTTAACAGAGAACATCTTATATTTAACCATGACAAGACACCATATGAGTTGTGGTTTGGCAGACCAACATCAGTCAAACACTTCAAAGTCTTTGGGAGAAAATGCTATATACAAAGAGATGATGATAATCTAGGAAAAATTTGATTCCAAATAAGATGAAGGCATATTTCTTGGTTACTCATCGAATAAAAAGGTCTACAGATGTTATAATCTGAGGCTGCACAAAATTATGGAAAGTGAAAATGTAAAGGTGGATGATCTAATATCAAGAAGAATCAAATATCAAGCCACTTCACAAGTTGATGAAAGAATAAAAGATGGCGATGAAGAAGAAGAAACTAAATAAATACAAGAAGAAGAATCACAAAGTGAAGAATAAGAAAAAGAATAAGAATCACCAAGAAAAGAGTCAAAAGAACCATCAAGAAGAGTACAAAGAGATCATCCTGAAAGTCAAATCATAGGCAACAAAAGTGTTGGAGTTGAAACAAGAAGAAGGCTAACATATGAATCAGAACAAGAAATGATCTCCCTAATAGAACCCAAAACATTTACAGAAGCCAACAAAAATGATGATTGGATCAAAGCCATGAATGAAGAGCTTGATCAAATAGAGAAGAATTAGACTTGGGAGCTTGTCCCAAGACAAAAAGAAAAAAATGTGGTATGGACCAAGTGGATTTTTGAAAATAAATTTAATGAAGACGGTCAAGTTATAAGGAACAAAGAAAGATTAGTCTTTGAGGAAACATTTTCCCTTGGTCCCACTTACATTAAGAAAATGAAAATATCCTTACAAAAGGGAAAATTATCAAAGTTATTCGTCACGTCTGAGAATGTAAAAAGAGTTCGCCAATCATGCCTCTTCTTTGTGCGGACTTTCTTCCCGGTTACTTCACGCTCTCTGAGGGGTTTTCATCTTTTGTTCTTTCGAAAATCTTTGTGCCTCGCACAACTGCACGATAATATCTTGCGCCTCTCGAAGTTTCCTCTTGAGCCAGGTTGCGTTGCCTTAACAACCTTGAGGTGCTGAAACCTCAAGGGTATTTTCCTCCAACTTCCTTCATAGTTATCTATTTTCCTAGTAGAGTTCATCTATGGCGAGTTGTGCCTACTCTAGCTGTTGACTAGGTGCTCAAACTCTATAACCCAAGGCTTCTGTCCTTCTCATTTGACTTCCACTTCCTCGACTTATGGTTTCGACTAACTCTAGCCTAATAACGCACATTAGGAATTTCTCAGCATTTGATCATGTGTGCGACTCAATAGTGATTTGTTTTTCCCCTCCCACTTCTTTATTCTTCATGGGCCTTCCTCTCCTCCGTGGTATCTGCTATTGAGGAAGCGTGACTTCCAAATTGTTTCCTTCCGACGTAAATTCTTCCACTTTGGCCTCAGCACAGGGCGATACCATCGTTTCCATGTGAAGGTAGGAATATCCCTTTAAAGCCTCGGGAACACCCGCTGCAAATAAGAATGAGTCCCAGGCATTTTGTGGCTTAGGTCTGGCACTTTGGTTGCCTCACAGACCTCATCTTTTGTTTTGATGGGATCCCATGGTGCGACAATGTATCCACCTTATGCGTGGATGTCTTGAAAAAGGCCCAAAGAAAATAATTTGATCGAATTAATATCACAAGACGAGTTACCAATGGCACACAAGCTCGGCTGATGAGTGGAATGCTAAAAGAAAATCTAGAATTTATAATGGAGCGAGGCAGCGAGCCAAAATAGGCTAGGGGACACCGAATTCCTTGCGACATGATGTTTTAAAAGAATTTTTATGTCACATCCTTACGATGACATGATCCGAGGTGTGAGATGCAGTCGATAAGAATTGTGGAGGATGTGTGGTACGATCATCTTGATTCCTGTCAATTACCCCAACCTCCATAATGAGATAATGATGGTTGATGCACTTGCTGATGCAACTTCTGTTTGAGCGACCTTCCTCGACTTGAAGAATTTAACGAATTCCCTTATGACAGTATCCGATATTTTTGGAACTTACTCGTACTTTTGGCACATGCTTTGTTTTGACATCCTTTCCCGACCCCAAGTGTCAACCGGCCACTGGCGTGACTTTGAATTGCATATTTTCTGTACCTGATCTATCATGCTATGATGCACATATGTAACCCACCCTAATTGAGGAAAAATGGTAGCGCTAACAGAGACGGTGTGGGTAATCCAAAAGGTTGTGGATATCATGTAAGTATCAAAAAACCAGAACTAGCGAGCTTTACATGTATGAATTAGTCTGTTTTCTTCACGCTTACGCTTTTCATATATTTTTCCATCTGAGTCAATACTACAGCTAACGACTGGTCGGAGGTGAAAGTATAGAGGAAGAAATCTATATTGAAATCGAGACTTCGTAACATGGGGGCTTTGGATATAACAATTTTAATATTGTTGAAAGAATCCTTTCGTTCATCGTCCTTTTGTTCCAGAGTTTGTGTTTTAAGGCTATAAAACACACCGTCTAGGCATCCAAAAAGATAATACTTATTAAACAATGAAACGAGGGAGGCTAGATCAAAGACGGTTTCTCAACTGTCTATGTCTTTCTTCTCGTTGTTCCTGGATAGTTATATCGCGTTCGATTATAGCCCAAGATTGTTCTAACTCGGTCCGATTTGTTGCAGTTTGTAGGATAGTGTTAAAAAGATTCAATG
>JZKD02S1183675.1:0-12651 GCA_000966675.3 Picea glauca | reverse complement strand
ATATATATATATATATATATATATATATATATATATATATATATATATATATATATACACACACACACACACACACACACAGAGAGAGAGAGAGAGAGAGAGAGAGAGAGAGAGAGAGAGAGAGAGAGAGAGAGAGAGAGAGAGAGAGAATACTATAAGTAATGCAAAATGCATATATGAAATACATAATGCATGTGCACTAGTAGGCATGTTGAGGAAGAATTATCGATGAACATAGACATGCATTAGTGCATGAGGGAAGTTTGGATATGTTTATGGCATGCTTGTAAACTTGAGTAGATTGTTGATATATATATGAAATAATGATTCTATGATATTTGAATGTGACTACCAATGGATTATCTATCCATGAAAAAATTATAGCATTATTGAAAGTGGTGATGTTGTTGTTGATAACCATCTGTATGAAGAAAGAATGAGGATGATTAAATGTTGAATAGAAGGTTGATAAAGGAAGCCTATGATCTTCTACAAGTTATTGGATAATTAGGTAGCATCAAACAAATTGATGACAACTATGCATGTATGAATTTGATGTACTTATGTTGCAAAAATGATGAAGGGAATTTAGGTAAGAATTCTCTCAGTCGAAATTTTATTTTATAAGGTGATAGTATTGTATGATTTAAATGCATTTAAGGGAATGGTATACCATTTGGTATGGTAAAGTCCAAATGCCTGTGATATTTAAAAAAAAAAATAGCTATTGAATGCATTTATATGGATAATAGCATGTTAGAATTTTGTTGGTTATGAGTTAATAACCAAAGCAAATCAAGAGATATAACCCTGTTATAAGAATGAATTCCAGTAAAACTAGCCATGTATGAGACCATGGCATGGTTGGATATGGAAAGGCTATGGTGCCACACAAGTATCCAATGGTATTCTTACTTATAACTGATCTTTGGACAACAACCTCTTTGCCAACACTGAAGAGCACCAAAGAAATATATTCTTGGTGCAGTGTTTGGGTTGAAAAGGAAGGCATTCAAATGGTCAAACAAATAATGGGAAGTTTATGGATGATGTGTCGAGGAATTGGCTAGACCCTCGAATTCAACATGGTGGGATGCTTGACTTAGATAAAGGGTATTCTGAAATCAATGCAAGGGTGAATTGAATAGGTATGCATGAATACATTATGAAAGTGTGAAAGTGATGATTATGCACACATGCATGATAGGATAAAAATATATTCTTAAAGGAATTATTGAATGCATTTTGGTGAATGAATATATATATATATTATATTTCATATAAATTATTATACTAACATATGAAATGATGTAATTGTTACTAATTCATTAAGTTGAGAACATTTTAGGAACTACTGGATAACACAAGAGTAGCATGTTAAATTAGTCACATGAGGATGGACTACATGAAAGCTCTATCGGGGAAATAGAGTAATGAAAATAATGATGGCTAGAAGAAGGAAAATCTTGTTGGATGATAATGCATGTGTAGAGAGTAAAAATTTCATTTCAGTTAATATGATGAACAGATGGAAGTCATTGATTTTTTTTAGGTGCATACAATTATGAGATCACTTTGTAAGATGTTGTAAAAATTACAATAAAAGTATATTGTACATGAGATACTAACAATCTGTTTGGATGAATGCGAGTTGAGAGTATCGTAGGAAAATTTGGTCTTGAGTATGACAATGGTGTAAGACTATAAGAAAGATTGATGTCTTCTGCTACAAGAGCCAAGCAATTATGAGAGGGAATCTCATACTTGGGGAAATTTGAATTTCCATATAATGAAAACAATTTGAATTGTAAGTGAAATTGTTATGACGTTGTCTCACGATGATTATGGGTGTGTGAGACATATGAGGTGATGGATATTAAAGTTGGAAATATCGGGAAAAAAGATACTATTAGGACACCAAAACCCTATGACCATCATAAAGTGTAGACCGTTAGTGGAGGTGTGGTGATGAGTCGACGCTCTCCTTGCATGTGAAAGCCTTGGAAAGATGGATCACCAAGAGATTGTGTAGCAATGAAGGGATGACTAAGCCTAACAGGATGAGTGCAACAAGGAAGAGAAAACTCAAGAATGAATATGGCATGGTGGCTAGAATCATGAGGTTGTGCAAAAAGAACAGTGATCCAAATTCTTTCTTGAGGCAACTTTGTGGAATAGAGAAAAGTCCTTACAGCTAAAGAATGAAGACATGAATCAGGCACTTGGAAATAAGATCACCATAATAAAAAATCCTCAATGACAAAGGCATGGATTGAGTGAATTCTAGTGGACGTACTACAGTCCTAAAGATGCTACATTAGGTGCATGAGGAAACCATGCGAGAAGAGTACTTGCATGTCCTTTTGGAGATTTTTGAATACTTTTGAATGTACATGGTATATAATGCACTAAGAACAATGCATAAATAAGGGGGAGGAGAATGTAATACCCCAGGTTGAACCTTGGGTTGTAAATGTACATATGTTTTATAGGTTGGTGAGTCGTGATGGTTTGGGCTAGAGTGCTTGTGTATATATGTTTGAGTTGGAGTGTCTGTGTGATATTAGGTTAGAGAGCCTATATGTTGAAAGGTCAGTGAAATTAGAATTATAAATTGTAATCACACTCATATATATATTAATAAAATACATCAATGCTGCAAACCAATCCATATGAAAGAGTATGGCGGG
Source organism: Picea glauca (assembly GCA_000966675.3). Lineage (NCBI taxonomy): Eukaryota > Viridiplantae > Streptophyta > Pinopsida > Pinales > Pinaceae > Picea > Picea glauca. Next base: position 9,961 of record JZKD02S1183675.1, on the reverse strand, counting down.
GGGGGTCTAGGCTTCCACGATAGGGAAAGGGGGATAGGAATTGAGAAAAGGGGCTAAGTCAAGGGGGCTTAATCCAAGGAACAAAATAATATATTCTGAAGTCTTAAGTCTTATGATATAATTTTATCCTAAGTTCCTAAGTGGTGGAACGTACTACAAGTGGAGGAAAAATTAGTTCCTTGATTTCCATGTGTCAAGATAGGAACGCGCAAATATAATGTTGGTTTTAGTGTGAATTCATTCCATTCCATCATTTAAACCTATGTCAGGGGAGTGTGAGGGGAGGGGCCATTGTAACTAAGTAGTATTGTAACCTTGTAAATCCTTGGTGGTATGGGTTGAAGGAGCATGTTGTTAGGCCTATGAAGCATTCTCCTTGAGTGAGAGAATTTTTGGGATAGGTTTCCCCATGTGTTGGTCTAGTGGGTATTATAACTCTTTGTGAAAATTCTTGTGTTCCAAGTGCCATAGAGCTTTGAGACTTCCTGGTCGACCTATTTCTGAATCCTTAGAAGGGAAGGGGTACAACTAAAGGACCATGGAGCAATGAAGGGGTACACATCCTAGGGTGGGATGGGATATGGGGAATGAGAGGCTATGAGGTGGAACTATTGTCAGAGTTGATTCCATTGACCTTGTCTTGACTTGTGTGTTGTTGGACCTTAGTTTGGCTTAGGTAGACTTTACCCTAGTGGATTCATAGCCCCAACTCAAGGGTGACTTGTTGTTGAGAGTGAATGAAAATTAGAGTCTATGGTTGGGAGGAACGTTTCAGGTATGCAACTAGTTGGTAATTTTCATTAAAAGATAAGTGTTCTTTTCTGTGTTTATGATGAATATCATGTGGTTATTTTTGTTAATTCTATTGTGGTATAATTATTTTAATTGTGCATGGGATATATGTTGTTAGGTATACATAATTATGTTAATATGCAGGGATTATTAATTAATAAATGGCATCAAATCTTTAATGGGATGGATTTGAAGAAAATTCAGAAATTCGATATTTGATAGAAGTCGGTTTTTTAGTAACATACGCCCATAAGTGAGTCTAGGGTGTGTTACAAGTTTCCTTGTCCTATTGAAAGCTCGAGAATCCAATATTTTATGTGTTGGCACTACTCTCACTTACCACTTCTTTAGACCTAAGTGGACAAATGCCACAATTAAAATTACCACATGGGTTTCAATTGAGATTACACAAGTTGGTCACATTGCTGAGAAATGGTGTTGGTATTCCACTCAAAAGTTTATTATATAGATCAAGTTGTCCAAGCTAATATTGATCGAATGAACGGAAAATTCTAGAAGCAACCTCTCTCATTAATAAAGTTGTGAAGAGTTTTTTGGAACAATTTATTGTGTAGGAGTCCATGTACCATCGTGATGTAGAAAAATATCCAACGTATATGAATTTATTTTTGATATGGAATCATATAGTGAATTGATGAACATAATTTTTGGTGAAGATGAGTCACAAGAAGGATCAAGGAGTGATACCAGAAGTAGTATCAGTGAAAGTAAACTTGAATTTTCTTTTTAAAATATAAAACAAAACTCCCATGAATTCCTAGAAGAACATCAAGTATAGAGTGATATTTCCAAGCCTATCATTAGACCTTAGGAAGAAATTTGTGACAATAAACATAGAATACTGTTTCAAGGAAATTCAACTTCCCTTATTTCAATTCAACATCAAAATGCTAAGCGCCAACATTGTCATCAAGTTAGTCATATAGAAAATCAATGTTTTGATCTCGATACTTGTCTTCATTATGGGAAAAACAATTATCATTCAAACAAATGTCAAAGAAGAAGAAAACTAAAAATGAAATAATTCATTATGGTTGGATAAGTTCTTAGCATTAGACTCAACAAGTCAAGAATTTGCATAAGTCTTATGTAATGTCCCCATTTGATCCCATAATTAAAGTTGTAATTAATTATCATTAACCTTGTTGTTATTTTTGAAATGGATATTTAATTACCATGCCATGATGATATAGACATATTAAACATTGTATATGTATTTTAATTCAATGAAAAATACAAATAGCTAAATGAGCATGAGCACCTTGGGTAATAGGGAGGGGGGCTGAAGGGAGTCCTACTTGTCAAATTTTCCAGGCCACCCTTGCCTAAATCATTGTTTTGGGTGTGTGTTGATAATTGAATTTTGGAATTTCCACTCTATTTCCCATTTTTATTTGTCCAAGCCAATTATTGAATGACTGTAAAGAGGTTGGTGGATGAAGTAATATCCCAAGTTGTGGAATCATGGGAAAGTACCCATCCGATGGGACCGATACCATTTACTCTATGTAGGAGTTTGGTGAACTAAATTCCTTGTCAACTAAAAGAGGAATGGGTAGAGTAACTATATTGGAAATCACGGACAACCCCAGATGCATGGGAAATGGAGAAAATTGCATTTGATATGGGTAGCCTTCGCACGAGTGAAAAGGGAGTAGAGTTTTGGAGAGTGGGTGTGTCTGGTTGAAAAACACTCCAACGATATCCTGTGAGAAATTCAGCCAAGAGAAAAACCATTTAGACCCTTGGATAAGGAGGATAATGAGTGAATTTGCTAGAGCATAAGAGATGTAACTAGGGTCTTGTTGGGTGCACACAAAGAATCATAGGAAAGAGGAGACTCTTGATGGGCTACACAATAGAGAAGGGAGATCTCTCTTATGTTGTGAAGATCCAACAGAGGGGGTGTTTGAGCGTCGTTGGTGTTCTTGTAAGCTCAACGAAGAGATTTCCCTATGGGGAGATATCTATGTGAGATGGAGAAACTAACTAGCAATCATTTAGAGTGTCCATTCACCCTTGTGGTATCATGGCCTGGCTAGGGGGTGGCTAGTTGTAGAAATACAAAGTGAAATTGTTCCTACAGTTGGGTGGAAAATTACTCACCCTTAGTTAGTTGGTTGGACAACCATTGTAGACAGATAAGTTCTTAATTATATTCTACCAATATATATATATATATATATATATATATATATATATATATATATATATATATATATATATATATATATATATATATATTCCTTCTTAATATTTGAAAAGTGGGTGTATGGATCAATTATGAAGTTGCATTGTTAATGAGAAATCTTTATAGTTGAAGAAACATGTGTTGAGTTTATTGCATTCATCAAGTTATGTTGTAGGAATAATTGAATGGATTCTTGAATGTTATAATTCTTGCTTCTGTGGTAAAGTTTAAATCATAATGCCACAATTAAATCATGAATGTTATGGAGTTGAAGGAGCATGAATTATGTGTTTCATGTGTGTCAAGATTTAGTTATCTTGCATATTATTTATATTTGTCCTTGAATGTATATACAAAACTATTGTTATTAGAATTCTAAGATATAATAAAAGGTTCATATGGAATTCTGCATTTCTAGTGCAAATCAAGAAGAAATCAAGGGTAACTTGTTATAATAGAACTCCCTCTTGATACCCTTTCAAACTAGTAGAAGAGTTATTCTATAGAGTACCCGAACTTATCTTATTTTGTTTGATTTGATAAGTGATTAGAGAATGACACTATTTTCATCTTGACAACAATGCATGAATGTTATGGTTTGGGCCCTATGAGTTATAGGTTTAGTTTTTGGTATGATTATAGTTTGAATAATGTGTATAAAGGAAGGATTTTTATTAGGGTATAGTTGTTTTTAAATGATAAGTAGGGAAGGTCCACGACCTTCTTAGGAAAGTGGATCAATGTGTATAAGTGTAATAATAATATTAACATGAGTTCTTTGTTAATAAACAATTTTCATGCACTTAAAAAGGTGTTCACAATCTAATAAAATGGGTCTAGGTAGAGATTGGACTTAGATGATATGGGAATAAGGAAGTATTCCCTATGTATTAACTTTAAAGAAACTCAGAAAGAGGAAGTCTTGTTAGGATAATTAGACACTTAGGAGTTAGTTAAGATCAATTTGTTCTAATGTGTCTTTAGGTAAAAGTGTGTTTCTTTAGAATGCCTTTGTAGTTATGTAATCTAATGGTCACAATATGTTCTAGACATAGAGTGATTCAATGACTCATATTCTCCTCAATATTAACGACGATATTGAATCATGGCTTAACACCTAATTCATCCATTATCTCTATTCAAAGAGAATGGATGGTCATTTACTAATGATCAATTGTGAGAATCTCTCTTGTAAAATAATATTCTTTTGCATTATTATATTTCCTCAAGTGGCCATGTTGGTTGGGGCCATGCAATGTTTCCTTCTTCAAGGGTTTTAACCACGTAAAAACATTGGTTTTATGATATTCGAGCTAGTTGTGTGAGTGATTTCTTAAGGTATTCATCCTGTGTTGGAATACCTTATTTTATTGAACATGGTACCAAAGCTCGTTTGAAGATCCGCTCCCATTGTAGATCAAAATCTCAAACTTGTGTTGTCTCATTTCTGGGTTCTTGTATTTTTGTCAGATCCAGAGAAATAAAGAAGAAAGTGTTATTTTTTCTACGTATGCTCTTTTATCTACACTTTTCTTTGCAGGTTCAACAAATTATCAGAAAAAGAGAAAACTTTTATTTTTTGAATAAGCTAACCGCTATCTAACCCCATTAATGTTGAGATTCATAAATTATTATTTCAAAATTTTGCTTGTTTTTGTGTGCGACCTAGGGAAAATTTTAGGGGATAAATTTCGCCCATGGGCTAATTTTCCATTCTTTTTCCCAAAAAATATTTGCCATTCTAAAAATTATTCACCCCAATTTCTATAGGAAAAAATCATGTTACCTTGAAAATCGCCAAAATTTTATAAAAAGCTATATAAAATCCTTATAAATTTGAATATTTTAACAAAAATATCGCCAAACATTTATATTTGAGATATAAAGGACCAATAATATTGGCCAAGGTTTCTATCCATGGTGTGACCATGTTAAATGTTTTTTGCAGGAAAAAAAATTGGTTTTTGGAGTAAGCATCCACTTAAAGGCCCAAAACAAACCCTCCTTCATCAAATTTTCTATAATTTTTGCATTAGCTCACTTGGTCGAAAGCTACTTTATTTAATAAGAGGCCTTGAGTTCAAGCCTCTCTTTTTTTAAGTTACATTTTGAAAAAGTTCATGTAACCTTGACTTATCTCATAAGTTTATTGTAAAGTGCATTTCACTTTTTGAATGAACTTTAATTTATAAAGTAACTTCATTCTATAAGTTATTACCACTTCGTAAGTATTGGCTCGTAGGTTGTCGATACTAGCTACACATAATTTTTATGGTTAAAACAAAAGTGATTCTCACTTACTCCATAAAAGTGGTTCACTTACTAAGTAACTTATTTGTAAAGTGAAATTATTGGCAAAGTTAGAGAAGGATGTGACTGTTTTTTATTCAACTACCTCATTATGCATCCATCACCACATGGGAAAACTTCTACTTGCTACATGGCACTTTGGTTATTGTTTATGCATTTTTTTAAACGGGCATAACTTTCACATCCAAAATCCATTTTCAATGTCATTGTTTTTAAACAACCTAGTTTTTTAAGAGCTTTCCATCCAAATAGTCAGTTTAATATTTTGAATCCATGTTATCATATTATTTTAATATGGCTACTCCAAGTGATGTTTTATTTACCAATAAAAATCACTTCTCATGGAAATCCCATATGAATAACGTACTAAGATGTAAAGGATGTGCCAGATTACCTTAGGAAAATAATGAGCCCCCACAAATTCCAAGAAAAAATCCAAATGGGATAGTAAGAATGACAAAGCATGTGGATTAATAGGAATGGCCATGTCTCCCGATTTATAGTTTTACCTTCAAGGAATTGATGACCTAGATGAAGACTAGGCTAATCTAAAAGATATATTTGGTAAATACAATGTGATTTGATCCCACCATATTGAAAATCAATTAATGACTTTACGTGTTAATGATTTCCCTTGCATTAAAAATTATGTATCTAAGCTCAAAACACTTAGACTTTTAATTAAATTCTATATAATAGAACTGAAGGATGACCGATGCATATATGTTAATATTGGTAGTGCATATTCTATATTTGTATCTACCTTTTATGCCACTAGAAAAGCTCTAGGGGGTGCTTACCAAGATCCCACTCTTGAGTCTTTATGTGATTCTATGATTAGAGAGAAAGATAAGCTCTTGCAACTTGGAATGATCAACACTGCAAGTACATCTAACAAATACTTAGTGGCCTAGTAGAAAGATAAAACCAAGCATCTAAAGAAGAAACATCCTTGTAAAAAAAAGAAAAACAATGGTCCCAAACCCTCTCAACCAACTTCTACTCCCAATGGTGACAAAGGACCAAATTAAAAAAAAGTAAGAAAATTGACTTGCATTGCAATTTGTGTGGGCAAGATGGTCATCTATAATCTAAATGCTTTAAAAAAATGGGAACCTTAGAAGCAATGATGAAGAAGCACAACATCAATCTTGATTCTTATTCTTCTAAGTCTTCATGTCATGTACATGCATTTTTTGTTTTGGGTTTCTCCTTCAATGTAACATCTAGTTCTTCTTCTTATGAGTGGCTTATTGATTCTAGATCATCTTATGATATGGCTAAGGATAAAGCCATTTTTTCATCTCTTAATGAATGTAACACCAAACAAATAGTTTTTTGTGATGATAGGTGTCTTAGTGTAGTAGGGTTTGGAACAATTCGGGTAGATAATGGTCATTTCAATGATCTATTATTTGTTCCAAGTCTTTCTTGCAACCTTCTATCAGTATATCAAGTCACTCATTCAAGTGAAGGTAAAATTGTAGAGTTTTCACCTCACCAAGTTGTAATCAAAGATTTAAATATATTAAGCATGTCGTAGCAACTTGAATTGTTGATGATATTACCAAGTTGTACAATTTGAAAACTTTGGGTCATCGTCTTTTCCATCACTTTTTGTTGCTCATAGGAATGATGACGAGTGCCTAAAATGGAATATTTTCAGCACTCGTCTATACCATTTGTTCTTATCATTTTCCATTTATAATTTATTTTTTGACACTTCCTTTATCAAATTCAATGTGTTTATCATCAAGGTATAAACCCTTTCCCATATGCCATTATTACGTTACTTTTGCATTATTCTTAAAGGATTTTTTTCCTACATGTACAAATATGTTCGTGAAGAAAAAATACAAGAGTTGTTGCAACACCTTCCTGTTGCAAATCTAAGTGCACCTTCAACTGCTGCAACTATGGGTATGAGTACGATGTTGCAACTCCGATACAACCATGGACATTGCAATAATAGGAAAACTGCCAACCCCAAACATGTTATCCATTGCTTCGACTTAGAACAATGACTGCAATTCCAAAGAACATTTTCAGTTATTGCAAATCCAAGTCTACCGACTATTGTGATTCCAACATAGCAGTAAAATGTTTAAGCTGATAGATAGGAACATCTGATCCTCATAAGGAAAGTGACAAAGGACAAGTTGGTCACCAAAATAGGAACTCAATCGACTTGTTGAGTCAGTGGGAGCATGTCCTTTTCTAAATTTTGGGGAGATTTTGTAACTGGATGAACAACTGGATTCTCATGGTTTTCCATCAGTTATATGTATAATTTTAGGATGATAACCATATTGTATAAAAACCTTGGCTCTCTAGAGCTAGAGAGGGAGATTATTCAGACACATATATTCTGCTATTGTATTTTTTCAATTCAGCAATATTAGTTCCTTCTCTTGCTCTCATGAGTGTGTTTATGTCTTGATGATCACGTGATTCTGGTGTGATTAACCCGTACCTTGTCTAAGGGGCTAGGCCCCCCTCCTTAGCTAGGCATTTCCTGTAACAATAGGAGTAGAGGTTAGCATTTTTATACCATTCAATTTATTTCATTTCCGTTTGACTTCCATTTACTTTTCCGTTTGTTGTAACTTCAAATTCATAGTATTATTCACACATTGTAGATGTTATTTTGATTTTTTTTTCACTTCACTTCATAGAATAACTTAATCACTTCAAAAGTTATTCTATCATTCAGCTTGTTACCAACATTAGATTCAAAAGATAGCATTACAGTTTCTGTATGATTCCATTTTCTAGTTTGAAGCTGAAATTTGATTGTTGATTTAATTTTTCTAAAAGGAAACAACTCTATGGTTTGATTGTTGCAACCCACATATTTTAGTGTCTGTCATACATGATTTCTATTGTTGAAAATCACCTATTTTCTAGTTTTTTTCATCAAGTATTTATGTTATTTAAACTCGTGTGTTATGTCATAGTTGCATCCATTGCTGCAATTTTGATAGTTAAGATTCTTTTTGTGCCGCATCTTCGTCACTACGACTCATATCACTGCAACTCCGCTTGCAGTTGCACTCTTTCTTGTTTTCTTTATGGTAATTTCCATTAGAATGACATCAAATGAATAGACACTTAATTTTTTGCAATAATATAATACCTTCACCATACTTGAGCAAGTCACCAATAGGACATAACATAGATTTCAATTTTTACAAGTGTGATTTCAATTCATGCAAGAGTGATTTCAATTTCTGCAAGTGTGATTTCAATTCCTACAAGAGTGATTTCAATTTATGCAAGTGCGATTTCAATTCCTGCAAGAGTGATTCAATTTCCGCAAGTGTGATTTCAATTCCTGCAAGAGTGATTTCAATTTCCGCAAGTGTGATTTCAATTTCCGCAAGTGTGATTTGTATTTCCACAAGTGAGATTTCAATCCCTGCAAGTGTGCTCAAATTTATACAAAAATAATTAACATAATTTAGTGACTTATTTAAGTACTGGTGGGCCCGTGATATGACTGATTTTATGACGTTAATTAGATCATTTTTGCTGAATGTGTATACGTGTTTTCATGTTTTAAAGAAGTTTTGGAAGAGTTTTTGTGTCAAAATGCTACGATCCACACCAGGTATGCATAATTCTTGTTTTGCAATGATTTTGAGTTTAAATTAGTATGTTTTTATGATCCCATGATATTAATTCATGTTTTGTATGTCACAGGGAAATATCGCAGCTTGTTCTTTCGACACTCAGTCCGGTACTCCATCTGACACTCAATCCGGTACTCCATCCGACACTCCGTCCTGCACAAAAACGATGGGCGATTTGGTGGTTATGGTATTGGAGGCCAACGATGGGTGAATCAGAGACATGGGTTTTGTTCGTGCTCATGGCCTCCAGCTACTGAACTATTGACAACTCAATTTGGGTTGTTATGTTGGGCGATTATTGGCTCACCTCATTTCGACAGTTAGGGCATCTTAAATGCAATTTACTGTTTTTAGAAGAGGATCAACCCTCCAGTGCTCAACCTCTCAGTTCGTAAAGCTTATAAATACCACCTCAATGTTTAGACAATAGGGAAGAAGTTCAAGAATAGAGAGTTAGAGAGAAAGACAATTTTTATTGTTATTTTGCCAGAATTGTGTAAAACCTGCGTTTTTAGTTTTAATGGTGAATTCGTGTTGTTGTAGCTCATGATTTGCATTTGAAGAGTAGCCACGACTTGTTGTTGGGCCCACCAGCAGTCTGGGTGAATATTTAGCTAGGTTTCTTGTGAATTTGAGTAGTGTAATTGTTATTTCTTCTATTTTCTATATATGTGTTTTTATCTTCCTTTTATTTACTGTGTAATTGTTGTCCATAAGTTTAATTGTTTCAAGTTTCTTTTTGCAGGTTATTATGAAGGATAGTGTAATTAGAACATGACTTTTTAATTGATAGCAGAAAGCTTGCAAGCTTAGACACTAACCCTTGTATGTAATTAGAAGATAGCTAGAATTTCTACATCCTAAAATAGAGTCTAAAACAGAGTAGAACATAATTAATAGTTTCTTTGACAAATTTCGATGGATGGATAATTGTTAGTTTAGTTTTTATTTATAGTTTGTTGATTTAATTGTTATTTAATTTGCTTATCTAGTTTTCTTATTTATTTCTTAGTTT
>JZKD02S1183641.1:204463-217050 GCA_000966675.3 Picea glauca | reverse complement strand
AACCTTCCATGGAAACCACAACACTACAAAATATCTTGACATTAGTTTAGTTAATGGAAAAAATAAAAAACTATGGAAAGTGGGTTTAAAAATTGTATAAATAAAGATTTTTTTATCATTTTACCATTTTATTTTCACTACTTAAACTAAAATTAACCCAAAATTGGAAAACCCCTTAAAAATTCATTTGGATATTGTGGGATATTGGAGAAAGGAAATCATGAGCCATCTGGACCAAGTAGGGGTCCATCCCATTCTTTTCATTTTCATCCTTTCAATTTTAAATTTTCATGAAAAATTGAGGGTTATCCCTCTCTTTTTCTTCACGAGTATACGCATATGCGGGTTTCCTCAAAGTGAACCATGGATGTGTGCACCTGGTAGAAACAATAGGCACATATATCTACGATTGTTATCAAATAGAGCCACAGATTCCCATAAATAATTTGAAAAATAAAAGACTAACTCTCTTTCATTTGGATTTTGGATAGGATGTTTGTCCATTGGAGGGAACGTGATCATGAAGAAGTTGATCTTGCAATATTTGATGATGATAATTCCAAAGAGGCTCTACAATAATGTGGCATGTACAATTTTTTCCAAATTGGTGGCATACAAGCTCAAAAAAATTGCTAAACCTTCTCATTGACTACTAGTACCCCAACGCAAAAGCATTCATGTTTGGTGGGAAGTCCTTGACCGTCATAGTTGAGTACATTTACTTTATCACCATTTTTTCCATTATAGGTGAAGATCCCAAATTCACAACCCATTGAGGAGGTGGTCAGACCATTAATGACTACATCAATGAATACTGTGAGGATGGCACAAAGAAAATGGGCTCACAAGTGTATATCAAGAAAATCACCAACCTAAGCTTAAAGGTGATATTGTACGCCATAGTTCACATCGTGGGGTCAAACTCTTTACATTTGGCTTCAAGGTCTCAAATGAAACATGGTTTTGAGTGTTTGAGACCTATGATTTTTAATTGGAGTACCACCATACTTTCATGTATGAAGGCTCAGATTACTATACAAGTTGTGGAAGACCACAAAATTTGGGTTTGGTAGCATCCTTTGTACATTCTTCTTTGAGAGGGTGTCAATGATGAGCCCGAGGAACCATATTCGAGGACACTAAAAACCATGTCCTTCTATGGTATGATGGATGAGTTGTTGGCCCATCTAGGAGGAGGGAAATTTTCCAACCCATTTGATGATGAATTCTTTTCTTGGTGGGAGCGCTAGGTCCCATTTATCGAGGAATATCCATATTCTAGGATTGAATATACCCACGATCCTGATGTCATCATTCTTCCTAGTGAGAAGCTTGAGGACATGGGTAAATTTTATTTTTTGATTATATATTTTAAATGTACATATGAAAGGAAAGAATTATATATTTTTGGTGAGATCCATAGTATTAACACATGCTCTTCAAAATTATAGACATAGCATCGATGCGACGAACATGAATTCCATGGAATAATCATTGAGGAAAAGAAGAGGTTGATCCCAACGAGTATGCAACAAGGACCTTACGGACTGTGGGTAGGAAACCTGGAAGAACTGACACGCTCCATTTACATGGCCACTATAGATGACCTACTTGTAGGGATGCATCGTCATGTAGTAGGAGTCCCTCAGACATGGTTTTGTATGTTCTAGCATTTATAAAACATCGTACTTTACTATGACAGGGTTCACTAGCCTTAGGCTAGACTATTGTGTGTTATGAGAACTATTTTTCACTGATATACATCCGGGGATAATAGCCCAAATTTTGTTTTATGGACTTGTTTTTGGAGACACATACACATATTTATATCTTTTTGTGTGTTATTTTTGGATTTTCTACATACAAATGATGAATATTTACATGTGTGAAATGTGTGATTATGTGATTAATGAGACAAATGCCAATCTAAAATATAATTAGCGTAGAAATAAACTACTGGATTAGTGCACCTAGGAACATGCTCATAAGTAATGAATTCAAATGATCATTCCAAAAGATGTACCCTAAGGAAACGACACAATAAGATCAAATCACAAACTTGACATAGAATATTCAACTATGAGACCACCAATTAGGAATCTAGAAACACATGAAGGCATCAAATTCCATGTGACAAAGAATCTCGTAAAACCTCAATAATGACACTATATTCAACAACATTATTGGTAGTTCCTTCGAGAGAAACACCTCCAATAGACACTAGCTGGCTAGTCGGTGAATAAATCACCCAGGTCATGAAAGCCAAGTTCTGAGAATGGCGAATGGCACCTTCTTCCTATCCAATATAAATTGAGGATTCCTCTGGCATTTTCCACACAAAAAAAGAACAAAAATAACTAACACACAAATACGTGAAACTTTAAAGTAAATCTTTGTACAAAAAGAAACACTATTTACAAAAGGACTAGTACTCAAGTCATGGGGCTCAAGAATAGTACTTTTTGAGATAGAGACCATTTATGGTCTTCGACAATGCATTCCCCTCATAATATTCTAGCTCATAATACCATTTTTCCAACACCCATCACATGATATATGGACTGCACCACATGGGGTTGAACTTACCTATCCCCTGGGAATCCGTGTCTTGGTCATAAACTAAGACAATTTATCCTTGAGAGAACACCTTAGGATGAACAGACTTGTCATACTAAGATTTGAATCTTTTCTTATGTGCTTCACTTTCCATTTTTGCATCTCAATGTTGCTCGTCAAGTTGTTCAAGTTAAATGAGACGTTCTTCGAGGTCAGTCGTATCCGAGAGAAGATCAACAACGATTTTGAGTGTAGGGATTTCACACTCAATAGGAAAGACTACCTCAAATCCATGCATGAGTTGAAAAGGAGAGAATCTTGTTTCAGTCTTGACTGATCTAGTTCGGTAAGCCCATAATATAGGATATATCATCAAGTGCCAATTCAATCTGGTTGAATTGACCATCCTTCCCAATATTGTTTTTAAGGATTTTTTAATGGATTTAACTTGAACGTTATCCTAATAATAGTAGGGAGATGATTTCTCCTATCTAAAACCCAGTTTTGATGCTAACTCTAACATCATGTAGTTTTGAAAGTGACTTCCATTATTAGTGACTATCTCTCTCAGAACCCCAAACCTAGAAATAACTTGATTGAAAATGAAAATCACCGTGGTTTCACTATCATTCACAAATGTAGGCATGGCTTCGACCCACTTAGTGAAATAGTCCACAACTACTATGATGTAATGATGCCCCCCAGATGAAGTGGGGTGGAATTTCATAAAATCTAACCCCCACTTGGTGAAGGGAATGACGATAATGACAGGAAACATAGGAGAAGGATGTTCACGCATCTTCTTTGTAAAAACTTGATAAGAATGGCATTTCTTGACCGCCTCAATAAAATCCTTAAATATTGTACACTAGAAATAACCAGCACATAAAAATGAACGCCACATGCTCCACCATGAAATTGATTTGATACTACTTCCACCTCTTCAAGAGTGAGGCAGTGATGGAGGATCAAGTCTACCCCTCGTCGATACAAAGTATCGACGATAATGAGATATTTTTTATCCATTTGACGAATCCTCCATCACTCATCTCATGAATAGTGCATGGGGACTTCAAATTATGGAGATATATAAGGATATATCTATACCATAAGTGAGACAAGGAGATGAGGAATATTTTCTCATCATAGAATGAGTCAACGAATTCACCCTCCTCAATCTCGACCAGAAATTCCAAAATTAATTCGACGAAGACCAAAAATTTCTTAGATTTCGCTGAGAAAAAATCCAAGTCGAATTCTTGAAGAACAACAATCCATTTGTTTAAATTCCTGTCGACAATTTGCGATTCAAAACATATTGAAATGGATTAACAATAGCAGTGATGGTTGTCTTGTGCAGTAGAATGTAATAATGAAGATGTTGAACAACATGAAATGTTGTCAAGTCTAGTTTCTCGACATGAGAGTACTTAATATCGAGACCCAACAAAGTGAAGGATCAAATCGTATCACTGAGAGGGGGGGAGTGAATTAGTGACACAATAATTTGATCATATTTTTACTTTGTCAATGAAAACAAAACTTGAACACAATATTTTATCATGAAACCCAATTGGGAAAACCACAAACACTTTTCTATTAACTGCAAAATTTTGTTTTACAAGTTACAACAGAAGGAAGATGTTCCTCCTCTTTAGATCAACATCCACTGATCAGGATGCACCCACACCCTTTTTCACTAGCTCCAACTGGTAGGAGGTTACAACCCCCTATTTAGTTAGCTACAACTGACAAGGAAGCACCTACTCCCCTGTAGGCTCCAACCTGCCCTTGCACCTCCCTACCACCCTATGTTCATCAATCTGGAAATAGGATATGCAGTCCAATAATGGTCTTCTACATTAAACACTGGATTGCATAATTGTTGTTGTATCTCCTTCTTTTCTTGATCTTCAATAAGAAATTGACATATGCACTTTCTAATTCACATCTCAACATATTTATAAGCCTTTAAACTTTTCAACAAAACTCTTCATAAACAACATGTCTATTCATTTAATATTACATAACCCTTGTTTTAAGTAACAAAGTCATTAACATGACTTTTCATAACCACACATCATTTTAACAACCATATGACCTAATTTTCATAAATTGATCACAAGTATGGATCGATTTCTTTTTAACTCGATTCCATATCTCTACAAATATTGCAGAAACTGAGTTCTGTAGAGGCGCTTCCTTCAACCCATTTAGATGTGACCACATGCACAGAACCATGGGCTTATTAATTTAACCATTGTCTCTTCTTTCTCCCTTTTCCTTTTAGCCCCCTTATTTCCAGTGCTGGGACCATTTTCTTCTATACTTCTTCCTTTGGGATGTTAGGCCTTTGAAACCTTTCAAATCTCCTGAATCAGATTCCACCGAAACAAATTCAATGGTCAACATTCATTCTTCTGTTAGTCGGATGATACTGGATTGTCTAGAGGTTTCAAACAAATCGACAATCATGACTTAATATACAGGTGAGTGAATGGTTCACATTTATTTCTGGATTTCGGGGCTTCAGGGGTTAGGATAATCGTTGCTCCAATTTCCTCAAGAGTGATCACCTTCCAAATAAGTCATAAAGCGGTGGAGACCTTTTGTTGTCAGTTGACACTTCCACATATGTTATCCTTCCACTATACTTGATCAATGGTCGAGAATGCTCCTGAAGTGTTCTTCATATTGGATGACTCATGTCCACTTCGGGACTTCGACATTCAGGACTTCGAGTGTTTGTTGGTGGTGAAACTCCAAAAGTGAAAACTCCCGGAGTGTCGTAACTTGTTGACGTCACTTGTTGATGTGGCACTGACTAAGTGGCTNTGTACAATTTTTTCCAAATTGGTGGCATACAAGCTCAAAAAAATTGCTAAACCTTCTCATTGACTACTAGTACCCCAACGCAAAAGCATTCATGTTTGGTGGGAAGTCCTTGACCGTCATAGTTGAGTACATTTACTTTATCACCATTTTTTCCATTATAGGTGAAGATCCCAAATTCACAACCCATTGAGGAGGTGGTCAGACCATTAATGACTACATCAATGAATACTGTGAGGATGGCACAAAGAAAATGGGCTCACAAGTGTATATCAAGAAAATCACCAACCTAAGCTTAAAGGTGATATTGTACGCCATAGTTCACATCGTGGGGTCAAACTCTTTACATTTGGCTTCAAGGTCTCAAATGAAACATGGTTTTGAGTGTTTGAGACCTATGATTTTTAATTGGAGTACCACCATACTTTCATGTATGAAGGCTCAGATTACTATACAAGTTGTGGAAGACCACAAAATTTGGGTTTGGTAGCATCCTTTGTACATTCTTCTTTGAGAGGGTGTCAATGATGAGCCCGAGGAACCATATTCGAGGACACTAAAAACCATGTCCTTCTATGGTATGATGGATGAGTTGTTGGCCCATCTAGGAGGAGGGAAATTTTCCAACCCATTTGATGATGAATTCTTTTCTTGGTGGGAGCGCTAGGTCCCATTTATCGAGGAATATCCATATTCTAGGATTGAATATACCCACGATCCTGATGTCATCATTCTTCCTAGTGAGAAGCTTGAGGACATGGGTAAATTTTATTTTTTGATTATATATTTTAAATGTACATATGAAAGGAAAGAATTATATATTTTTGGTGAGATCCATAGTATTAACACATGCTCTTCAAAATTATAGACATAGCATCGATGCGACGAACATGAATTCCATGGAATAATCATTGAGGAAAAGAAGAGGTTGATCCCAACGAGTATGCAACAAGGACCTTACGGACTGTGGGTAGGAAACCTGGAAGAACTGACACGCTCCATTTACATGGCCACTATAGATGACCTACTTGTAGGGATGCATCGTCATGTAGTAGGAGTCCCTCAGACATGGTTTTGTATGTTCTAGCATTTATAAAACATCGTACTTTACTATGACAGGGTTCACTAGCCTTAGGCTAGACTATTGTGTGTTATGAGAACTATTTTTCACTGATATACATCCGGGGATAATAGCCCAAATTTTGTTTTATGGACTTGTTTTTGGAGACACATACACATATTTATATCTTTTTGTGTGTTATTTTTGGATTTTCTACATACAAATGATGAATATTTACATGTGTGAAATGTGTGATTATGTGATTAATGAGACAAATGCCAATCTAAAATATAATTAGCGTAGAAATAAACTACTGGATTAGTGCACCTAGGAACATGCTCATAAGTAATGAATTCAAATGATCATTCCAAAAGATGTACCCTAAGGAAACGACACAATAAGATCAAATCACAAACTTGACATAGAATATTCAACTATGAGACCACCAATTAGGAATCTAGAAACACATGAAGGCATCAAATTCCATGTGACAAAGAATCTCGTAAAACCTCAATAATGACACTATATTCAACAACATTATTGGTAGTTCCTTCGAGAGAAACACCTCCAATAGACACTAGCTGGCTAGTCGGTGAATAAATCACCCAGGTCATGAAAGCCAAGTTCTGAGAATGGCGAATGGCACCTTCTTCCTATCCAATATAAATTGAGGATTCCTCTGGCATTTTCCACACAAAAAAAGAACAAAAATAACTAACACACAAATACGTGAAACTTTAAAGTAAATCTTTGTACAAAAAGAAACACTATTTACAAAAGGACTAGTACTCAAGTCATGGGGCTCAAGAATAGTACTTTTTGAGATAGAGACCATTTATGGTCTTCGACAATGCATTCCCCTCATAATATTCTAGCTCATAATACCATTTTTCCAACACCCATCACATGATATATGGACTGCACCACATGGGGTTGAACTTACCTATCCCCTGGGAATCCGTGTCTTGGTCATAAACTAAGACAATTTATCCTTGAGAGAACACCTTAGGATGAACAGACTTGTCATACTAAGATTTGAATCTTTTCTTATGTGCTTCACTTTCCATTTTTGCATCTCAATGTTGCTCGTCAAGTTGTTCAAGTTAAATGAGACGTTCTTCGAGGTCAGTCGTATCCGAGAGAAGATCAACAACGATTTTGAGTGTAGGGATTTCACACTCAATAGGAAAGACTACCTCAAATCCATGCATGAGTTGAAAAGGAGAGAATCTTGTTTCAGTCTTGACTGATCTAGTTCGGTAAGCCCATAATATAGGATATATCATCAAGTGCCAATTCAATCTGGTTGAATTGACCATCCTTCCCAATATTGTTTTTAAGGATTTTTTAATGGATTTAACTTGAACGTTATCCTAATAATAGTAGGGAGATGATTTCTCCTATCTAAAACCCAGTTTTGATGCTAACTCTAACATCATGTAGTTTTGAAAGTGACTTCCATTATTAGTGACTATCTCTCTCAGAACCCCAAACCTAGAAATAACTTGATTGAAAATGAAAATCACCGTGGTTTCACTATCATTCACAAATGTAGGCATGGCTTCGACCCACTTAGTGAAATAGTCCACAACTACTATGATGTAATGATGCCCCCCAGATGAAGTGGGGTGGAATTTCATAAAATCTAACCCCCACTTGGTGAAGGGACTGACGATAATGACAGGAAACATAGGAGAAGGATGTTCACGCATCTTCTTTGTAAAAACTTGATAAGAATGGGATTTCTTGACCGCCTCAATAAAATCCTTAAATATTGTACGCTAGAAATAACCAGCACACAAAAATGAACGCCACATGCTCCACCATGAAATTAATTTGATACTACTTCCATCTCTTCAAGAGTGAGGCAGTGATGGAGGATCAAGTCTACCCCTCGTCGATACAAAGTATCGACGATAATGAGATAGTTTTTATCCATTTGACGAATCCTACATCACTCATCTCATGAATAGTGCATGGGGACTTCAAATTATGGAGATATATAAGGATATCTCTATACCATAAGTGAGACAAGGATATGAGGAAGATGTTCTCATCATAGAATGAGTCAACGAATTCACCCTCCTCAATCTCGACCAGAAATTCCAAAATTAATTCAACGAAGACCAAAAGTTTCTTAGATTTCGCTGAGAAAAAATCCAAGTNAGGCATGGCTTCGACCCACTTAGTGAAATAGTCCACAACTACTATGATGTAATGATGCCCCCCAGATGAAGTGGGGTGGAATTTCATAAAATCTAACCCCCACTTGGTGAAGGGAATGACGATAATGACAGGAAACATAGGAGAAGGATGTTCACGCATCTTCTTTGTAAAAACTTGATAAGAATGGCATTTCTTGACCGCCTCAATAAAATCCTTAAATATTGTACACTAGAAATAACCAGCACATAAAAATGAACGCCACATGCTCCACCATGAAATTGATTTGATACTACTTCCACCTCTTCAAGAGTGAGGCAGTGATGGAGGATCAAGTCTACCCCTCGTCGATACAAAGTATCGACGATAATGAGATATTTTTTATCCATTTGACGAATCCTCCATCACTCATCTCATGAATAGTGCATGGGGACTTCAAATTATGGAGATATATAAGGATATATCTATACCATAAGTGAGACAAGGAGATGAGGAATATTTTCTCATCATAGAATGAGTCAACGAATTCACCCTCCTCAATCTCGACCAGAAATTCCAAAATTAATTCGACGAAGACCAAAAATTTCTTAGATTTCGCTGAGAAAAAATCCAAGTCGAATTCTTGAAGAACAACAATCCATTTGTTTAAATTCCTGTCGACAATTTGCGATTCAAAACATATTGAAATGGATTAACAATAGCAGTGATGGTTGTCTTGTGCAGTAGAATGTAATAATGAAGATGTTGAACAACATGAAATGTTGTCAAGTCTAGTTTCTCGACATGAGAGTACTTAATATCGAGACCCAACAAAGTGAAGGATCAAATCGTATCACTGAGAGGGGGGGAGTGAATTAGTGACACAATAATTTGATCATATTTTTACTTTGTCAATGAAAACAAAACTTGAACACAATATTTTATCATGAAACCCAATTGGGAAAACCACAAACACTTTTCTATTAACTGCAAAATTTTGTTTTACAAGTTACAACAGAAGGAAGATGTTCCTCCTCTTTAGATCAACATCCACTGATCAGGATGCACCCACACCCTTTTTCACTAGCTCCAACTGGTAGGAGGTTACAACCCCCTATTTAGTTAGCTACAACTGACAAGGAAGCACCTACTCCCCTGTAGGCTCCAACCTGCCCTTGCACCTCCCTACCACCCTATGTTCATCAATCTGGAAATAGGATATGCAGTCCAATAATGGTCTTCTACATTAAACACTGGATTGCATAATTGTTGTTGTATCTCCTTCTTTTCTTGATCTTCAATAAGAAATTGACATATGCACTTTCTAATTCACATCTCAACATATTTATAAGCCTTTAAACTTTTCAACAAAACTCTTCATAAACAACATGTCTATTCATTTAATATTACATAACCCTTGTTTTAAGTAACAAAGTCATTAACATGACTTTTCATAACCACACATCATTTTAACAACCATATGACCTAATTTTCATAAATTGATCACAAGTATGGATCGATTTCTTTTTAACTCGATTCCATATCTCTACAAATATTGCAGAAACTGAGTTCTGTAGAGGCGCTTCCTTCAACCCATTTAGATGTGACCACATGCACAGAACCATGGGCTTATTAATTTAACCATTGTCTCTTCTTTCTCCCTTTTCCTTTTAGCCCCCTTATTTCCAGTGCTGGGACCATTTTCTTCTATACTTCTTCCTTTGGGATGTTAGGCCTTTGAAACCTTTCAAATCTCCTGAATCAGATTCCACCGAAACAAATTCAATGGTCAACATTCATTCTTCTGTTAGTCGGATGATACTGGATTGTCTAGAGGTTTCAAACAAATCGACAATCATGACTTAATATACAGGTGAGTGAATGGTTCACATTTATTTCTGGATTTCGGGGCTTCAGGGGTTAGGATAATCGTTGCTCCAATTTCCTCAAGAGTGATCACCTTCCAAATAAGTCATAAAGCGGTGGAGACCTTTTGTTGTCAGTTGACACTTCCACATATGTTATCCTTCCACTATACTTGATCAATGGTCGAGAATGCTCCTGAAGTGTTCTTCATATTGGATGACTCATGTCCACTTCGGGACTTCGACATTCAGGACTTCGAGTGTTTGTTGGTGGTGAAACTCCAAAAGTGAAAACTCCCGGAGTGTCGTAACTTGTTGACGTCACTTGTTGATGTGGCACTGACTAAGTGGCTGCCACATGTCACTTAGATTCATGGCTTACGTATTCCTAAAGTACCTATGAGACCTTGACACTTGTCATCATTTTATTACACCATGTGTCCTTTCTAACGTAGATCTCTTCATGTGGACAATTTTCTTCTCCTTGATATAACAGTCAGGATACTTCCTAAAGTGTTCCTTTGTCGGATGAATCATGTCCACTTAGGGACTTCAGACTTCGAGACATTGGTTAATACTATTTATCCACTTCCCAATTCTACTGAAGTGAGATTCCCTAAAGTGTAAACCTCAAGTAACTTGACTTCATCCAATGGTCATTCTTTAACCCGAAAAGGCTTAACACGATCAAATAGCTTTCTGGAAGTTAGATATTCGAGATCTTGGGCCTTTGGCCTGGATCATCCTATCCTTCTACTTTCCTCGATCTAACAGTCAAGATATCTCCTGAAGTGTTTCCTCAGATCAAACGGCTTGCGTCTATTTCAGGAAATTTGTGGCTTACTATGTCCTTCCAATAAACATGATTTGACAGTCCTGATAGCTCCTGAAGTGTTCTTCATATCAGACGATCCTCATTTACTTTGGAACTTCGGCCTTCGGGTGACCTTACTTTTTCTCAACCCTTTTCTCCTGAAGTGGTCAGTGTCGAATATGACCACTGCTACCTTAGCATGCTCTGAATAGATCAATGCTCAAGGGGTTTTGCAGATCCGATGGTTGATGGGAGTTCATGACTCTGGAGCTTCGACCTTGGTAGTGAAATCGATTCTAACTGTAGATATATTAGTGAGTGACCATCGACGGTCAATGTGGATTGCGGAACCATAACTTGCACATGGTTTAGTCTGTCACCTAAACTTTGCAATTTGAAGTAGTGCAATTTTTGGTGGATCAAACATAATTGCCAATCTTTGAGTCAATGAGATCTGATGATCTAGACTAATTGCGGGATTGGAAATAGCGTGCAGTTTAATTCTCCTTTCGTGCTCTGAAATCAATCCTTGTCCTTGATTTGTTGATTCAATATCCAACGGTCTTGGTTTTTCCTGTGGGGATTTCAATCTCGATCACATTTATGCATCGCGTTTTCCCTTCTTAGATTCAAGTGTGTCATCGATTGTTGACATCAATGACAATACATTAATGACAATATGTCCAACAATCTCCCCCTTTTTCATTGAGGGAAACAATCTAACTTCATACAAAATCCCCCTGTGTTGATGCTTTTCTTTATGAAGTTACTTTCCCCTTTTGAAATTGATGACAATGGGTTTCTCCCCCTATGGTAATTATTTGTATGTCTGAATGTTGCTGACCAGAATCTAAACTCGGGAAAATATTCCTACAATCATACTTTTTTTGTCATAGCTGAATGACTCCCCCTGTCAATCTTCTCTCTCTTCTTATAAATTCTCTTCCCCTTTGTTTCTGAAGGGGAAGTTATTCTTGACAAGATCTCCCCCCCTATCATTTCTACAGGATTCCATGTATACCACTATATACATTCTACTACTTCCATTGCAGATATTGTTTTCTACTGGAGCACTAAGAAACTAAAGCTTATACTTTTCAAACAATCTTTCGACCTGCCCATTGCTTCTCATTGATCTCTAACCAGATGAATCAATCTTTATTCAAGATGCTTTTGATGTCTTCTTTAATTCATAATAAAATTCTTCTTTAAACTAATATTCACAGACTTTGATCAACAATTATTATTGATATACTATTTTTCATGAATTGTTATTCATCAACCCAAAGCATCCATCGAAAAATGTGGCTTTATTTTA
>JZKD02S1183641.1:94393-113058 GCA_000966675.3 Picea glauca | reverse complement strand
GTACCAACTCCCTGGTTTCTCTAGCACCAACTAGAAGGAAGCACCAACTCCCTGGTTTCTCTAGCACCAACTAGAAGGAAGCACCAACTCCCTGTGTTCAAGCACCCACTTGAACGTTTGAGGACACCAGTCCTCCCTAGCTCCACCCAACCACCCTGAAATATTAATCTTTGCTACTGAAACTTATTACAGTGATATGATTTTCAACAATGGCTTACCAGAATCATCACTATTCTGTTGCATTTCATTTCTCTGTCTGCCTCATTGCCTTTCTGCACACATCACTTGCATTGTCTGTTCTTCCTCTTTTTATGCTCTGTGCACCATGTCCATTCACTGCACAGTTACTCTTCTGTGCTATTCAGCTGCTACACTCTCCTCCTTCTTCACACATGAATCACCTTCACCAACAACAACCACAGCAAAATCCAATAGCGACAACAACCCCATCTCTTCTCTGTACCGTGTATTTATAGCTTCTATGCACCTTGTGCATGCAATGTTCACAATGCCTCTACATGCTAACTCCATGTCATTATCCTCCACCTCTCGAGTGCTCTGTCTGATCAACATCGTGACTCTTCAGCTTCTTTGGTGGTTTTCCCCGCATGTCCAGCATCACTGTAAGTTATACTGAGATTCCTCAGCCTCTCTGGCAGTTTAATACTCTTCGTCTTCTCTGTGACAGTCGAACTCACTTTCTCTATTTTAGTTACAGGCCTCAATGCTCATCAGCTATCAATCGCCTCCATGAACATCTTCATTCCTCTCAGAGACTCTTCACCTCCTCTGTCAGTCATCTTGAAGTGTCTTCGCATCCTCTCGTAGAAACCATCAATGGTTTCTAGCAGTTTCACTGTGTCGTGCACCAGTAGCCCTCAGATCTCCTTCAGGTTAATCTACCCCATTGGATGAGATTTATTAATCTTTCCTTTAAATCGAGTTTCATCATTTCGGCATTCCTGTTGCATTGTGTTCTTGCCTCTCCAAGTCGCGATTTGTGAAACTCCGATATGGAGTTTGATCAACGATCCAGATCTGATCTCTATTCAATGGCTGCGATTAAATCACGATTTCGCATATCGCGATATCGGGATTCCTGATGTCAATAATCTTTGACATGTCCAACTCTTGATCCCCGATGCCTCTCTATTGACTGGAATCAATGGTCCAGATCAAAGCTTGATCTGACAGCTCATATTACATCGTGATTTCACATATCGTGAAATCGGGATTCCTGTGGTGAATGTTCTTTGACAACTTCAACACTCAATCCTCGAGACTCTGACGTGGTGTCCATCTGCTGACGTCACATGTGGATTGACACGTGTTGAATACTGCCACATGTCACTCTGATTCATGACTTACATGTGCCTGAAATGTTGAATCAGTTTGACACTTTTCAGTACCTGGTTGTGCCACGTGTTTCTAGATGACACGGTCTGCTAACATGAGTCGCATTGACGATCTAGATCACATCTTGATCTGATGGTTCAAATTATGCCGGGATTTTTCATATCGAGAAATCAGGATTCCTGTTGCATTGTTTCTTTGACATTTCCATCATGCGATCCTCAAAACTATGACAGGGAGTCAGATCAACGGTTTAGATGTGATCTTGAATTAATGGCTCATATTACGCCTCTAACTTCAATTATCCCTCTGGCTAAGCTCGTGGTCCATGTGACCTCCCCCTATATGACCACAGCCAAACCTCCTCATCGGGGTTTCAGACTTTTCAATGTCGAAACATGTATGTCCTCAGGATTCACGATCCCTTGAATCCCGACGCTCTCTTTACGCACTAGCTCTCCTAGCTAGGCTCCTGGCCCATATGACCATTATCCCCATGACTGCAGTCTTACAACTCATCGGGGTTTCGATATTTTCAATTCCACAATGCATTGACTCATGGGATTCTCGATATGTGAAACCTCGATGAGTCAACCCTCCTTTTGGGATTTCACCTTAGATTTTCCTGATGGTAAACCTCGTGCATCTCCTGTCCGATCTGACGACTGATGGGATTTCTGAATGAGATCCAATAGTTCTCGATATCTCCCTTCTGTAGGCTTCTCTTAAGCTCCTCCTGGATGTAGAAACGAACGGTCCAGATCTTCTTCTTTAGCCGATCTGACGGCAGCTGTGCTCCCTCCTAAGCTTTGCACACTTTCCTCCCAACCTTGGGAGAATTACAAGTTCTCAGAGGCCTCGACCTTTGTCTTCCTTCTCCTCTGCAAACTCCTGTATCTTGAACTTTGTTCCACGCATTCTCCTCGACATTGTTCCTCCTGAGCTTTCACTTCTGAATCCCATTTTTCCATCGATGCACACTATGATCCTGCCATCTTCACTCTTGTACTTGCCATCAATGACAAGCATATGCTACCTATTAAACATTTTCCAACAAAGAGAAGTTAAGAGAGAATGTGAAGAAGTGTTTGATAAACTAGATACAAAAACACTGGGCATTGGTAAAGGTGACTGTATCGGGATATTAGGAAAGATCAATTTTGCAAGGCATCAACTACATATCGAGGAGAGTTGTAATGAATCCCAACTCGAGATTTCACAACTGAAACAACTTGACATCACCCAAATAGATATGTGGCTAATAAATTTGAATCTACTGTTGCAGTCAACAAAATTTGAAAAGGGAAAGATTGAAGACAGGATGCCCCAAATTCAGAGGAAGTTGTATATGTGTGAAGCAAAGGATACGACAGAACCTTCCAATATTTTGGTGCAGTTTCTAGACAGGTGCATCGAGTGTTATGGACTAGGTGAAGGAAACACTTCAAAGAAATGATGAAGTAATGCATGTATGCTCATTTTTGTCCAACTGTTAGAAAAGTAAAAGTAACCGAGAAAACGGTTCAAATTTGTATTCTATAATCGTAGCACTGAGGAGATTAGGAGAATACCAACCGTCTAGGGTTGATGATTTTCTTTGTATAAATACAATTTTGAAAGAGATACTAGGGGCTTTTTTTTTGGCCGATTGTAGAAGAGAATTTTTTTTTCCAGAATTAATACAAATGCAAAATTGAAGACTCCAGATCCCATCAAGTTTGAGTTATGTGTTCCTCTATTATTTCATATTTAAAATCATTTCTTACATATATTTTATGGATGCTTAGCTACAATTTAGTACAACCTCTACTGTGGTGATTTATTATTTTAGTCATCTAATCGTTTACAACTTTTCCTTGATATCGACTATCAGTAGGTACAAGACCTGTGAATTACTTAGATTTCTATATCTTATATTTCATTAAAGTTTCTCTTGTTTATTTTATTTTTCTATCACAAAGTGAGATTCTTCCTTGGTTGATGCCTCACCTTGTTCCACAGCTTTATGTTTTCTTTCATTTCATGCATGGTTTTCATTTTAACTCAGATACGGGAAACGACCTTTGATTTTGTTATACTATTAATTCAAAATTTTGGGAATGTTTCTTACATAATATAAATAGAAACATAAAACTAAAAAACAACAAGTCTTTAAAACTCTTTTTCCTCCATGACTATACCTATTACGAGACAACCCAATATCAAACCCGGTCTTACAAACCAAACCAGTATCGCTTTAACTGTTTTTAACACTATCTTAAAAACTACTACCACCCGGGTTGAACTTGAACATTCATGGGCATCTATTGAGCAAGACATTAGTGTCTAGGATCAATTGGAAGCTAGAAAAAGACAACTCAGAAATCAGCCATAGCTCCTTTTCCCTTAAGAATGTCCTTCCTGTCTTTATATCATAGACCCTCTTATTTTCGAATGCCTAGACTTCATACTTTCTAGCCTTAAGTATAAACTCTGGAACAACATGAAGAATGTAAGATAAAGATAAACAGATATCGTTGCATCTATCTTATATTTTCTAAGCTAGGTAGTGCATATTCTTTGTTTGTATCTACCTTTTATTCCATGCAAGAGGCTCTAGGGAAATCTTATCAAAAACTCAGTCTTGAGAACTTTTTTGATGCTTTGAATTGAGAGAAAGATAAGCTAGTACAACTTGGAGTGATCAATACTGCAGGTACCTTCAACAAAGCCTTAGTTGTCCATTAGAAAGATAAAACCAAGAATCCCAAGAAGAAACATCCTCGCCACAACAACAAGCAATATAAGGGTCCTAAAGCCACTCAAACAACTTCCTCTCCTAATGGAGATAAAGGAGCAAAATATAAAAATAAGAAGACTAACAGACATTGCAACTTTTGTGATAAATATGGTCATGATGAGTCCAAATGTTTCAACAAGATGGCAGATTTAGAAGCAATGATGAAGAAGCACAACATCATTATTGATTCTACTTTTTCTTCTTCTTCTCATGGACATGCACTTTTAGCTTTAGGTTTCTCCTTCAATACAACTTCTACTTCTACTTTTGATGAGTGGCTTATTGATTCTGGAGCATCTTATCATATGGCTAATGATAGATACATTTTTTCTTCTCTAAATGAATGTAACACCAAGAAAATATTTGTTGGTGATAGATCTCTCATTGTTGAAGGATGTGAAAAAGTTCAAGTAGAAAATGGTCATTTCAATGATGTCTTATGTGTTCCAAGTCTTTCTTGTAACCTTCTATCAGTATATCAAATCACTCATTTAGGTGAAGGTAAAACCATAGAGTTTTCACCTCACCAAGTTGTAATCAAGGATATAAAAGATCCTAAGAATATTCTTGCAACTGAAATTGTTGATGATATTACCAAGTTTTACAAGTTTGAAAACTTTGGGTCATCATATTTTTCATCAATTTTCATTGCTCATAGCAATGAATTGAGCAAACTTTGGCATGAGTGTTTTGTTCATCTAAACTATCGCTCATTGCAGCAACTATGTAATCAATAGATGGTGACTAGTCTTCCTCTTGTTTCATGCAGAGATGGTGTTTGTACCAGTTTTGTTCTTGGAAAACATCATTGAGATAGTTTTGACAATCATGCCTCTTGGCATGCCTTGGGCCCTTTGCAACTTGTTCACAGTGATTTGTGTGGTCCACTTTCTTCTCCTTCTTTTTCTAGGTGCAAGTATTTCTTAACTTTCATTGATGACTTTTCCAGACATACTTGGGTTTACTTCTTAAAACTTAAGAGCAAAGTTTTTGACAAGTTTTTGGCCTACAAGGACCTTGTAGAAAATAAATCTGGACATCAAATTCAAAGGTTAAGAACAGATAATGGAGAAGAATATGTGAACAATAATTTTACAAGTTACTACACTACACATGGCATCCAAATGCAACACACTATTCAACAAAATGATGTTGTTGAGAGAAAGAACCGCACATTAAAAGAAATGGCTAATTGTATGAACCAATCTAAGGGATTAAGTCTAAAGTATTGGGAAAAAGAAATCAACTGTGCAAATCACATAGTAAATATCACTACCACAAAGGCTCTTAAAAATATAACATTGGAAGAAGATTGGACTAAAATTAAACCAGATGTAAGTCACTTCCTTGTATTTGACAGTATAGCATGGGCTCACATTCCTGATGAGAAAAGGAAAGCATTGCAGCCTAAAAGTGAGAATTATATATTTGTTGGTTATTCTGAAGATGTCAAAGGTTACAGACTTCTTCAACCACATTGTAATGAAATTATTATTAGAAGAGATGTTAAACTTGATAAAAATATCTTGGCCTACAAGCCTAATTCGACACTTGTGCCTTCTTTGGCCTACGATCCTAATTCAATGATTGTTCCTTCTTCGACCTACGAGCCATCTTTGTCATTTTTTCCTTCTTTTGTTATGGTTTCTTCTTCAGATGATGACAGTGAGGATGAAAATCCACCTCCTCCTTCTCACCTTCCTCCAGATGAGTCCTTTAAACCTAAACCAGCATTGGCTCCACCGATTCCTAGATGGGTTCATTCAACATGAGAAGCAGCTGGTGATCTTGTAGGTGATCCTTTAGATCAGTGTCAGACACATTCACAGTTCTAGTGAGCCTCTTCTCTTTTGGCTCAAGTTTTAGAAACTCATGATCCATAGACATTTGCAGAAGCTTCAGGTCATCCAAATTGGGGTACAACAATGAATGAAGAGTATCGTTCTTTAATGGAAAATGATACTTGGGATCTTGTACCTCTTCCAAAAGGAAGAAAACTTGTCAGATTTAAATGGGTCTATAGAACTAAGTATGCATCAGATGGAAATGTTGAAATACACAAGGCTCGGTTAGTTTTTAAAGGATTTTCCCAAGTTGAAGGAATTGACTATAATGAAACCTTTGCCCCTGTAGCCAAAATGAATTCCATATTCCTTGTTCTTTCCCTTGCTTCCTCACATAAATGGGAGATCCATCAGATGGATGTTAAATCCGCCTTCTTGCACAGGGATTTGCAAGAAGAAATCTACATGGAACAACCTCATGGCTATGTCCAGAATGACTCTAGNAAAATTGAAGACTCCAGATCCCATCAAGTTTGAGTTATGTGTTCCTCTATTATTTCATATTTAAAATCATTTCTTACATATATTTTATGGATGCTTAGCTACAATTTAGTACAACCTCTACTGTGGTGATTTATTATTTTAGTCATCTAATCGTTTACAACTTTTCCTTGATATCGACTATCAGTAGGTACAAGACCTGTGAATTACTTAGATTTCTATATCTTATATTTCATTAAAGTTTCTCTTGTTTATTTTATTTTTCTATCACAAAGTGAGATTCTTCCTTGGTTGATGCCTCACCTTGTTCCACAGCTTTATGTTTTCTTTCATTTCATGCATGGTTTTCATTTTAACTCAGATACGGGAAACGACCTTTGATTTTGTTATACTATTAATTCAAAATTTTGGGAATGTTTCTTACATAATATAAATAGAAACATAAAACTAAAAAACAACAAGTCTTTAAAACTCTTTTTCCTCCATGACTATACCTATTACGAGACAACCCAATATCAAACCCGGTCTTACAAACCAAACCAGTATCGCTTTAACTGTTTTTAACACTATCTTAAAAACTACTACCACCCGGGTTGAACTTGAACATTCATGGGCATCTATTGAGCAAGACATTAGTGTCTAGGATCAATTGGAAGCTAGAAAAAGACAACTCAGAAATCAGCCATAGCTCCTTTTCCCTTAAGAATGTCCTTCCTGTCTTTATATCATAGACCCTCTTATTTTCGAATGCCTAGACTTCATACTTTCTAGCCTTAAGTATAAACTCTGGAACAACATGAAGAATGTAAGATAAAGATAAACAGATATCGTTGCATCTATCTTATATTTTCTAAGCTAGGTAGTGCATATTCTTTGTTTGTATCTACCTTTTATTCCATGCAAGAGGCTCTAGGGAAATCTTATCAAAAACTCAGTCTTGAGAACTTTTTTGATGCTTTGAATTGAGAGAAAGATAAGCTAGTACAACTTGGAGTGATCAATACTGCAGGTACCTTCAACAAAGCCTTAGTTGTCCATTAGAAAGATAAAACCAAGAATCCCAAGAAGAAACATCCTCGCCACAACAACAAGCAATATAAGGGTCCTAAAGCCACTCAAACAACTTCCTCTCCTAATGGAGATAAAGGAGCAAAATATAAAAATAAGAAGACTAACAGACATTGCAACTTTTGTGATAAATATGGTCATGATGAGTCCAAATGTTTCAACAAGATGGCAGATTTAGAAGCAATGATGAAGAAGCACAACATCATTATTGATTCTACTTTTTCTTCTTCTTCTCATGGACATGCACTTTTAGCTTTAGGTTTCTCCTTCAATACAACTTCTACTTCTACTTCTGATGAGTGGCTTATTGATTCTGGAGCATCTTATCATAAGGCTAAGGATAGATACATTTTTTCTTCTCTAAATGAATGTAACACCAAGAAAATATTTGTTGGTGATAGATATCTCATTGTTGAAGGATGTGAAAAATTTCAAGTAGAAAATGGCCATTTCAATGATGTCTTATGTGTTCCAAGTCCTTCTTGTAACCTTCTATCAGTATATCAAATCACTCATTTAGGTGAAGGTAAAACCGTAGAGTTTTCACCTCACCAAGTTGTAATCAAGGATATAAAAGATCCTAAGAATATTCTTGCAACTGGAATTGTTGATGATATTACCAAGTTTTACAAGTTTGAAAACTTTGGGTCATCATCTTTTTCATCAATTTTCATTGCTCATAGCAATGACTTGAGCAAACTTTGGCATGAGTGTTTTGTTCATCTAAACTATCGCTCATTGAAGCAACTATGTAATCAACAGATGGTGACTAGTCTTCCTCTTGTTTCATGCAGATATGGTGTTTGTACCGGTTTTGTTCTTGGAAAACATCATTGAGATAGTTTTGACAATCGTGCCTCTTGGCATGCCTCGGGCCCTTTGCAACTTGTTCACAGTGATTTGTTTGGTCCACTTTATTCTCCTTCTTTTTCTAGGTGCAAGTATTTCTTAACTTTCATTGATGACTTTTCCAGACATACTTGGGTTTACTTCTTAAAACTTAAGAGCAATTTTTTTGACAATTTTTTGGCCTACAAGGACCTTGTAGAAAATAAATCTGGACATCAAATTCAAAGGTTAAGAACAGATAATGGAGAAGAATATGTGAACAATAATTTTACAAGTTACTACACTACACATGGCATCCAAATGCAACACACTATTCAACAAAATGATGTTGTTGAGAGAAAGAACCGCACATTAAAAGAAATGGCTAATTGTATGAACCAATCTAAGGGATTAAGTCTAAAGTATTGGGAAAAAGAAATCAACTGTGCAAATCACATAGTAAATATCACTACCACAAAGGCTCTTAAAAATATAACATTGGAAGAAGATTGGACTAAAATTAAACCAGATGTAAGTCACTTCCTTGTATTTGACAGTATAGCATGGGCTCACATTCCTGATGAGAAAAGGAAAGCATTGCAGCCTAAAAGTGAGAATTATATATTTGTTGGTTATTCTGAAGATGTCAAAGGTTACAGACTTCTTCAACCACATTGTAATGAAATTATTATTAGAAGAGATGTTAAACTTGATAAAAATATCTTGGCCTACAAGCCTAATTCGACACTTGTGCCTTCTTTGGCCTACGATCCTAATTCAATGATTGTTCCTTCTTCGACCTACGAGCCATCTTTGTCATTTTTTCCTTCTTTTGTTATGGTTTCTTCTTCAGATGATGACAGTGAGGATGAAAATCCACCTCCTCCTTCTCACCTTCCTCCAGATGAGTCCTTTAAACCTAAACCAGCATTGGCTCCACCGATTCCTAGATGGGTTCATTCAACATGAGAAGCAGCTGGTGATCTTGTAGGTGATCCTTTAGATCAGTGTCAGACACATTCACAGTTCTAGTGAGCCTCTTCTCTTTTGGCTCAAGTTTTAGAAACTCATGATCCATAGACATTTGCAGAAGCTTCAGGTCATCCAAATTGGGGTACAACAATGAATGAAGAGTATCGTTCTTTAATGGAAAATGATACTTGGGATCTTGTACCTCTTCCAAAAGGAAGAAAACTTGTCAGATTTAAATGGGTCTATAGAACTAAGTATGCATCAGATGGAAATGTTGAAATACACAAGGCTCGGTTAGTTTTTAAAGGATTTTCCCAAGTTGAAGGAATTGACTATAATGAAACCTTTGCCCCTGTAGCCAAAATGAATTCCATATTCCTTGTTCTTTCCCTTGCTTCCTCACATAAATGGGAGATCCATCAGATGGATGTTAAATCCGCCTTCTTGCACAGGGATTTGCAAGAAGAAATCTACATGGAACAACCTCATGGCTATGTCCAGAATGACTCTAGCCTTATTTGTTCCTAATGTCCAGAATGACCACTGGATTCTCTAGATGCCATTTTGATCCTAATGTCTATACCAAGAAAGTAGAAATCCTTCTCACAATCCTTGTCCTTTATGTTGATGACCTTATCCTTACTGGTAGTGACTCAAAACTTTTAAACCATGTGAAAACCAGCCTTAAGAAGAAATTTGAAATGACAGACTTAGGATTTTTGCAGTATTTCCTTGGCCTCCAAGTTTTGCAAACCAATGAAGGAATTTTTATTTCCTAGTCTAAGTTTTCTTGTGACCTTATTCGTCGCTTTCACATGGACGATTGTAAACATGCCCCTTCTCCCTTCCAGTATGGATTCAAGCTTACTACCACTTGTACTTTTATCAAATTTGATGCCACCCTGTACCTTCAATTAGTTGGTAGCCTCTTATACTTGACTCATACCCATCCTAATCTTTCCTTTGATGTTGGTCTTGTTTCCTGGTATATGTAAACACCCCATGAAATCCATTGGAAAGAAACTAAAATGATACTTTTCTATGTCCATGGTACAGTTCAGTTCACGATACATACATTTCAGGGGGGACTCCTTTATTGGTTGGTCTCACTAATTCAGATTGGGCTGATGATCTTGATGATCAAAACTCTACTGCAGGTTATGATCAAAATTCACTTGGGCCTGTAAGAAACAACATGCTATTTCACTTTCTTCAGGAGAAGTAGAATACCGAGTAGTGGTAAATGTCAGTCATGAATCCTTGTGTCTTCAACAGATCCTTTCAGAGTTTGGATTTCAACAACAACATCTGACCAACCTTTGATTTGGCAATCAGAGTGCCATCAAGATCGCCAAATACCCAGTTCAACATCAGTGTAGAAAACACATCGAGCTACACATGCACTTCATCAGAAATCTCATTCATGATCAAGTTATTGAAGTTCTCTTTTTCCCTACAGAAGATCAAGTTGTAGACATTTTCACAAAGTGTCTTATAGAAGTGAAGTTTTCCAAACTTTGATCTATGTTAGGAGTTCAGGAAGTTGTCATTAAGGGGGGATAGGCTCTAATGCCTCCTTCCTTCTCCTATTGTGTCACCATTGTAAATCCTTCAATCCTATCCCAATTTGTTCTTAAGGGGGGATGTTAGCATATTTAGACACTTAGGAGTTAGTTAAGGTCTACTTGGTCTAATGTGTCATTGGGTAAAAGTGTGTTTCTTAGTATGTTTCTTTAGTAGGCATTAGTATGCATTTGTAGTNCCTCACATAAATGGGAGATCCATCAGATGGATGTTAAATCCGCCTTCTTGCACAGGGATTTGCAAGAAGAAATCTACATGGAACAACCTCATGGCTATGTCCAGAATGACTCTAGACTTATTTGTCTCCTTAGGAAATCTCTTTATGGTCTCAAGTAAGCTCCCTGAGCTTGGTATGCCAAAATGGACAACTTTCTTATTACCACTAGATTTTCTAGATGCCATTTTGATCCTAATGTCTATACCAAGAAAGTAGAAATCCTTCTCACAATCCTTGTCCTTTATGTTGATGACCTTATCCTTACTGGTAGTGACTCAAAAATTTTAAACCATGTGAAAACCAGCCTTAAGAAGAAATTTGAAATGACAGACTTAGGATTTTTGCACTATTTCCTTGGCCTCCAACTTTTGCAAACCAATGAAGGAATTTTTATTTCCTAGTCTAAGTTTTCTTGTGACCTTATTCGTCGCTTTCACATGGACGATTGTAAACATGCCCCTTCTCCCTTCCAGTATGGATTCAAGCTTACTGCCACTTGTACTTTTATCAAAGTTGATGCCACCCTGTACCTTCAATTAGTTGGTAGCCTCTTATACTTGACTCATACCCATCCTAATATTTCCTTTGATGTTGGTCTTATTTCCCGGTATATGTAAACACCCCATGAAATCCATTGCAAAGAAACTAAAAGGATACTTTTCTATGTCCATGGTACAGTTCAGTTCACGATACATACATTTCAGGGGGGACTCCTTTATTGGTTGGTCTCACTGATTCAGATTGGGATGATGACCTTGATGATCAAAATTCTACTGTAGGTTATGATCAAAATTCACTTGGGCCTGTAAGAAACAACATGCTATTTCACTTTCTTCAGGAGAAGTAGAATACCGAGTAGTGGTAAATGTCAATCATGAATCCTTGTGTCTTCAACAGATCCTTTCAGAGTTTGGATTTCAACAACAACATCCGACCAACCTTTGATCTGGCAATCAGAGTGCCATCAAGATTGCCAAATACCCAGTTCAACATCAGTGTAGAAAACACATCAAGCTACACATGCACTTCATCGGAAATCTCATTCATGATCAAGTTATTGAAGTTCTCTTTTTCCCTACAGAAGATCAAGTTGTAGACATTTTCACAAAGTGTCTTATAGAAGTGAAGTTTTCCAAACTTCGATCTATGTTAGGAGTTCAAGAAGTTGTCATTAAGGGGGGATAGGCTCTAATGCCTCCTTCCTTCTCCTATTGTGTCACCATTGTAAATCCTTCAATCCTATACCAATTTGTTCTTAAGGGGGGGATTTTAGCATATTTAGACACTTAGGAGTTAGTTAAGGTCTACTTGGTCTAATGTGTCATTGGGTAAAAGTGTGTTTCTTAGTATGTTTCTTTAGTAGGCATTAGTATGCATTTGTAGTTAGGAATATGACAGTCACAATATGTTCCCGACATAGAGTGATCTGACGATTCATACTCTCCTTGATCTTAAAGACCATTGATCCATGGATTAACACCCGATTGGTCCATGATCTCTATTTAAAGAGCATGGAAGGTCATTTTACGATGATCGATTGTGAGAAACTATCTTGTAAAATATATTTGTAATCTTTTTCTTTTTCATTAATAAACTGTTCCAAGTGTCCACATTGGTTGGTGTCATGGATGTTTCCCCGTAGGGGTTTTACCACGTGAAAACATCGGTGTGTTGATATTTGATCTAGTTATGTGAGTGGTTATTGAAGGTGGTCATCCTCTATTGGAATACCTATGTTTTCTAACAACATGTACCATAAACAAGTGAATCAACCATGCACCAAACTGTACCTCAACCTGTACCATGAATAAGTGCATCAACCATGCACCAAACCTGTACGAATAACATGTCACAAAANCCTTCAAATATATTAAAACTCATAACATTATACATCAAACAAACTTGGGTCCATTACCCAAACCTTTGTGCTACTAGAATTCACTATCGGACTTTCTCCAAGGGTTGACATCAATATATAATATCACTCTCCAATGGTTGACATCAATGAAAACCAACAATCCATACCAACTGTCCATCAACCTAAGCCAAATGTTTGACAAGTATAGAAGATCCCCATTGACTTCTTACTGGCAAGTCTTCTCTCATCGACTCTGACACATTGTTCTGAGAGAATGACCTAGAGTTGCACCCTGAGCCTATTTCCATCATTGATAGGTGACATTGCGCTCAACATATGACAAACGATCATTGGTCTCTAACTTAGTGGTTTCCCTTGTGTTTGACATCAACAACAATCATCACACATAGGGATTCGTGCAGTACCTTGGTTTCCATTCTTATGAACCTTCATCGATTCTTTCATTGAATCCTCACCTCTCAGATTTATAATGTATTTTGGCCATCACTTTCCCTTCTGAACTCACACATTAGGTGGCATCTATTATAGAAAACATTTCCACATCTATGCATTTGTGACATGGCCCAATCCTTTTCCCTGGCTTGGTAATAAAAATCCCAAATTCCCTCATCACAGTCACCTAAAAAACATGATTTTT
Organism: Picea glauca; assembly: GCA_000966675.3. Lineage (NCBI taxonomy): Eukaryota > Viridiplantae > Streptophyta > Pinopsida > Pinales > Pinaceae > Picea > Picea glauca. Next base: position 99,456 of record JZKD02S1183641.1, on the reverse strand, counting down.
TCTTATATCCACGGGTTTCCTTTGTGAAACACACAGACATTCGTGCCTTGCTATCTTGCAACTAGCAGATGCCCTAAAAAAAATTGGAAAATAAAATAATTCCAGATTTTCAACTAGGGTTTTCAGTTGGGCTCATTTCCCAACTTCCCTAAGCCCACACAAAACATAATTCAACCTCTTGAACCTATCAAGGATGGTATAAATGCACAATTTTGGGTGTGGATGAAAATTAAGAAGAAAAAATATGCAAGATCATGCTGGCAAATTTTAGCAAGCTTCCCTAAACTCCTTCATTCTCTGAGTAGCATCCCATACCTAGAAACTCCTTTTCCAATGTTCCTTCCTTCTCTATATAGATACAGGGTATGTTCATATCCCTGTTGATTTATCCAAGGACGAGCCTCATTGCTGAGTTGACGCTTGAAGGTCTTTGGAGAAACCTAGGGAAGTTGACTCTGAACCAGTACTGAAGGTTGAATCAGGTTGTAACTACCTTTCTCACATTGTTTTCAATAGAAGAGTTATCTTTCCCTCCTATTGTGAATTTATTGGTTCATTGTAATATTATATGATAATGTATTTTATATATGGTTGAATATATGCACATGATATATGTTATTTGAATGTATAACTACCTTGTAGCATTCTAGTCTTGGATTCCTATTACAGGCTAGTTCCGAAAGAGATTAGGATTACTTTAATAAGACAGAGAGGGGACTGACATCAAGAAAAAGATTCAAGGTGTCAAGCCTCTCTCTCTCTCTCAAAGAAGTTGTTTCTTGTATGCATTGATATAGATGAGGGTAGGTTATGTCTTCTAAATTCAGTCTTTCTCTACTATGATTTGAACCAAGGTCACAGGGAAAAAATCCCTTAATCAATGGAATATTATAATAATTTGAAACTAATATCTTTATGACCATAATTGATACATTTGTAACATTTGATGTTGTAATCTAGTAGTTGAGAAAATGAATTGTAGTTTCTACTCCTTTGATTTATACTAGACTTGTTGTTGCTATGGCCATATCCATGAACACTTTTATCATAGTTCTTTTTATAAGCTTTACAGTATAATGCTTTATGCCCAAAATTATGACAAGAAAAACAATAGACAAGAAAGAGATGTTGATACATTTTTGGAGGAGCTCTTCTTAGAGTAGTATTTATTCTATACTCATTATTTTTGGAGAGAGTGCAGATATCTATTGAGTAGAGTCGTTATTTATCTGGTTCTTTTCTCTTTTGAAGGAGCTATGAAGGGTAGCTTCATAAGTCTTTGGAATTTTATCACTTTTTTTTATTTAAGATTTTAAGCATTTATTAGTTTCCTTGTGATCATAACCCACTCCATCCTTATTACTTGATGGTATTTGACTGTTAAGGATGTCATTGTTGATACTGAGAGGGGGATGAATCAGTATCAAGTACAATTTAAAAAAAAGTTCAACTTATACTTAAACCATTCAATTATATCCAATGAGCAATGAACAATAGTATAAGAGTTACACCAATACACCATGCACAATATATGAGAAATAATAAATAGTTTTTCTTCAAGGGGAGTAATGACGTCCAAAGGTAGCTACATCTTCCAAATGTAGAGGGAGGGATAAAACTCCAAGAGGAATATACAATCCTCCAATATCAAGAGAGATTTGAACTCTCCTTCCTTGCCCCTTCCTTCCACCCAAGAATATATGAGAGATAATAAAACTTTACATTAAATCATCACCATCAACCAATCATCACATAGAACCTAATAATGCTTCCTGAGACNCCTTCAAATATATTAAAACTCATAACATTATACATCAAACAAACTTGGGTCCATTACCCAAACCTTTGTGCTACTAGAATTCACTATCGGACTTTCTCCAAGGGTTGACATCAATCTATAATATCACTCTCCAATGGTTGACATCAATGAAAACCAACAATCCATACCAACTATCCATCAACCTAAGCCAAATGTTTGACAAGTATAGAAGGTCCCCATTGACTTCTTGCTGGCAAGTCTTCTCTCATCGACTCTAACACATTGTTCTGAGAGAATGACCTAGAGTTGCACCTTGAGCCTATTTCCATCATTGATAGGTGACATTGCGCTCAACATATGACAAACGATCATTGGTCTCTAACTTAGTGGTTTCCCTTGTGTTTGACATCAACAACAATCATCACACATAGGGATTCGTGCAGTACCTTGGTTTCCATTCTTATGAACCTTCATCGATTCTTTCATTGAATCCTCACCTCTCAGATTTATAATGTATTTTGGCCATCACTTTCCCTTCTGAACTCACACATTAGGTGGCATCTATTATAGAAAACATTTCCACATCTATGCATTTGTGACATGGCCCAATCCTTTTCCCTGGCTTGGTAATAAAAATCCCAAATTCCCTCATCACAGTCACCTAAAAAACATGAATTTTTCTTATATCCATGGGATTCCTTTGTGCAACACACAGACATTCGTACCTTGCTAGCTTGCAACTAGCAGATGCCCTAAAAAAAATTGAAAAATAAAATAATTCCAGATTTTCAACTAGGGTTTTCAGTTGGGCTCATTTCCCAACTTCCCTAAGCCCACACAAAACATAATTCAACCTCTTAAACCTATCAAGGATGGTATAAATGCACAATTTTGGGTGTGGATGAAAATGAAGAAGAAAAAATTTGCAAGATCATGCTGGCAAATTTTAGCAAGCTTCCCTAAACTCCTTCATTCTCTGAGTAGCATCTCGTACCTAGAAACTCCTTTTCCAATGTTCCTTCCTTCTCTATATAGATACAGGGTATGTTCATATCCCTATTGATTTATCCAAGGATGAGCCTCACTGCTGAGTTGACACTTGAAGGTCTTTGGAGAAACCCAGGAAAGTTGACTCTGAACCAGTACTAAAGGTTGAATAAGGTTGTAACTACCTTTCTCACATTGTTTTCAATAGAAGAGTTATATTTCCCTCCTATTGTGAATTTATTGGTTCATTGTAATGTTATATGATAATGTATTTTATATATGGTTGAATATATGCACATGATATATGTTATTTGAATGTATAACTACCTTGTAGCATTCTAGTCTTGGTTTCCTATTACAAGCTAGTTCCGAAAGAGATTAGGATTACTTTAATAAGAGAGAGGGGGGATTGACATCAAGCAAAAGATTCAAGGTGTCAAGCCTCTCTCTCTCTCTCTCTCTCTCTCTCTCTCTCTCTCTCTCTCAAAGAAGTTGTTTCTTGTATGCATTGATATAGATGAGGGTAGGTTATGTCTTCTAAATTCAGTCTTTCTCTACTATGATTTGACCCAAGGTCATAGGGAAAAAATCCCTTAATCAATGGAATATTATAATAATTTGAAATTAATAGCTTTATGACCATAATTGATACATTTGTAACATTTGATGTTGTAATATAGTAGTTGAGAAAATGAATTGTAGTTTCTACTCCTTTGATTTATACTAGACTTGTTGTTGCTATGGCCATATCCATGAACAATTTTATGATAGTTCTTTTTATAAGCTTTACAGTATAATGCTTTATGCCCAAAATTATGACAAGAAAAACAATAGCCAAGAAAGAGATGTTGATACATTTTTGGAGGATCTCTTCTTAGAGTAGTATTTATTCTATACTCATTATTTTTGGAGAGAGTGCAGATATCTATTGAGTAGAGTCATTATTTATCTGGTTCTTTTCTCTTTTGAAGGAGCTATGAAGGGTAGCTTCATAAGTATTTGGATTTTTATCACTTTTTTTTATTTAAGATTTTAAGCATTTATTAGTTTCCTTGTGATCATAACCCACTCCATCCTTATTACTTGATGGTATTTGACTGTTAAGGATGTCATTGTTGATACTGAGAGGGGGATGAATCAACATCAAGTACAATTTAAAAAAAAGTTCAACTTATACTTAAACCATTCAATTATATACAATGAGCAATGAACAATAGTATAAGAGTTACACCAATACACCATGCACAATATATGAGAAATAATCAATAGTTTTTCTTCAAGGGAAGTAATGACGTCCAAAGGTAGCTACATCTTCCAAATGTAGAGGGAGGGATAAAACTCCAAGCGGAATATACAATCCTCCAATATCAAGAGAAATTTGAACTCTCCTTCCTTGCCCCTTCCTTCCACCCAAGAATATATGAGAGATAATAAAACTTTACATTAAAATATCACCATCAACCAATCATCACATAGAACCTAATAATTCTTCCTGAGACTTCTTCAATTTCTGCAATTCATCAATTCTTGGAGTACTCTGATCCTGTAGATAATATTACTCAATGTATTCCCTGAAACTCCTCCAATTTTCACTTCTTGAATCCTTCCCAAAAAAAGGTTATAGAAAGAATGGTAGACTTTATTCAATTCTGGTCTATTCAGAAGACCTAACTTGTATAGCATGCCCCGTGCTCAATATTTAACATCCGATTCTAAAAATCACACAAAAGAAAGTACAGTCCATACTCTTTCCAATGGAAGTGGTTCCACTTCATTTGTATTCTTTATGAAGAAGTTATGATTGTTTTACCCGGAACACTTGATTATTGACTAGCCTCAAGACTGGTCACAAACCCTATCTTCCACAGAGTGTATCTCCATAATTATAGTGAATCAAGAGCTATAATTTTTACCATAGGTACCTTGATATGTATTATCAATACCATAGCAATTTCACCATCTGAATCGTTCTAGAAAAAAAGTTATAGCAAAAATGGTAAGATGACATGAAAATAACATACCTTAGAACACATCACCAAAAGACTTCATCCTCCCTTGAAATCCAGCCTTCTTTTCTTCTTATTACCTCTAAAATTTGAATTGTATAAAATGAATGTATAATGATGTTTATTTATACCATTTATGTCACTTCCTTTTAACATTAGGTCTGACCTGCCACTTTTTTATTTTGTAATTCTTTTCTTTAAGTATCTTCAGGGCCTACATGTACTTCCTTCTTCAAGTCACTTTGTCATCTTCAAAAATTCATTTCTCCTCAACCATGAGGATCCACGTGACATGCCACATACCACTAGAA
>JZKD02S1183641.1:64465-84880 GCA_000966675.3 Picea glauca | reverse complement strand
CACTTCCACCTAACTTTTCAACTTTTGTTATTTATTAAAGTCATATTTATATTTAGTCCACTTTCATTTCCACTTTTGCGTAAAATTTGTTTCCACTTTTGTATTTATTAAAGTGATACCAAGGTCACATTTATATTTAATCACTTACTAACCTTTGAAATCAATGACAATTTATTCAACAATTGATCACCTAAGTGGGTCTAACCATTGGTGATTCTTGGAAATTGTTTGGGTTTGAAGGGTCATCCAACATTGGCTTGGAAAAAATGATGACCAAAACTTTCTATGAAATATTGACTACCATTTTGATCTGACAGACTCAAGGGTTCTCAATGTTGCATCAACAAATTTCCCTTTGACTACACTCTGAAATGATAGTGCACAAGAAAGTATTCAAGAGGGTGACTCACCAGTCATTATATTCATCACGATCCTGTATCAATAGAATATACAGTCACCAGGACAACTCGACTCAACCAGTGTAGTAATTGAAATTGTCTCATTCTTTTTTTTCATTCCTTCATTCTTTCAAAGAACTCGACCAAAGGATCCCCTATATTCAGATAGTCCACTACATTCCTATAAATCAATATTCTTGTATCTTTTACTACAACTCTATGTCATATTCCACTATGGTACTTTTTGTCTTCATGTTGACATCAATGCCAATATGATATTTCCATCAAGAATGTCTCCAAAAATATTTGGAAAATGATGAAGGTTTCTACAAGGAAGCAATGGGTGCATTTTTAGCGAATGTTTTAAGTTTAAGTGATCCACATAGAAAAGATAAAATATTCCTTCTAAAACTCGTATGAAACAAATCAATGATTGTTGGTTAAGGAGAATTAAATTTTTAAGGTAAATTATGTCTAAATATGATGTCATTAACACTAAAAGAGGTGATATGTTCTTAAAACTTCTTCATTTGACTAAGGAACTTGAAGGATGTCATTTAATTATGGACACAATGCTCTTATAAAAAGATTAGTTACAAGAACAATTGGAAACCTTAAAAGTTGTTTACGATAGTGAATTTAATGATTCAATTGCTTATTATGAAGAATAAGTGGAAATATGGTCAGTTCGGTATGTGAACAAGAATGAATATATCAAGGACACACTTTGTCAATTGAGCCTTGAATTAAAAGAACTATAAAATGAGTTATTTGAAACCAAGTCTAAACATGAAATAATGGTTTCTCCTATGAGGGAGTATATTGAACAATGGTTAAGGAAATACTTAGTTAAAATAACCAAATTGGATCAACAACAAGTCGGTAATATAGCTATGCCACTTCTAGCACAACATGAGACTATTAAAGACAACACAACAAGAATATAATGGTTTGTAATTTCCATTATAGTAAGTCATGTAGTCGCCTTGTTTTTCTTTCACCTTTTGTTTTTCCTCGATTAGTAGTCATTTTTCCTTTTTTCTTTCAGAATTCATGAAAACCAAAGCTTGAACCCTTACTGTCTCTTTTTTTGTCTTCTAGGTCTCTCTTTATTTTCATGGTCCACAAGAGCCCAATCCCATTCCTCTTTGAAGGGAAAATGAAATTTACTTTTCATGAATTCTTAGACAATATTATTTTTATTTCAAAAGATATCTATTATTTTTTGAGGTTCCTAGATAACTATTCAAGACACAACATTAACGATTTCTCAGAATTGAAATTTTAAGCATGAGTTTTCAAATGTGTGTCTATCAAATTTTTTTTGGATCTTAATGGAATGATCATTTAAATTTATCTGTCTTATGTGGTCCTTATATTATTTCCTTGTGCTGAATAAAGTGTCCTACGTTTTTGAATACTATGATGGAAATGAGACTATATGCTCTTTGGCTTTATAGTCTTGTATTATACTGTGAATATTTACTTTATGTGAGATACCTTGTCCTCTCTTAGGTACTCTTTGTATGTGAATAGTTGTTTCAAGAATAAGCTTGGTCCTATCTTAGGAATATTTTATATTCTTGTATATTATTAAAATATAGAGGAGTACCACCTATTTAAAAATATAGGGGGACTTTTCCTCTTGATGTTATATTCAATACCGTAAAACAATATTATAGATCAACATTTTTGGTGACCATAGTGGGGAATAGACAAAAATGCAGGTTTTGTAGAAAAAAAATTCAAATGAATCTACCAGAGCCCAAGAAACCTCAAATACAAGTTGGACTTAAAAATCAAAGAAGTATTCTACACTAGTTGTATGACCTAACTATCTGTAACAATCCTCCTCGTTACGACGATGAACCTCTTATAACAAGTGCAATTTTTTTATTTTTTTTTAAAGTGTGTGCGCATGTGTACAAGGGAAACAACCCATTCGAATCTGTGTCGCCACCCGACGACGAAAAAGACGCAAACCATGACAAACAAAATAAGACGACATGAGACGCACAACAATAACTACATGCATTTAACGATGATCAATCGACAATAAGTAAGACTGACTACCCGCCCGTCCTACCCTGCAATGGTTAGGACCTCCAAGACACATAAGCAATTCTCAAGCCTAGGTTCCCATCGATTTTAACCATTTAAGGTCTCAGGGATGGCGAATGTTCTGAGGAACATGGAGGTGTCTACATCCCACCCGACACAATCAATACCAAAACTAAAATGCTAAATCTACCAACATCAATGATTAACTAAGATTCGTTCTATCAACCAAATTCAATTAAACCAAGGGTGAGAGTAAACTTTACTGTAATTCATCACACATTAACTTTAATTAACCATGCATTACTAATCTAGTTCTAAATCAATCCATCATCATCAAGGTTTGTTAGTGCAATAGAACATAATTAAATTAATCATTCTATCTACAAGGCACAAGAAATCCGATTTACAACAGATCACAACAATCCAAGCATCTAGCTTAATCAACCGAGTCTGCAATCATCGATCTCATCATAGAATAATCTAGTTACAATGAGGATGGAAAAGTTTAATCACTCTAGATGGTCATGATTGCAGACCTAAATATCATTAATTAGAACAAGTTACTGTATCTTGACAAAATTATAAAGAAGATACAAGTAATGAATGCCTTGTAAGTATCCCATCTATATCAACTTGGTGTCAAATGTATGTAGTCTAGATCTATATGTACTAAGTATTTGAAGAAGTGTTAAATACATGTGTTAATGATATACAAAAATTAATGTAGATAAAATGGTGCTCTCAAAATAAAGTAAAATCATCCAATATCCCTCATAAGAATATTTCTTAAGGGTCACTTGTTAACTTATCAAGAAAGACTCTAAGATTCCTTCACCTTCCCAAAGTTAGTATATCATAATAACTTAAGGAGACAAGTCTTAAGGATAGTTATGGTTGATAAGTTGAATAATTGATAAAACATACATAAACACCAGGATTTCCAAGAGCATCTCCTCTACATATTAATTTATTATTGGACACGTAAATACATAATAATCCCAACAATTGACTACCCTAAAGGAAAAAGGTATCATCAGAAATAAATACTTAACCACAACAGGTTTTCCTTGGCAAAACCTTAATGTAAATAGTCGCAGTTGGAAGGCTCTAATTGATGCTAGGTCTTAGCTATTATGTTACCACTTTACAATTTCATTAAGAGTAATATGGATAAAGAAATAGTAACAATAATATGGGTAAAGAAATTAACCTGCTTGTTAATCGACTACACAACAAGTGGCTTTGCATAAAATGGTAAGAGTAATCTCATATAAGGACAACCGATAGATAATAGTGGTGTCAAAGGATCAACAACAATGGCTTAATGACATAAATTAAAGCTCCTTACATATTTCAGTAATAGTTATAAAACGCTATATCCATGGCTGCCAAAATCTGTCATCAATTATCGTGTCAGTCATAAAATCTTTCCATAGAAATTACCACCAGTCACGCCCTTGATAATCATTTCCCCTGTCATCCATTATTGCCATCCATTTCTGGAGCTGCAACCGGTACATCCAGAATATAACGCTCAAGATCGTTGTCATCACTAAAGCAACTGTTTCCTGTTGTTTTGCAAAGGAAAAAAAAATTGTGGACAACCAGAAAACAAACATTGCTAAGACTCCTTTAATATAAAGAAGGAAAAAGGGAAACGAGTGCATCCCACTACCCAAGCATGATACACTCGCAGCAGGTAAAAAAAAATTGAAGCTATCGTACATAGGCATGATTCAGCAGAGGTGAAGGAGTGATTCAACTTACAAGATACGTATATAGCAGGGGAATGGCTACGCAACCATACAGGAAATGAATCGTCGTGGCAAGGCTACACAGTCGATTCAGAGGCGCGAATGGCAGAGGGATGGACCTTACAACCGTTATACAATATGAACATGGATAAACCTTGCCAGTTAAAAAATGAAGAAAATGGTAAAAGTAAAAGCTCAATAAGAATTTGCCCAAAAGGGCCAATGAAAATTCGCACACAACGTCAATCGTTATCCATTCCAGTAAAATTTTAATCGCAGGAATAAATTAAATTTGGTTGAAATTGCAGGCATGAGAAAATTTACTGCCTAGAAATTTAATGCGGACATGGATCATTATAGTGTTTCCGATTAACGTGAGGCATAGCAATCTCAGCCCAAGTAAAATTAAATTTATTGATAGAGATAACATGTTTTTCATTCAGGTGTTCATTTTCAGCATACAACTTAGGGATGCAAATAGGGAGTGGACTCGTCTTAGAAATACAGCACAACAAACATAACTTCATTAACAATACCACAATCAGAATTTTCAGTAAAAATCTTTCATTCATTTTGAAAACATCAACTTCCATCATTAAGAGGTTTCATCAATAATACAATGAACAAAACTTTTGGAAAAATAAAATGCTTTCATTCAATTTGCAGACACGAGATTAATTAGTTTTTCAGCCAGAATACCCATCCAAATTTTTAGATGAGATAGAAAACGTCCGAGAAAATATAGCCACTAAGAGTCATGCAGAAGCAAGGATCCCAACCAAGGAAAAGTAGAAACCCAACCAGAACGCAGACCTTATACTTTTAGGCATTCAACGAATGGGAAAAAGCTCAAAACAAATTCATCCATTATTACTATGTAGAGACAAAAATGCAGAGAAAAATGGCCATCAACAGTCCCAGGGTTAAGTTGCGAGTGAGGTGATACAACACAGTGTCGGTTCAATCATAAAAATAAGAAACACAGAGATAAGAGCTTCGCCATCAGTTAAATTTCAAGGTAGTAAGATGCAGACAAGAAGGAATACGCAGAAATGTCCAGCAATATCTAACCATGAAAGAAAACGAGATAATACTATGTGTAAGCATGCCGACATCATTTAAAATCCACATTTAGATACAAGCATAAATTCCTAGTGCATTCTACTCCACAAAATAACAAGTGTACCTTTGCCTTTTCGCCTACTCCGAGTGTCGTCTGCGTGCTCTGCGCAACTCCTGCTCACCGACCGCCGAGACTACACCGGTACCTCCCAGCCAATCGCTAGGGGTAATCTGCTTCCCCCTTAGCCCCCTGAGCCGCAAAGGGTCCACACACTATCCAGATGGTAAGTCTAGCTCCCATCTTGCCTCGCAAGGCCGAGCCACCACTCCTATCCGAGTTGGTAAATCCCAACTCCCCACAAGTAATCAATAAAGTCACAAATATGTTAGCGTAATGTTACGCTAACAGCCAATCCCCCCTACTTCCTCCTCCTTCCTCTCTTTTATAGAGTTTTAGAACTTCCAAACTTTCCCTAAATCTCATTTAATTTAAGTTTTAATAAAAATCATCTAATAATTCTCCTTCGTACAAGTGTCATCCATCCCCTGCTTTCCTCCAATAATTATTTTCTTTAAATTAATAATTGTCTCATTTCCCTCACCCACCTAGAGTTACTCCTAAATTTACTCCTAGGTGTCCCTTAGATTCCTTTACAGGTTTTAAATACTTTCCCTAAAATGATGTTGCTAATTTAGTTCAAATTAGAAGGTTCTTTATTGAAGAATCGTTACTAAGTTGACCTCGCTTTTTACCATAAGTTCCCTTCTTTCCCTTATTATGTTTCCTCCATTCCTTAGTTTCCTAATTTTTATTATTCCCTTATTTCCCCTTTTTATTAGAGCCAAAAATGGCAGTTGCGCAAATTAATCTCTTTTCCTTTTTATTAAGAATTTAATATCTTTTACACTTTCACAAGTTAAACAATTAAATTCTTCTTTACAATTTTAAAACCACTGATTTGAATTAAAATCTCACTCTCTTCATTTTACCCCAAAACTTTTATGAATACTAAAACTATTACTTAAGTGGTTTTTAGTTTAATTTTTATTTTTTTTTATTTTTAAAGGGTATTTTTCTCAAGGTTAGGCAAAATTTTACCCCTAGAGAAGTTTTAGACTTAGGACTTAGATTCTGAACTAGGCGACATTTAATTAGGGTAGTTGTTTAAGAATTTCTTAATGTGTTAAATGTCTTAGGGCCATCTAGGTTTGTTCATTTATCATCATCAACGCGATGTGCCCTTTAGGATGCACTACGTGCTCCAAGGGTGCCACTCGCCTCTTTTGTTTCTTTTGCGCGACGTGCCCTTCAGGATGCACCACGTGCTCTAATGGTGCCACTCACTTCTTTTGTTTCTTTTGCACGACGTGCCCTTCAGGATGCACCACATGCTCCAAGGGTGCCACTCGCTTCTTTCGTTTCTTTTGTGCGACGTGCCCTTCAGGATGCACCACGTGCTCCAAGGGTGCCACTCGCCTCTTGACTAATTGGTCAATAACCCCTGGAGTCAACACTCCACCAGGTGAACTTGTGGGAGACTAAGGGATTCTAAGGAATAAGGTCCCCGCCTTATTGTGTGCCCCTTAGAGTCATCATGAGCGACTATCGTAGTTTTCCCTCACGGCATCATGGATCCTCTCGAACTAGGTAATCGTTAACCTACAGTTCGAGCCACAACGAGAGTGCTAGTAGGTTGTGGCAGGGCTGTTGTCCACACCTCTCCCTCAACCTCTTTGGTAATCATGTGTGGCCCCTTTACTCCATATGTGAGTCTAGTCAGCAAGCTATCATTAGCCATCATCATCAACAATCGTGTCAGAACATGTCCACATCATATCATATAATCAAATGTACTAAAATCATAGTAAAAATTCAACCCCAATAGCACACTCCCTGACTCGATCCAGAGTCCAAGGGGTTCTGTCGATGCCTCTGCATCCTCAAGGTCCAAAACCCTACACACTCAGTAAAACCGAGTCAATAGCACCTGTCTATGTCAATGCAGTAAACATCATGTCATTTATCATAACGCATCATAATCAAGGACAAATATTTTAATATCATAATAGTCCGGATCAATTGTGAGAAAGTGTCCTCAAAGAATAAGTTTTCTCAATGCGCCCGAGCGAGATGTTACATACACCCCCTCTTGGTCTAAACTTTGTCCCGAATTTTCATAGTATAAATGCCGAAATAAATGTATCACAGTATGATAAGTCTATCTATCAAACAAAAATGGAAACTGCTGGCGCATATCATATGTGTCCTCCCAGGTCATCGAGTGCGGACTATAATTGTCCCACTAGACCTTGACCTGATCTATCGTTTGACGTCGTAATGAGGAGGATCATTACACTATCACAACAACAAGTATTCATGAAGAAATCGAAAGAATGCGGGAATATATAGCTCTAGAAGAAGAAATAAAAATATCCTTGAGACAAATAAGACAACAATAAATCTTTAAAATATGGAATCATATAAAGGTCCATTAACAAGGAGTAAAAGTAAGAAACTTGAGATTCATCAAGAGAACCAAGACTCAACATCTGAATTTAGAATCATACCAATCATGGGTGATCAAGAAGAATAAATAAATTATGTTCCTAATGAATAAAGAGAAATAAACGACACACAAATAAATCCAAGAATGAGAGCCAAATCCAGTTCGCTAAATTTATAGGGAAAATAACATCAACTGCCAACTCTTCCTCAAGAAAGTTTACCTATTTTTTTGGTTGATGGGATTATGGATCTTGAAAATCATATGGATCAATTCCTTAGTATCTGTGACATTCATTTGATTGAACATAATGATGTAATGGTTAGATTTTTTTCTTCAAACTTTGATAAGCCCAGTCTATGACTAGTATCTTTCTCTCCCAACCCAATCAATTGACTTGTTTGATTATATAGAAGACATTTTCAAGACCATATATGCACAACATATTGTATATCATACTCTACTTACTCAATTCACCCAAATACATATTCAAAAGGGTAAAATAATGATGAATTTTAATTTACAATTTCTTAAGACACTAAATCAAATCCTAGATGAACAATGTCCAAATTCCCTTGTTATATTTGGATGTTACAAGAATTCTATTCCATAAAGCATGAACTATGCATTAATATCTTCAAAAATAAATACATTGAATGGAGCAATTCAAAAGGCAACAAAAATGGAAGAGTACATGTTGGAGACTAATGTTGATCCTGAAATTATCCTTGGGAAAGTACAAAGACAAATGAAAATTTTCACATTGTCATCCTAAGGACCATCTATCTCAAGGAGTATTGAAGGTTGAGAAATTGGGTGAGGAATTATTCAAGGCCTACCCCCTAATGTGAAATAATCTTGAATCTACTCAAGAAACTTGACCAAAAATAGAAATTGCTCAGATGAGTAGAACCAATCAACATATGCAGAATGAGATAAATCAACTCAAGAGGAGTGATAATCTCATTCCACCACATCAAAATATGATACCCCCACTATTGTATGAAAGAGGTAGAAATGATATAGATAAAATAATTGAATATCACATACCAAGAGCGCCCAGAGTCCCAAATCGAAATGTTATTGTACTAGAAGAAGTTATAGGAGAAGAAAATTATGTTCAAGACAGTGACCCTTTTGATCAAAGGATAATCAATGATCAAGATGAATTCTTGGAATCGGTCCAAATGGAATAACTTTCATCATATTTTCAGATTTTCGATGAACAAGAAGATTATGAATATACACAAGAAGATAATGTTGTTCAAACCAGAAATCAAGAAAATAAATTCGAGACAAAGGAACAATCAGAAAAAGAAGAGGAAAAATCCAATGTTCTAGAGCCAAGGAAACAAAAACTGATTGTTAATCATACAAATACATCATTGCAAATGAACTATAGTGTTGTTGATGAGTTAACTAAGCTATGGATTTCCTTTCTATTCATGGAGGTAGTTAAGATACTCCAACAAAGAGAGAAATTTTGGAATATTCTAGATGATACAAATTTAAGAATAGAGGCAACTGTGATAAACACAAGGAAACAACAAAATATCATGCCAACAAGACCAAGAGGAAGGTTCAACCATTTTACATATAATTAGAGAATCATGACTTTATGTTTCAAATTCTCTGGCGAATAGTGGAGCTAATAACAATTTCATGCCATTATCTATAATGGAAGATCTTGGAATGGAATGTACAAAGTACTATGAAACTAGTGAAAGTATATATGCCATTGATTCCAGAAAAGTACCATATTATGGAGAAATTAAATATTTGTGTACATGGATAAGTGCAGAACCCCACATCACAACTATATTTAATATCACATTTATGTAGTTGATCTACCTCCAATGTACGTTGTTTTCTTGGGTAGAGATTGGTGCTCAATGATTGGAGGATACATAATGAATGATGGGAGTTGCATGATGCTCCCAAACAAAGATGGAACAATGATCATAGTTCCTTGAGAACATAAAAAACTAGTATTGTTCATGAAAAAGGAAGATGAGATGATGAAAAACTATGTATACGTTAGAATTGGGAATTATGTCATTTTCAACACAAGGAAACTAAATTCTCCCACGAAAAATGTAGAAAATTATTTTCAAGGTTTTTGGAAAATGTCATTTGATGGTGCTTTCTCTAACTCTGGAATAGAAGTTGGTATTGTTTTTTAAAGTACTAAATTATGCATTTACCCACATGAAATCAGATTAGAGTTCCTCTGTACCAATAATTAAGTAGAGTATAACAAATTAATCCAAGGACTGACCTTGTCCCTTCAAATGCAAGTAAAATATCTAGTGGTGATTGGTGATTTGGAACTGGTTATCAATCACTTTTAAAATATATATAGAATGAAGAAAGAAAGATTGAAGAATTATGCAAGGAGAGTGTGGGAAATAATAGACTCTTTTAATTCTTTCAATATTTCTTTTGTACCTTGAGAAAAGAACCAAAAATTTGATTCATTGGCAGTGGTGACCTCCCTTTTCAATACAGATGATTCTCAAAATCAGAATACTTTTCATGTCAAAACAATTTTTCGACCATCAATACATGATAATCAAGAGTATTGTAAAGTTTTTAAAAACGACGAGCACAATGCAATTTTTTTTGTAAAATAGGAACCAACATCATCGGATATATTAGAACAAAGACAAAACTATCAAAAGGATATTCATGATCAAAGTATTGTTGTTCTTCCTAAAAATTATGTTAGTCTTGAATATATTTTCACAAGGGATGACCAAACAAATACCATGGACCCAATAGAGGAATATTCTATTACATAAGTTCAAGAGACACAAAAAATCAATATTAGAACAAGTGATGCCCCAAAGTACATAAATATTGGTACAAATTGTACCATTAAATATATTGAACAATATACTCTTCTTTTTGAATTTTTTTAGGAAATTTTTTCTTGGAGTTATGATGATTTAAAGGAATATGACAAATCTATTTTTCAACATGCTATACCACTCGAATAAGGATAAAAACCTTTTAAGAAAAAATTAAGAATGATAAATCCAAAATTGAATGCCTTAGTAAAAATGGAGTCGGAAAAATTGAAAAAAGTTGGTATAATTTTTCCAATCAGACAATCAAAATGGATTTTAAATCCTGTGATAGTCAGAAAAAATAATGGAGAGATTCAACTTTGCATGGATTTTCAATATATCAACTGAGAAAGTATCAAAGATAACTATCCACTCCCCAACATGGAGATGTTATTGTAGAGGTTCAATGGTTTCACATTGATGCTTATGCTTGATGGACTGTTTTGGATATAATCAAGTCCCTGTGGTTGAAGAAGTCAAACTGAAGACCACATTTGTTACACCATGGGGAACACATGCTTATGTTTGTATTCCATTTGGACTAAAGAATGTTGGTGCAACTTTTAAAAGAGAAATGGGTCATGCTTATAATGATATAATTGGGAAATTTATGGTAGATTATCAGGATGACTTGATAGTTCATTCAAAACTAAGAGTAAAGAATTTCAAACATCTCATAAAAGTATTTGAATGGTGTAGGATGTATGGCATATATTTGAATCCATATCAGAAGGAAACCTCATAGGTCAAATTGTGAGTAAAGAAGGAACATGTATTGATCCAGAAGGGATGAAGGAAACACATGACTTAAATCCTCCAACATCTCGTAAAGGAGTACAATATTTCTTTGGAAATATAATATTTTACGAACATTCATTCTAGATTGCACCACTATTGTCAATCCAATAAATAAGTTACTAAATTAGGATCATAAATTTGAATGGACATCAGAAACTCAAAAGAATTTTTTAGAAATCAAACATGTAATCATTGCTGCTCTTGTTCTTATTACTCCTGATTTTGATAAATATTTTATATTATATTCATTTTCTTCAGAAGATACTATTGTCTCCATCCTTACTCAAAAAAAATGATAAAGGAGTATAATTTCCAATTGCTTTCATGAGAAAAACCTTTCATGACTATGAATTGAATTACTCTATGATTGAAAAGCAAACCCTCTCTATGGTCAAGGAAATAGCCCATTTCAGGACCTACATTTTGTCACCTCACATCATTGCTTATGTACCACACTCACCTATCAAGATGTTTCTCAATCAACAACTTATAGAAGGTAGATGGGAAAATTAGTTGGTTAAGCTTCAAGAGTATGATTTAGATATTAAGAACCTAAAAGTTGTTGAAAGGGACAAAGACTATACAAATTTATGACTGGAATTATATTTAGCAACATTTGAATGGTATAAGGACATAATATTTTATCTAAGGTATGACTAATTTCCTCTTGGAATGTATTATACAGAGAGAATATCTATAAATATGAAAACCAATCAATATGTATTAGTTTAGGAGTTCTCTTTTGAAGAAAAAATGATGGAATTCTATTAATATGTTTAGAACATTTTAATTTCAAGGAAATACTACAAGAATTCCATATGGGATTTTGTGGTGGACGTTTTTTACTTGTTGTAACTACTCATAGAATCATTCAGGCCAATTATTATTGGCCAACTATATTCAAATATGATTATTCGATGATTCCAAGATGCTTCCCTTGCCAAAAACATTTCAGGGAAGATGAAAAGAGAAACAATTCCACTACAATCTATATTAGTAGAAGAACCATTCGCACAATGGGATTGGATGTGATTGGCTCAATAAATCCAAAATTTAGTAAAGGAAATTATTATATCACTACTACAACTCACTACTTTACAAAGTGGCAAGAAGCTATTGATTTGAGGAACATTTCCTCATAACAATTGGTCCTTTTACTAAAGGAGAACATTCTATCCAGATTTGGTGTCCCAGAAAAATTCATAATAGAAAATGGTTCAATTTTCATTGGGTCCAAATTTAGAATTTTTTGTGGATAATATGGAATTATCATGGGAAAATCATCCAACCATTATCCTCAAGGAAATGGTTTGTATGAATCAACAAACAAAGTGTTGATTCATATTATTAAGAAGGAAATTGAAACAAATAATAAAAATTGGCATAAGAAGTTGACAAACACACTTTGGGAAAGTCATCTCACTCCAAAATACAACATTGGAAATTCCCCATACATCTTGGTATATGGAAAAGAAGCACGGATTCCATTGCATTTAGAACTGAAATCAATAGCCATTTCCATAAGTAATGAAGATATGGAAGAATTGTCACCTCTGCAAAAATGGTACCATGAACTCCTGGAACTAGAAGAGTAAAGAATACAAGTAATAATGACCATGAGCAAGAGACAACAAGTCCTTAAAACATATTTTGATAAGAGTACTACTACAAGATATTTTCAAAAATACTAACTGGTTATGTTATGTAACAAAGAAAAGGAAAAAACATTTTTTCATAGGAAGTTTGAATCTCTTTGGATCGTCCCATTCCAAACTAAAAAGGTTATTGGTTTCAATTCTTACTTTTTGAAATACATAAAAGGAACAATTAAATCATTTCCTGTGAATGGGAAATACCTTAAGCACTTCTTCTTTTAACCCCCAACTCTTAACCTATACATAACATTTTGAAATATTTACTCCTATGTATATTCTTAGTTAGTTAGTTTATTCTTCCCCTTTCCTTTTTCCCTTCTAAAATTTTATGTTTGACTCCATTTTCCCAATT
Organism: Picea glauca; assembly: GCA_000966675.3. Classification (NCBI taxonomy): domain Eukaryota; kingdom Viridiplantae; phylum Streptophyta; class Pinopsida; order Pinales; family Pinaceae; genus Picea; species Picea glauca. The sequence continues at coordinate 71,447 of JZKD02S1183641.1, read as the reverse complement.
GACAAAGCTCTTTGGTTTCTCAAAAACCCACAGGGGCTCATTGTCCCATGGTTGGAGCCAAATGTTAATATACATTCATTTATCAACATTAGTGTATAAAGGGTACATCCATAGTCATTTTTTATCTCTTGTATATCCTATACTTAGTTATTTTTCTTTAACAATGTAGGTTGCGGAGTAGGCTATCACCAAGTTTCTAAGTCAACAAGTCCTCAAGTCCATACATAATTTATTTTCCACCCCTCCAAAATCCCAATACCTAGTTGTTTTATTTGTTGTAGAATACCAATCTATCCCTCACCCCACAAATACCCACATTCCACAACACTCAAATATACCCTTTATATTCCTGCATAACTCATAATGCATCCTTTTACCTTTTCACACTTAACTGATTTGATGAATGTAGATTCATGGTCCTCTCTTTGATTCCATTTACCTTTTCCCTAGACCCACAACTCTGAATCCCACATTTCTGCATACTCCAAAATGATTCACCTATTTTCGCAACTCGCAAAATTGAACTTTTTGTACTTAGTATATTCCATCAATGTGGATGTGAGAGTCCCTAGTATCTCTCCTTTATTTCTCCATATATTACAACTCCACATATCACATTTCTGCATTCATCATAATACAGTTTCCATCCCTCACTTTGCACCTCCATACTTAACCATTTTTCATACTCCTAGATACGATATCACCATTCCTGGTGACATTTATTTCCCACCACCACATCAGTCGCCACTTGGATGAATTAAATACGGTTATTAAGTGGCATGGTTTTTGTAAAATATTTTCCATAAATATAAAATCAGACCATGCAATTGGAAACTTCAAACTAAGAGATACCACATTTGATAATCAATTAAATATGTGGTAAAAGTAAATAAAGAATTAAACACCCTATTATAAAAGATTATTTTGACAGGAGGCCACCTATTCATAAAAAAGGGAAGTGTTCATAAGACATGTCAAGTAAAATGAAATAGTTATATTGTGGTGACAAATTCAACACCCTTGGATGGGAATCTCATTAGCTTCAGTGTTCACAAGCATACAAGTGGTACTCAACTCTCCCATCCAAAAAAAATAAATTGAACAAGGTTTGGACCTCAGGTATTACATTGGTTGGGTGCATGTTGGATGTATCTCATTTCAAAGAGTTGGTCCTCTAGTGTGCTGACAAGTTCAATACATAGAGAATAAATATCTAGGTAAGAGGAAAACCATTGATTTCTTTGGCCCCTTTAGTGTTCAAAAGGATGTTGAGACTTCCTGACCCTACTATGATATTTAGGAATGTTGAAGCTAATGAGTTTCTTAAAGAGCATAACAAAGGAATGGAGTTTCTAAAATTTTTCCTCACAATATCGATGAGCGACATCAGTGCTACGCAAGTTGAGGTATTCTCTTTAAAGTAACCATATAAGAATTTCCCTAGCTATTTTCCAGAATAATTCGATAGGAGTCCACAACCTGTTGATGTTGGTAGAATTAGATAGGTATTTCTGCATAGGTGTAAGTGCCTAGATGTGTGGAAATCATCCAAATCCTTCTACCTTGATACTTTACTTAAATTAAAAAATTTATTAAAGTAAAGTGATTTTATTAATTAGTTGATTTTTTTAAGGAAATGCTAAAAATAATTAGCATTTAATATTAACCATTGATATTAAGTGTGAGAAGTAATCTCAACCATCAATCACTTTGGAGATTAGGGTTAGGTCATAAATTAAGATTATAAAAGAAAGGCTAGGGTGAAGAAGGAAGACACTTGTGTGTGAGACATGATTAGATCACAAAGGATTTTGATTCAAGGAGATCTTGGATAGGTAGAGAAGGAATTCCATGTAGATATCATGTCAAGGAGAAGAGAGAACAAAGGCAACCACAAGTGGGTTTCAACAAAACAAAGCCACATGAAAGGGTCAAGCCATACAAAAAAATTTGTACAATCCTCGAGGTCATGTACATGAGTTTTAGTGGATACAGGTGCATACATGCAGGTTTGATTAAGGAAAGGTGTGCACACCTAAAAAAACATGTCATATATGGGTCGTACAACATAGTATAATTTGGAAGGTTTGTCTGCAATTGTATTTCTCTTAGTGGTCCATTATCCCTATTACAGGAGCCCTGATCTTATCATTATAAAATCATCTTAGTACTATTTTTCCCTTTGGGTTTTCTACCTAAATACTGTTAGTTTTTATTTGTGCATGATTTGGTTTCTAGTATTTCTTTTGCTATATTTATTTGAGTTGAATATTACCACAAGTGTATGTTGTTTTATGAGATGTTAATTTGATTTACAACAAGGAAATCACTAGATAAGAAGATACCTAGGTGTTGAAGTAAGGATTTCAACATAGTATTGAAGAAACTACTCTCAGAGGAATCCATATATCATATTCATATCAATTGATAGCAGGCCTATCAAATCTACATGAGATCTTAACAGATCCATAACCAACAAGAATAAATCAAAGGAAAAATTTTAGGGAACAATTGTACTGAGGTAGAGCTATGGTTTTGTAGTCGTATGAACTATTATGCAGGTTGTCAAAGGAATAGTCGCATACATACATGGGTTTCTTTGGATATAGTCACATATATGTGGGTTTCAATAATGGAAGTCACTTACATACACGGGTTTCAGTGGTAACAAGAACATACAAGTTTGTACAGGTCAATACAAGGGAAATTTCAGTAGCAGGTTATTTTTAGGGTAGTTTATCAGGTCTACTTGATGAAATCGATAATTTTTAGAGTTGAACACATATTGTATGGAAAATATAACTTCATATATTTTAAAGAAAGAGCGACTTTGGCATTGAAGGAGTATTACCTTTTGGAGATAGTGGACAAATTAGTTTCTCCATCGACAGATCCAATGGTTTTGGAAACTCATGAGAAGAAGGAAATCAAAGTTGAAAGGGTTATATTGGATTCAATGAAGGATCATATAATTCCTCACATATCCAAGAAGAATATGACCAAAGAGATGCTTGATGTCTTGGTAGGTTTATTCCAGAGCATTAACATAAATAGGAAGTTGGTCTTAAGAAATAAACTTAGATTAGTGCAAATTTCTAGATCTAACAATGTTGCCATCTATTTCATGGGGATCACTCAGCTATGTGATCATCTTGCAGCCATAGGGGATAAAACAAAGGATGCATATCTCATGAATGTGGAATTGAATGGTATTCCCAAGCCATGGGAATCAGTTTTCAAGGGATTCTTTGTTAGAATACTAAGAGGGGGGGGGTGTGTGAATCAGTATGAGCACTTTTTACCACTTTCTATCACAGTATATAAAATTCAAATTTATCAATAGTATATTATTTATGATTTCATTCAATATATCATGATCATATAACCATAATTATTATAATTCAACAATATCACATCAGATGCACAATACACCATAGTTTACGTGGAAACCCAAACAGGAGAAAACCAAAGAATAATTTCTTATATATATCAATAATACATTCATAGGAAGCACCAACTTCCAAATTCTCTAGCACAAAATGGAAGGAGACACCAACCCCTTGATTTACAGGAACCAGCCTAAAGGAGTGTACAACTCCCTGAACTCTCAGGAACCAACTGGAAAGAGGCTAAGAACCCATGCTTTACAGGAACCAACCTGAAGGAATATCCAAATCCCTAAGTTCTCCTACACCAATCAAAAGGAGGCTATGACCCCCTGATTTATAGGCACTAACCTTGATCCATATGGATCTCGATGGACATCCACCTTTTCCAATGAATCACCATTTTGAGCTTATGGTTTTGATGAACCATGATATTCACCATTTTGATGGGGAATGGAATGTAATGTCATCTTCATTTGTTAATTACAGACATCATGTAATGATTTTCTAATGGTCTTATGTACATGCCTACAACATAGTGTTAATGCATTGGATTCCATTGGAACTCTACAGTTAAGCGTGTTTAGGCTAGAGTAGTACTGGGATGGGTGACCTCCCGAGAAGTCCTAGTGTTTTACATGCCTATGGCATTTTATAAACTTAGTCTAGTTTATCCCACATGAATCATGGGAATTTTTCTCCTCTCACTCTCTGATATATAATTGAGGTGAAGGAAGCCCTTTAAGCATGCAATGGAGTGTTATGTAAATATTGTTGCGAATGAAGCGTAGCCAACATATATTTCTTTTAAGAGATAGTCTACCCCATTCTGCCAGTTTGTGTTCTACAATGTGTTTCTCTCTTGTTCATTAATAGAAGTTGGATTTCACTATATTTATATGTTTTCCACATTATCTTTGTGTATTTCCTTGTTATATATTGGTTATATTTTTGTCTTCATGTCCTTCTCAAAATAATCTGGATCAAACCTGAAGGAATCTCCAACTCCCTGAGTTCTATTACACTAACCTAAAGGAGGCTACAACCCCCTTTTCTTGCCCAGTCCTACTTCCCTAAAATATAAGTGTAGACTCAAACTGTCACTACCACTAATCAACTTGTAATTTCTACAACCATTGATACATCAACCAACCTGTCATAGTCACATCAACCTATAACTGATGATCAACCAATCATCCAACTAGTCACTGTATTTTTCATTGATATACCATCATCAACCAACTATAACAAGATCCACTCACATGAATACCAAAACCATCACCATACCATGTACATAAACCATGCATATCAACCTATACCATACCATGTACATCAACCTACACCATATGATGCATCAACCATGTACCAAAACCTATACCATATCATGCATCAACCATGTGCCAAAACCTATACCATATCACAAACCATTATCCCTAAAACTTTCCTCTAACAATGTACCATATCATCACAAAGGTGTACCATATCATGTGACCATCATCATCAAGACATGACTCAAGCATGTACCATAAACATAACCCTCAATAATGCATGTAAATCATAATGATGATCTTGTAGTAGACTTTATACAAAAAATTGTTGACCTATAGCTCTTCCTCAACTTCAACAATAAGAGAATAACATCTTCATCAAACTTTACCTCAGTCTCGCGGGACTAGTTTTGGATTAGTCACAAACCCTAACTTTTGACAAGCATAAATCCATACTTGTAATGAACAAAGGTCTAAAATTTTAACCATAAATACTCTGAGATATTTCTTCCATTTCCTCAAAATTTTAGGGTCTGAAACTTCTCATAACAAAAGTTATAACGAAAACGGCATACCTTGTTGAATTCTATCCTATTCTAGAGAGTGAACTTGTACATATGCCATTGAGTTGTACAACAAGCATTAAGAAAGTTTCCATTTGGACATTCAAATTTTGGTCATACCTAGTAAATGAAGAAATAGTGAGAAGACTTGGTAAAGGAAGAAGTGGTGAGTAGACCTAGTAAAGGAAGAAGCAATGAGAAAACCTAGTGAAGGAAGAAATAGAAAGTAGACTCTGTGAAGGTTGGTGCAGCTTAGAGATTGGTGTCTCTTACCAAGTTGGTTATTTGCAATGGGGATTTGTGTCTCCAATATATTGGTGTCTATGAAGATCTGTAAGATATTGGTGTCTCTTGCTAAGTTGATGCTTAGTGGTGGGGATCAATGTCTCTAGTGGATTTGTAAACACCTAGTGTCTCTAGTGGGATGGTAAAAATCCTAGTAGGAACCAACCAGTGGGGATTTGTGTCTCCAATATGTTGGTTCCTACAAATATTTTTAACAATATTTTTTTGCCTACAAATAATTATAAAGATAATTTTCTTGGTTTTCTCCTGAAAGGGTTTCCACGTAAATCTTGTGTTCCATGTTCTGCAGTTAATTTGTGATTTTTTTCTTATGGTTGATGAATTTTTGAAGAAGTAAAAAATAATCTTATACTAATTCACCCCCTCCCCCCCTCTGAGTATAAGTGTGTCCTCAACAATCAGTATCATAGTCTATTCCTGTGGAAACATTCCAACCACTGAAAGGTAGATCTCGGGAGAACACATGACAATTGAAAATGATACTTATGAAAATGAATACAAATGGAAAGAAATGATGGATTTAAAAGGGGAACAAAATTATGAAACAAATGTGTAAGTAGATCTTGAAGAAGAAATCATTTTTTCCTTAAGTGAAATAAAAACATTTAAGAAAAAGAATTTGAAACAAAGGAGCAACTGCAGAAATATGAAGAGAATAATCGTGATGCAAAAGAAAAAATGTCACAAATCCATGAATAAATAGACAATAATATTAACAGCCTAGATATTCAATTAGAAGAGGGAAAATGATGGAAGAAGTGATGAGATTCTAGATAAAGTAAAATGAAGGAAATTGTGAGAAGATAGAAGATAAAATTGTTTCCTTAAGAAAGGAATTGGAGAAGTCAACTGCTCAATTGAATATAATCTTGAAGTTTGAAAAGAGTAGTGAAATATTAGATGATATCATCAAATTCCAAAGATAACCACTCACTAAAACTGGTCTTGGTTATGATAAGAGTCAGATGAACACCAAAGAAGATTTAAAAGCTACAAAGCCACCGAAGAAAGTAGATGCAGAAAAATATAAAAGATATGTTGATGTACTCAAACTATCCATTAGTTATGAAGACAACAAGAAGAGAGAAAATGATGTTCCAAAGAAAATTAACATTCTTCCCAAAGACAACAAGGAAAAATTCAGAATATTTTTCCCACCAAGACGTCCTCACACAACTTGCTACCAAAACTCTTTCCTTGGTTATTTTTTTTCTTGAAATCACTTTGGTCATAAAGCAATAGATTGTGGAGCATATGCACGAAATAATCATGTATGGAACAAAAACAAAAGTACTTATGGGTTCTCAAATAGAAACTATAATTCATTTGCTCCATTATTAGATTACAATGTTGTATGTTATAAGTGCAACAATTATGGGAACATAACACTTTTTTGTACAAGTGGCCTAGGGGAAATTTCTAGACAAAACAGGGAAGATGATTCCCTTTCCAAACAAAA